>CAUYUJ010016700.1:27586-55086 GCA_963575745.1 Prorocentrum cordatum
GCACTCACAAACGAGGCTCCCGCTTGAGACTTCCCCCATGCTCAAACTTGAAAAACCAGAAACGACGACACTTACAAGTTTCCGATGACCCGCTCGGACTCATAACATGACCTGCGGACCTCATGCTGGTTCCCGCCTGAGACTTCCCCGCAAGACACTCACAATCGAGGCTCCCGCCTAGGACTTCTTCACAATTCAATATGAAGAGCCAGTCAGCGACGACAGTTACAGGGTTCCGATGACCCGCTCGGATTACCAACGTGAAATGCGGGCCCCATGGGGAAGGGGCTCCCGCCTGAGACTTCCTCACAATTGACTCACAGAAGAGGTTCCCGCTCGAGACTTCTTCCATACCCAGGCCTGAGGAGTACAACAGTGATGACAATCACAAAATCCCGATGACGCGCCCAGATTACCAACATGAGCTGCGGGCCCCATAAATGAAGGGGCTCCCGCGTGAGACTTCAACACAAATTACTCACGGATTAATAACATGAGCTGTGGGCCCCGTAAAGAAGGGGTTCGCGCCTGAGACTTTCTCACAATACACTCACACAAAAGGTTCAGGTTCGAGAATTCCTCCATACTCGCCTGAGGAGGTCAGAAATGATGACAGGTACAGGGTCCCAATGACCCGCCCGGATTAATGACATGATCTGCGGGCCCCACAAGGAGGGGTACCCCGCCGCAGACTTCCTCACAGTGCACTCACTGACTAGGCTCTCGCTCGAGATTTCCTCCATACTCAGGCCTGCGGAGGCCAAACGCGATGACGGTTACAGGAGTATGATTGCCCGTTCGGGTTGTTTACGTGATCTGCGGGCCCCATACGGAGGGGGCTCCCGCCTGAGACGTCCGCGCAATTCACTCAGTGGTAGTTGTGAGGGAGTGAGTGAGCCACTCAGGCGAGGTGAGTGAATGAGTGGGATAATGAGTGAGTAAGCTATGAGTGAACGAGAGTGCTCGAGGGAGTGAGAGTGAGTGTGTAAGTGATGATGATGTGGTGATGATGGTGATGATGCGCGTGTGTGAGCGTGTGAGTGGTGAGGAAGAGAGGGAACAGGAGGCCATGCGCGGGGGGGGCTGCAGGGGAAACAAGAAACCCACTTAGGATGTGGGGACCGAGAACCCCATGTAGAATGTGGTGAACAAGAAGCCCACTAAGGATGCGGGGAACTAGATCCCCACTTAGGATGTGGGGAGTGTTGATGATGCTGATGATGATAATGATGTGAACGATGATGATGATGCTGATGATGATGATGATGATGATGATGATGATGATGATGAATGTGTAAGTGAGTGAGTGAGTGAGTGAGTGTGCGAAGGGAGAAGAGGAGAGGAGGTGGGAGGAGACCCTGCGAGGAGGTGTGAGGAGAAAACAGGAGCCCGACTTAGGATGTGGGAACTTAAGCAGGGAGTCTCACATATCTATATATACATGTATTTCCAGAGCTTGCCACCGCTCAGATGTCCTTTCCCTATGCATGTGTCGGTCTCGCGCGTGTTCTTTCCGCACTATGGTCCGAGATGCTTCCAGATGCTCTGCATTTTCTGGCGCAGGCCTCGCCGAGAAGGATGCAAACGTCCGAGCGATGCCAAGAGAGAAAGAGAGAAAGAGAGAGAGAGAGAGAGATGCGGGGACAGCTAGCGACCACAGCCACATCGAAGACCACCTGGGGGAATGTCTCGCGCATGCCAAGAAGTGTCGGAACACCGAAACCAGCCTCGTGCTGGATGTGGTCGATGTGGCGTCCCAGGGCGGCCACTATCGACCAAGATCGCAACCGACGGGGTCATGTCGAGGTCGGTGGGTTCTCCCCCGGGGGGCCCTCCCGAAAAATCCCCGTAGCTGTAGTTGTGGTTCTCTGTTGTGCCCAGAAGGGGGAGAGCTGGCCATGGACGCAGAGCACCTCGGACAAAGCAGCACGGGCAGCGGGCGAGCCTCTCCCATCAGTACGGGAACATGTGCACACGGGGTGATGCAGACGGATTGGGGCCCGCGCCAGAGGACGCTCATAAAAGGTCCACCGGCATGTCGGGTCGGAGAAAGGGGGGGGTTAAGACAAAGGCAGAATCGAGACCAAATCGGACCGATGTGAATCGGAAATCTCTGGGAATCGGCGGGCTCCACGGCCGTTTCAGAGCGTTCCAGAACGCTCTGAGAGCGTTCTGGAACGCTCTGGAACGGATTCATCTCGATTCTAGGCCAGTCCAAACGTAGCTGCTGGTATTTAGGGAAGCGCTCAACGGCGGGATCGAAACCAACTGCACGCAACAAATGTCGTACCCCTTCCTTTCCCTATCCCCCTTTTCGTCCGACCCGGGCATGGCGCACCGGGAAAAAACGTCAGGCATGATAACCGCGCGGGCTCGTGCGGAGTCTGGTGGGCATCTCTGCCCATCGCAGGGGCCGCAAAACTTCGGCAGGGCAGGGCGGCGGGAAGACAGCGAGGGTCAGGGGCACTCAACTGTGGCTTAGGAGGCAATGCATGGGAAGTCTTCGTATGAACGGCTAAAAACTACTAAGCCAGATGAAGATGCCACTGAGCCGAACTCGCCCGGATTAGGCCCAACGTCAAGACCGACTTAGACGGATGGGGAAGTATGAAGCGGAATTGAACGGGATGTTGCCGGATTGGCCCTGTTTTCGACCACGGGTATACCAGCGCCAATGCTGAATTTACCATCGAAAAGCATAATAAGTACGCGCGGTAAGGATGCAAGGGCCATGGAAGGCCATGTTGATGTGGTAAGGATGCAAGGGCCATGGAAGGCCATGTTGATGACGTTTCGAACGGGCTTGGCCAGCGAAAGCTGTCAAGGATGGGCTGACGGGGCAAAAATGAAAGGTAACCTTGGAAAGTATCCTCAGTATGCGCTTTGACTGTGAACCTCCCAAAAGTTGCATCCCAAGGTCAGGAACACTTAAGCGAGGCGCTTGACCGCAGTAGGGCTCAGCTCTTGCCGATCTCCTCCGACGGCTCCTCTGGGTCCACCTTTCAGGCACTGCCAGAGGTGCCCCTGGCCCATGGTGCCCCCCATGCGGGTCCCAATGCTATGCACCACCACCACCACTAGCACCATCACCACCACCACCTCCATTACACTCCCTCCTCTACCCTCCTCTTCGTCTCCACTGTCTTGGGAGAGGGAGGAGATGAGGGGGGGGGGGGTGGCGGTGGTGGTGCATATTTGGGGCCCCGTACCCCAGGATCCACAGGGAGGCGCCGACGACCCCCAGGGCACCCCTCACCAGGTCAGGAGGTCCCCAGGGGCACCCAAATAGCGCGAAAAGCTTGGGGCACCGTGGGCCAGGAACACTTCTAGCATCCCCCCCACCCCGGGAGCGCGCAGAAGCGGGGAAAGCAGAAGATATGGAGGTGAGTGCACTGACGAGGAGGAGGAGGAGGAGGAGGAGGAGGAGGAGAACCAGTGGAAACCCAAGAGTCATCAACGATGTTGGAATGAACCCTCCCTCCAAGCTCCCTCTTCATAGGCCCCTGCCACGGTTCATGTCCAATGAGGGAACTGCTTCTTTGGAAGAGAACAGTTTGAAGATTATGATGCGTGCTAAAACATTGCTCTCGGGATTTCAACGCCACGTATCAACCTGACTGCTGCGTCTTGACGACTCAGAATCGTGCCAGAACGCCATTTTGGAGACTTCAACACAACGAATCAACATAACTGTTGCGCCCACATGATCCTGAACCCTTCCATAACACAATTTCTGGTACGTTGATCATGGAAACCCGTGAACCTCTTGCAAAAAAACGTGCGCGGCGCTAAAGCGAGAGCCACATGTTGAAAACCAACCGCCCTCAATCCGTAAAACTCTTGCACATGTTTAAATCGCATGCGCGCGGCGATAAGGCGAGAGCCACATTTCGAAAACCAACCGCCCTCAATCCGTGAAACTCGTGCAGTTGTTTGAAACAAATGTGCGCGGCGCTAGCTAAGGCGAGAACCACATGTTGAAAACGACCCGCCCTAAATCCGTGAAACTCTCGCAAATGTTTCAAACGCATGTGCGCGGCGATCAAGCAAGAGCCACATTTTGAAAACCAACAACCAACCCCCCTCAATCCGTGAAACTCTTGCACATGTTTAAAACGCATGCGCGCGGCGACAAGGCGAGAGCCACATTTTGAAAACCGACCGCCCTCAATCCGCGAAGCTCTTGCAAATGCTTTGACCGAATGTGCGCGGCGCTAGCTAAGGCGAGAACCACATATTGAAAACGACCCGCCCTAAATCCGTGAAACTCTCGCAAATGTTTCAAACGCATGTGCGCGGCGATCAAGCAAGAGCCACATTTTGAAAACAAACCCCCCTCAATCCGTGAAACTCTTGCACATGTTTAAAACGCATGTGCGCAGCGATGAGGCGAGAGCCACATTTTGAAAACCAACCGCCCTCAATCCGCGAAGCTCTTGCAAATGTTTTGACCGAATGCGCGCGGCGCTAAAGCGAGAACCACATGTTGAAAACGACCCGCTCTCAATCCGTGAAACTCTTGCAAATGCTTGACTCGAATGTGCGCGGAACTAATGCGAGAGCATTATTTCGAAAACCAACCGCCCTTCAATCCGTGAAGCTCTTGCAAATATCTATAAAGGAATGTGCGCGGCGCTGCTTCGAGGACTACATTTTGAAACCAACCGCCCTCAATCCGTGAAGCTCTTGCAAATGTTCAGACCGAATGTGCGCAGCGCTAAGGCGAGAGCCACATTCTGAAAACCACCCGCCTTCCAGCTGTGAAACTGTTGCCACTTTTGAAGCTTCAGAGTCATAACTGGTGAGGAAGTCTCAGGCGAAACGCCTGGCTCGCCCTAAAAACTGGCCTCGGGGTGCGACAGGGAGAAGTCATCTATGAGGAGAAGGAATGGAGGAGGCGATGGATGGAGGAGAAGTTTCGAGACTCGAAGCTCGAGCATCGCGGTTCGGGGGTTTTCGGCGTTCGGGAACATTGTGTCCTACCATTTCTCTCCCCCCCCTCATCAGACCACTTCCAGCAACCCCTGAACCTTAGTCACTGTGCAGGACTCGCGGTGGCTCGCCTGCAAGGGCTCCGGGAACGTGAACGCGCCCGCCTCGGTGTCCTCGCCCAGCAAGTCCATCGTGTCGTCGTCGAGGTCGACCTCGCGCCCTGCGTCGCGGGCCCTGACCTCTTCGGAAGAGTGAGAATCGACGACATCAGCACGCACTTCTGGAGGGTCCGCACAAATTCCTTGGGTACCTGCGCTGGACCACCCTCACTGGCGCGCGGAGGCGTCACCACGGGAGTCCAGCACAGATCCGAGAGATCCGCGCGGACCTTGGAACACGTGTTTGTGCAGTTCCTCATTCTTCGACCTCTGCGTCGGTGACTTTCGTGACGAGCGCCTGCACGTCGGTGAGAAGCCGATTCAGGTTGGAGTGCGCGATGCCCCCCTGCGTCTTCCCCGCCGTCATCGTCATCAGGCTCGCCCCGCGGTTCAGGTTTCCCCTGGAGGCAGCGTGGTGCACCTTGGGCGTCGCTTACTGGGGGGGAGGGGGGGCGATGCACGGGGGGGGGGGGAAGAAACGCCCCCGCCATTTGGGCCCCAAGGGGCCCTTCAGAGGCCCTAAAGGGCCCCTTTTTCAGCAGCCCTCGCCGCCCCCCCATTTCGCCCCCCGTTACGCGATGCCGAAGCACCGCAGAGATGTCGTCGTCCACGAAGATCCTCTCCAGCACGCCTGTCTTCCGGTCCTTGTCGAAGAGCTGCACCAGGGAGTCGAACGACAAGGGCTCGTTGGTGCAGCAGGCGGTGCAGAAGTCGGACAGGTTCACGAGGTCCAGGTCCTTGCGAGATCACCGGGCCACCGTACAGTCCGCCCGTATGACGAGGACACACGATGGGAATGCAAGGGCCTTGGCAGGCCGTGCCGACACCGTGCGAGCGGCGCGCGGCCAGCGGAAGCGGCAAATGATGGGTCGAAGCGAAAGGAGGGTTACCTTGAAAAGTCGCGCATCCTTACTGTACGGGTGGACTGCAGGGGGAGGGGGAACGGCTTCTTAGGAGGAGGCTGCTTCTTCCAAGGCCGCGCAAACGGCGTGCTTGGTTAAAGCTGCGGTTGGGAATACTGTTTTGTGACACCGAGCTCACGCAAAACAAAATGTAGGAAATCACTACACACCGTTCCCTACATGTCAAATGGGCGAAATGTATCAAACGAAAACGATACAGCGAGTTGTAGGGAAAAACGAAGCACGCGTGCCTACAACTGGTTGGACCACGAACCCCGCCTTCCCACAATTGGATGTCCTACTTCGCCGTTGGCCAACACACCGTTAGCGCGTCTGCGGCTCTTACGAGGCGCCAGCGTTGCATCTGCAGCGAAGGCTCGCGCCTTCTGAGAGGCATGGGTGCTTCTAAGGAGCCTTCCTTCCTCCATTGACTGCAGGGGGAGAAGGAGCGGCGTCTTCGGAGGAGGCTGCTTCTTACGAGGCGCCAGCGTTGCATCTGCAGCGAAGGCCCGGCGCCTCCTGAGAGGCAGGGGTGCTTTTCAGGAGCCTTCCTTCCTCCGTTGACTGCAGAGGAGAAGGCTGCTTCTTACGAGGCGCCAGCGTTGCATCTTGCAGCGAAAGCTCGCGCCTTCTGAGAGGCATGGGTGCTTCTAAGGAGCCTTCCTTCCTCCATTGACTGCAGGGGGAGAAGGAGCGGCGTCTTCGGAGGAGGCTGCTTCTTACGAGGCGCCAGCGTTGCATCTGCAGCGAAGGCCCGGCGCCTCCTGAGAGGCAGGGGTGCTTTTCAGGAGCCTTCCTTCCTCCGTTGACTGCAGAGGAGAAGGCTGCTTCTTACGAGGCGCCAGCGTTGCATCTTGCAGCGAAAGCTCGCGCCTTCTGAGAGGCATGGGTGCTTCTAAGGAGCCTTCCTTCCTCCATTGACTGCAGGGGGAGAAGGAGCGGCGTCTTCGGAGGAGGCTGCTTCTTACGAGGCGCCAGCGATGCATCTGCAGCGAAGCCCCCGGCACCTTCTGAGAGGCATGGGTGCTTTTAAGGAGCCTTCCTTCCTCCGTTGACTGTAGGGGGAGAAGGAGCGGCTTCTTAGGAGGAGGCTGCTTCTTACGAGACGCCAGCGTTGCATCTGCAGCGAAGGCCCGCGCCTTGTGAGAGGCAGGGGTGCTTCTAAGGAGCCTTCCTTCCTCCGTTGACTGCAGGGGGAGAAGGAGCGGCTTCCTTGGAGGAGGCTGCTTCTTACGAGGCGCCAGCGTTGCATCTGCAGAAAAGGCCCGCGCCTTCTGAGAGGCATGGGTGCTTCTAAGCAGCCTTCCTGATTCCTCCGTTGACTGTAGGGGGAGAAGGAGCGGCTTCTCAGGAGGAGGCTGCTTCTTACGAGGCGCCAGCGATGCATCTGCAGCGAAGCCCCCGGCACCTTCTGAGAGGCAGGGGTGCTTCTAAGGAACCTTCCTTCCTCCATTGACTGCAGGGGGAGAAGAAGCGGTTTCTGAGGAGGAGGCTGCTTCTTACGAGGCGGCAGCGTTGCATTTGCAGCGAAGGCCCTCCCCTTCTGATAGGCAAGGGTGCTTCTGAGGAGCCTTCCTTCCTCCTTCTGACAGTAGGGGGAGAAGGAGCGGCTTCTTAGGAGGAGGCTGCTTCTTATGAGGCGCCAGCGTTGCATCTGCAGCGAAGGCCCGGCGCTTTCTGAAAGGCGCCAGCGTTGCATCTGCAGCGAAGGCCCTGCGCCTTCTGAGAGGCAGGGTGCTTCCAAGGAGCCTTCCTTCCTCCGTTGACTGTAGGGGGAGGAGGAGCGGCTTCCTAGGAGGAGGCTACTTCTTACGAGGCGCCAGCGTTGCACCTGCAGCGAAGGCCCGCGCCTTCTCAGAGGCAGGGGTGCTTCTAAGGAGCTTTCCTTCCTCCGTTGACTGTAGGGGGAGAAATAGCGGTTTCCTAGGAGGAGGCTGCACGAGGCGAGAGCGATGCATCTGCAGCGAAGCCCCGCGCCTTCTGAGAGGCAGGGGTGCTTCCAAGGAGCCTTCCTTCCTCCGTTGACTGTAGGGGGGAGAAGGAGCGGCTTCTTAGGAGCAGGCTGCTTCCTACGAGGCGCCAGCGTTGCATCTGCAGCGAAGCCCCCGGCGCCTTCTGAGAGGCATGGGTGCTTCTAAGCAGCCTTCCTTCCTCCGTTGAAAGTAGCCGGAGAAGGAGCGGCTTCTTAGGAGGAGGCTGCTTCTTACGAGGCGCCAGCGATGCATCTGCAGCGAAGCCCCCGGTGCCTTCTGAGAGGCAGGGGTGCTTCTAAGGAGCCTTCCTTCCTCCGTTGACTGTAGGGGGAGAGGAGCGGCGTCTTCGGAGGAGGCTGCTTCTTACGAGGCGCCAGCGTTGCATCTGCAGCGAAGGCCCCGCGCCTTCTGAGAGGCATGGGTGCTTCTAAGGAGCCTTCCTCCCTCCGTTGACTGTAGGGGGGAGAAGGAGCGGCTTCTTAGGAGGAGGCTGCTTCTTACGAGGCGCCAGCGTTGCATCTGCAGCGAACGCCCCGCGCCTTCTGAGAACCAGGGGTGCTTCCAAGGAGCTTTCCTTCCTCCGTTGACTGTAGGGGGAGAAGGAGCGGCTTCTCAGGAGGAGGCTGCTTCTTACGAGGCGCCAGCGATGCATCTGCAGCGAACGCCCCGCGCCTTCTGAGAGGCAGGGGTGCTTCTAAGGAGCCTTCCTTCCTCCGTTGACTGTAGGGGGAGAAGGAGCGGCTTCTTAGGAGCAGGCTGCTTCTTACGAGGCGCCAGCGTTGCATCTCCAGCGAAGCCCCCGGCGCCTTCTGAGAGGCAGGGGTTCTTCTAAGGAGCTTTCCTTGCTGCGTTGACTGTAGGGGGAGAAGGAGCGGCTTCCTAGGAGGAGACTGCTTCTTACGAGGCGCCAGCGTTGCATCTGCAGCGAAGGCCCCAGCGCCTTCTGAGAGGCAGGGGTGCTTCTAAGGAGCGTTCCTTCCTCCGTTGACAGTAGGGGGAGAAGGAGCGGCTTCTCAGGAGGAGGCTGCTTCTTACGAGGCGCCAGCGATGCATCTGCAGCGAAGCCCCCGGCGCCTTCTGAGAGGCATAGGTGCTTCTAAGCAGCCTTCCTTCCTCCGTTGAAAGTAGGGGGGGAGGAGCGGCTTCCTAGGAGGAGGCTGCTTCTTACGAGGCGCCAGCGTTGCACCTGCAGCGAAGGCCCGCGCCTTCTCAGAGGCAGGGCTGCTTCTAAGGAGCCTTCCTTCCTCTGTTGACTGTATGGGGAGGAGGAGCGGCTTCTTAGGAGCAGGCTGCTTCTTACGAGGCGCCAGCGTTGCATCTGCAGCGAAGCCCCCGGCGCCTTCTGAGAGGCAGGGGTGCTTCTAATGAGCCTTCCTTCCTCCGTTGACTGTAGGGGGAGAAGGAGCGGCTTCTTAGGAGGAGGCTGCTTCCTACGAGGCGCCAGCGATGCATCTGCAGCGAAGCCCCCGGCGCCTTCTAAGAGGCAGGGGTGCTTCTAAGGAGCCTTCCTTCCTCTGTTGCCTGTAGGGGGAGGAGGAGCGGCTTCCTAGGAGGAGGCTGCTTCTTACGAGGCGCCAGCGTTGCATCTGCAGCGAAGGCCCGCGCCTTCTGAGAGGCAGGGGTGCTTCCAAGGAGCCGTCCTTCCTCCGTTGACTGTAGGGGGAGAAGGAGCGGCTTCTTAGGAGGAGGCTGCTTCCTACGAGGCGCCAGCGTTGCATCTGCAGCGAAGCCCCCGGCGCCTTCTAAGAGGCAGGGGTGCTTCCAAGGAGCCTTCCTTCCTCCGTTGAAAGTAGTGGGAGAAGGAGCGGCTTCTCAGGAGGAGGCTGCTTCTTACGAGGCACCAGCGTTGCATCTGCAGCGAAGGCCCCGGCGCCTTCTGAGAGGCAGGGCTGCTTCTAAGGAGCCTTCCTTCCTCCGTTGACAGTAGGGGGAGAAGGAGCGGCTTCTTAGGAGGAGGCTGCTTCTTCTGAGAGGCAGGGGTGCTTCTAAGGAGCCTTCCTTGCTCTGTTAACTGCACGGGGAGAAGGAGCGGCTTCTTAGGAGGAGGCTGCTTCTTACGAGGCGCCAGCGTTGCATCTGCAGCGAACGCCCGGCGCCTTCTGAGAGGCAGGGGTGCTTCGAATGAGCCTTCCTTCCTCCGTTGACTGTAGGGGGAGAAGGAGCGGCTTCTCAGGAGGAGGCTGCTTCTTACGAGGCGCCAGCGATGCATCTGCAGCGAAGGCCCCGGCGCCTTCTGAGAGGCAGGGGTGCTTCTAAGGAGCCTTCCTTCCTCTGTTGACTGTAGGGGGAGAAGGAGCGGCTTCCTAGGAGGAGGCTGCTTCTTACGAGGCGCCAGCGTTGCATCTGCAGCGAAGGCCCGGCGCCTTCTGAGAGGCAGGGCTGCTTCTAAGGAGCCTTCCTTCCTCTGTTGACTGTATGGGGAGAAGGAGCGGCTTCTTAGGAGGAGGCTGCTTCTTACGAGGCGCCAGCGTTGCATCTGCAGCGAAGGCCCGGCGCCTTCTAAGAGGCAGGGGTGCTTCTAAGGAGCCTTCCTTCCTCTGTTGACTGTAGGGGGAGAAGGAGCGGCTTCTTAGGAGGAGGCTGCTTCTTACGAGGCGCCAGCGTTGCATCTGCAGCGAAGGCCCGGCGCCTTCTGAGAGGTAGGGGTGTTTCTCAGGAGCCTTCCTTCCTCCGCCTGCCCCCTCCTCTGCATGTGGCCGACCTGGGGTACTGGGGCATAGCCTTACTTAGGTCTGGCCTGCCCCCCTACAGGCGGATTTGGGGCGACAAATCGAAAACACTCAAAGAATAATCAAAAAAAAAATACTCCACAAATCGTCCCCAGACTACTTTGTTGACTATGCTTGAAAATCCCTCCTGTAGAGGGACACGCCCGACTTAAGCACAGTCGCAGCATCTGTCCCCTCCCGCCTTCAGTGCGCAGCCGAGGCTCGCCGTGGGTGTCGGGTGGTCGTCGTCTAGAATGCAGAACGAGAGCGCTCGCGCTGTCTCAGAGCGGGCCCCGCTGCCCCTCCGTGTCGCTGCATCTTCCCGCACGGGGATGAACAGTGGCGAGGGAGGGAGGATGGACGACAATCACAGAGAGAGAGAGAAAAAAAAAAAAGAAAAAAAGAGAGAGAGAGAGAGAGAGCGTGATCCACCGCCTCTTCCTCCGGAACCCGGGGGTCCCCCCTTCCGAACATCCCCCCCCCTGCTCGACCCACCCCCCCTTCCCCGGCAGGCGCAAGAACTCCCCCCCCTCCCCCCGACCCCCCCCCCCTCTATGGAAAACTGGGGGGGGGGGGGGGGGGCACTATCGGTTCGAACCCCCCCGCCACCCCCCCCCCTCGCCGACCCCCCGCCTCACTGCTGCTTCGAACCCTCCCCCTCCACGCTCGCAGCCGGCCAAAGACTCCCGGATCCCCACGACCGTCCCCGCCAGTGCCCCCACTGCTGTCCCCCCCACCACCGCCCCCACCACTCCCCACTGTCCCCACCGCTGTCCCACTGCTCCCACCAGTCCCCACTGTCCCCATCAGTGCCCCCACCACTGTCGCACTGTCCCCGGTCCCCACCACTGTCCCCACCACGGTCCCACTCCCCACTGCCCCCACCGCTGTCGCAATGTCGCACTGCCCCCACCACTGTCCCCACTGTCCCCACTGTCCCCACCGCTGTCCCACTGTGCTGTCCCACTGTCACCACTGTTCCCACCAGTGTCCCACTGTCCACACTGTCCCCACCACTGTCCCCACTGTACGACTGTCCCATTGTCCCACCACCGTCCTCACCACCGCCCTCACCACTGTCCCCACCACCACCGTCCCCACCACTGTCCCACTATCCCCACCGGTGCCCCCCCCCACCACTATCCCACTGTCCCCTCACCACTGTCCCCACCACCACCGTCCCCACCACTGTCCCAGTCCCCACTGTCCCCACCACTGTCCCACTGTCCCCACTGTTCCCACCACTGTCCCCGCCAGTGCCTCCACCGCTGTCGCACTGTCTCCACTGTCCCCACCACTTTCCCCACCACGGTCCCACCCTCCGCCACTGTCCCCAGTCTCCACCACTATCCCTCTGTCCCCACTGCCGGCGGCGAGGACGGGGGAGAGTTCGAACCGGTAGTGAACCCCCGCCATTTTCATTATGGACCGGGTTTTCAAAGGGGGGGACTGGTTGGAAACCCCCAGAGACCCCCCCCAGTTTTCTGCCAGCAGCGGCAGAACACGCACTTTCCAATGACAAGACCTGGGATGCGTTGGTAAGTTTCTGCTTCGGCGTTTGAACCTTGGGCGGAAGGGGGTGGGAGGGGGGGGTCTGGCTCTGGACCTCTGCTTAATGAGACTGTTTGCAATAGTGCGTCCCATGGGGGAAACTCCACCCGCTTGAGACGGGCGCCCAAAACAACCAAGATCTACTCCATTGGGGAAAGGGGGAGGGGGTGCGAGGGCCCGTGCCGATCGGCAAAATAATGAATAAGAATGATCAGATGACAATGACAAGACCTGGGATGCTTTGGCAGTTTGGGGCGCATCGGATCCTTGGTCTGTTCGGTCATACCCTTCAGACCCTGATGGAGGAAATCAACCATGCGGAGCAATTCTTGGTCACTGATCACGTCGCTGTATTCGAGGAACTCGCGAATCCTGGCGAGTATCCTGTCCTTGCTGATGCCCATCTCCGTGCTGTCCTGCTGATCGTCGCCGCCCCCCTCCTCGTCAGCGATATCTTTGGCGGCCGCCTGCTCCTCGTCGGCCTCCTCTTCTCCTTCGGCCTCGTCGTTCTTCTTTGGCTCCACCGCCTGCTGGCCGTCCATGAGGTCCACGAAGGGCCCGCTGTGGGAGATGAGCCGAGCGGCGAGACCCTTGCAGGCCTCTGCGAGGTTGAGCTCCTGGCTAAACGCCCTCCTCCTCCTCCTCCTCCTGCTCCTCCTGCTCCGCGTCCAGCTTGTCAGCCCTCCACCTCCTCCTCCTCCTCCTCCTCCTCCTCCTCCTCCTCCTCCTCCTCCTCCTCCTCCTCCTCCTCCTCCTCCTCCTCCTCCTTCCTGTCATCTCCTGGTCTTCTTGCTCGTGTCCCTTCTCGTCGTGCCTGCCCTCTTTTGCCTCCCCGTCCCCCTGCTACCGCTCGCGGAGAGGGACGTACAATCCTCTTCCACCTCCTCCTCCTCCTCCTCCTCCTCCTCCTCCTCCTCCTCCTCCTCCTCCTCCTCCTCCTCATTGTTTGTCAGCTCCTGGTTCATCACCCTGCTGTACAGCTTCGAGAGCGTTCCGAGAAATGTGACCACGAAGAAGCGAACCAACACCAGAGGGATCTGCATCAGGATGCAGAACATCGTCACCCGCCTGATAACAGCAAGGAGATAGGGAAAGGGCGAGAGGGGGGACGGGGGGGAAGACGAAGGGGCATGCCAGGAGGAAGGAAAGATTGGAGACAGGCGGACGGGAAGGAGTCTGCAGAGGCGCGCGGAAAGGGCCCCAGAGGCCCAGGAACCGAAGGCGAGCGTCCCAAAGCCTGTTCATGCCACGTCCTAAGTCCCCCCCTTCCCTCTCCTCCTCCAACCCCCCCCCTAGGAGAGGCAGGGGCAGGGGGGGAAGATGGGGTGCAGAGCTTGTCCGCCCCGCCTGACGATCGCGATCTCGTTCATAAACGGGACCTCCCCGTTCGAGCGGAACCTCACGCGGAACCCGTGGGTCCTGCGCTCCCGGGCGCCGCCCCGGAGCCCCACTGGGAGGCTCTCCAGCTCGTAGGTGGGCTGCTGGTCCACGTGCACGAACATGCACGCCACGGGCTTCCCTCTTGGGGAGGCCCGGAAGGGAAACCGACGTCCCCCTCCGCTGCCCCACCCCCCCTGCCCCTCTGTCGCCTCCCACTCCTCCTCCCCCTCCTCCTCCACGGCCTCCCTCCTCCTGCCTCTTCTCCTCCTTCCCCTGGCTCCTCGTTCCTCATCATGCCCGACGCGTCCATCCCCTTCCTCCTCCCGTCCTCCTCACACCTCCCCCTGTCCCCATCCTCATCCCGCCCTTCCCCCTCTTCCTGCGCCCACCTCCGTGCTCCCTTGACCTCATCCTTCATTTCTTGGCAGTGCTGTTGAACTCATGATCATTATCCTGCCCGTAATCCTGCTGGTCTCTTGTCTTCCTCCTCCCCTCTCCAGCATTATCCTTCACATCATTTTAAAAGGAGAAGGAGCACGGCCAACAAATTGCAGAATCTCCTAACGATGGGGGAGCCTCTTATGATGACAAAGGTACAGAAGGCTTATGGTGTGCTCAACCTTGCTTCGACGAACTCCCCAAAACTTCGAGTTCCATTGAAGTGTCTCACCGAGGTGGGAGCCTGGCCACGTGGTTCTTCGTGCTTGAGGCAGTGCTGGTGGCCGCCGAGGAGTGGGCTCCTCCTCGTATTCGAAACTCCTCGCCTCACGTCATTTACAGCGGCCGTGGGGGGACGAGACGACCCTTGAGTTCGACCTCTCCCGGTGGTGGGAGACTCTACCGGCAGTGGCATTACTTCGTGTTCATCATGCAGGCCTTGTGAACTTGCCCATGGGCTTTCGCGGGTCCAATATGTACAACCATGGGAGGGGAGGGTTAAACCGGTGGTCCTTATCGTGATTCCTCGTGGCCCTAGCGGCCGTGTGGCGGGGCTTCTCTGGATCGGCGCCTTGAGTCAAGCTGGACACGATCGAGTGACATTGCGGCCGGCAGGCCAGACCCCACAAGGTCATTTCCTACCACCGGCACGGCCCCTGCGGGGGCGGGCGCGGGGCGTCGGGGCCTCCGAGCCTACGCCCCGCTATCGCCACTTTGTGGCCGCCATGTTGTGCTTCGACCTCATCTTGTATAGCGTCTTGTTTCTTATTTTCTTGAAGCACGTTTTGTCTTCAATGTGGGGGACCCGGTCCTCGTGGCCGTGCTGGGTCGCAAGCAAATTGTATAATCTCGCGGATGTAACAACTAAAAAAAGTCACCAAACGAAACGAGAACACCACGCCACCCAACAAGGAGTTAGCCGGCCTGACGGGCCAGAGGCGTGCTAGAATCTCCGGTAACAAGTTTCGATTGTTCTACTTCGCGCGCGCGTGGCGGCCCCTCGGGCTCCGAAAACTAAAATAAAAAACTGTAGTTGTGAATGCCGTCGTTGCGGGCATCGCCTCCGGGGGATCTCCTCATGGGACCATGAAACATGCGAGGGGTCTGCCGATATGGGGCTGCCATGGGAGTGCTGCCACTGGGGCTTGCGCGGAATCCACCAGGGGGCCGCGAAACGTGTGCGGGGTGCGCCGCAATGGGGCGGGGCCGCCACTGGGGCATTCGGTGGAGCTCCCTATGGGGTCACGAAGCGCTGTACTGGGTGAGGGAAACGCATGCGAAAACAGTCAAACTTCAGTGGAGTTCCCTATGAGGCCGCGAAACGCTGTACTTGGACGGGGGAAACGCGTGCGAACACTGCCGCTAAGCCTTCCTTCGGTGGAGCTTCTTATGGGGCCACGCATCTTTGTACTGGGTGCGGGAAACGCATGCGAACACCGCGATTGGGGCCTTCGGTGGAGCTCCCTATGCGGCCGCGAAGCGCTGCAATTGGATGGGGGACACGCATGCGAGAACCGCCACTGGGACCTTCGGTGGAGTTCCCTATGGTGCCACGAGACGCTGTTTTTGGTTGGGGGAAACGCATGCGAACACCGCAAATGGGGCCTTCGGTGGACCTCCCCATGGGGCCACGAAGCGCTGTACTGTGTGGGGGAAACGCATGCGAACACCGCCGCCGCCACTGGGGCCTTCGGTGGACAAGCGCTGTACTTGGGTGGGGGGACGCATGCGAACACTGCCACGAAGCCTACGGTGGAGCTTCCGATGGGGCCGCGAAGCGTTGAGTATTGCGAAGGGGGAAAGCATGCGAACGCCGCCGTTGCGGTTTCTGGTTGAGTTCCCTATGGTGACAGGAAACGCTACGCTTGGTGCCGGAAACGCATGCGAATAACGCGACTGGGGCCTCAGGTGGAGCTCCTCTTGGAACCACGAAACGTTGTGCTGGGCGGGGAAACGCATGCGCACATCGCAAGTCGGTCCTCCTGTGGAGCGACATGTGGGGCCACGAAACGCTCTAGTGGGTGCGGTAAACGCATGCGAACACCGTCACTGGGGCCTGCGGTGAAGTCCCCTGTGGGGCCACGAAGCGTTGCGCCGGTGAGTGGCGCGGACGGCAAAGGCAGGGATGGAAGGAGGAAGGACGCGGGAGGACGGAGGAGAGAAGAGGAGAAGAGTGGAGCGGAGAGGGGAGGAGAGGAGAGTTTTCCCTGGAGGAGCGCGCGGGCGCGGAGGGGGGGAAAGAGAAGACCCCCACACCGACGACAATGCTGGCGCGAGCCTGAAACCAAGGGGGTCAGAACGTCCTTCTCGCGCCGACTCCTCCCTCGGCAGCTCTGGCTCTCTGAGCCGTGATGTTGCATCACCCTCGCGAGGTGATGCGTTCCCCTTCTGGCGACTCTGCAGGGGATTGCAAGCCCTTCCTTGAGAACTCGAGCAATTGCGCGCTGCTCGCACGCCACCCCCCCCCCCCCAAAAAAAAAAAAAAAACTCCGACACCTCTCTGGGCGGCGCGGGCGCCGTACATTTCGCCCCAAAGAAAACCGATGGGGGGAGCAACCGTAAATTTGTCAGGGCGCGGGGTCAAGAAAAGCAAACTCGAAATTGTTTTTTTCCCTAGCGCGTCCGTCTCACTGGGAGCACTGCCAATAGGCCTTGTGGGGATTCGGGATCATATGCTTCGACTCCGTCAGAGCTATGGCGAGCTTGAGAGCGTTCCTGACCGCCGCGGAAAATCTGGGCCTCATCACCTTCGGCCATGGAGGTGGCCCGTCGCGAAAACAAGCCGAAACCAGCTTCGCGGCGGCGGCGAGGTGGCATCCGACCTTGGACCGCCGGGCGCGCGCCAGCTGAGCGCGCGCAGTTCGGGCGCAGGGGGGCCGCGCCTCCTCCGCCAGAAATCCAGCTAACTCGCATACCTGCGCATTAGCGGGCCAACGAACCAGAAGGGGCCCCCTGCGCAGGCGAGCGGGGCTCGACCAAAACCTGAACGCCCCCGCAGTTTCTGAGCACCTGGTCGACCTCGAGCCAGCCCGCGCGATTCGATTCAGGCCACAACCTCTACAAAACTTGCTATTACGCACGACGTCGGAGGTGCTGTCAGCGAAAAAGGCGCGAACTACATAGGTGGGTTATGCCGCCGAAATACGAGAGGAAAAAAAGAGGGCTCGGATCTCGCCCCCGTCGAATGGCGGCTTGAGTTCCAAGGGCCCGCCCCAAGAAGCCGATCCGCGCGAGCCCCCCCAGCGGCAATGGGACCCGCCATTAAAAAAGCGCGTCGCGCCAGCCTTCTCGCCTCAGCAACGGGCCCGATGAGCGACCACCCCCCGCCAGCATCGCCAGCGCCCAGAACCGCGCCAGAGGGGCTCGGGAAGCCCCGCGAGGGGAAGTCGGGACCCAAAGGATGAGGCCCCGAGGGGGCGGATCGACCTGGGCCCAATCAGCTGGGATTATACCGCGGCGCCGAAAGAAGGAGAGGCCATCGCACCCCCTCCTGGTTCTCTCGATCAGAGCACGCGGCGCGCAGCGCTAACTCTGGATCGCACGGGGCAGTCCCAGCGGGCGCGCTTCGGGGTTTCGAGGGCGAGCCTACATCAGAGACAAGTCGCCCCCGCCTCTGGATGGAAACCGCGCCCTCTCTGCGCGGGCCAGACGCAGCCCGTCGCTATAGCCCGATGGGCCCCGAACGACGAACGCCCCCCCCCCCCCCTCCCTTCCTGCGGAGCCCTCGGAGGAAACGCCTGGAAGGGGCGCGGGATGCCGCGCCTCGGCCCTCTGCTCCAAAAACTTCGCCTGCAACTGTCTGCCACGCAGGCCGCCGAATCGAAAGCGGAAGGAAAAAAACAAATCAGAGAAACCCAGATCCCTGACCGCGCGCCCCCCGGTCGGAGCAAACAACTCGACGCGGCCAGGGCCGCGCTAATGCCAGGGCCCCAATGGCTCCAAGCCGTAGCGCGGCAAGAGGCAGGCCGCGGCGGAACAGATGCCCCTCGCGCGGCGATAGCGGGCAGACGGCCCTGCCCCCGCGGCCCGCCGCCCCCGCCCCCGCGCGCGAAGGTCGAGCCCCCCTGTTGATGTCAGAGGAAGCCCACTGCAAGAACGACAAATTGGCGGCGTCTACGGCAGCGGCGATGGCTGGGCCCTCGCGCCTCATGTCCAACTGCAACTAACTGCAATTGCGTCAACAAAGATCCACGCGTGGACGCGCGCATCAAGAGCACCCCCCCCCCCCGAGCGCGCCCCCACTGCTGAAGTACCAAGGTGGTGAACCGTATACCGTGCCTGCGTAGGAAACACATGGCATAGCCGCAGTAGTCGCCAATCACGCAACAATTTGCGCGCCAAGCTGCCCCTGGAATGTCTAGCAATCTTGCTGGACCTGAAGCGCTGTTTCTGTCCCACTGCATTCCCGCGCCGAAACTCACCCCCCGCGGGCGCCCTTCGTCGACGGCCAGGCCCACCGCCACGCCCGTAGATGCCCGGGCAACGGTCCAGCCGCCACGTTCGAACGCCAGCTAACCGACTTGGAAGAAACGGCGAGGTCCAATCCTTGCACGGCTCAACCAAAATGTCCAAAAAATCCAAGAGCTGCCCGGCGGCGATTCCTCGGGCGCCACTAGCATCGCGCCCAGGCCATCGGCCCAAGACGTGGCTGTAGCCGATATGAAGAAAGCACGCATCCCCTCACGCGCGCGGCACACAATGCACCTCGAAAGACCCGCAGCTGACCTCTATGCCGCCCCCATCGCTCGCCGCGGCTGGAGGGGGCGCCACAAATTGCCCGGCCCCTCGAAGACGCGGGGCGCGAAACGTCGACGCAGAGCGAGCGCGGGCGCAGGCAAGTGGGCCTCGAAGTCACCCGCGGTCTCCACGGGCAAATCCAGCCCAGCGAATCGCGAAGGCTTCGAGATCCCGCAATACTCCCACGTGAATCAAGCATTCGAGCGGGGCTGCCTCAACTGCTTCGCGTCCAGAAATCGGAACGAGCAGCGCCCTCAAAGGAGAAGGCCCTGCTATAACTCCACCCCAGAGGCCTGCTGCCTCCCCGCGCCAAGCACGGTCAAGCGGGCCCCAGAGCGCACCCTGCACTCGAACTAGCATCGCAGCGATGCCAATGGCTCGGTTATCATCCGTGGATTCCGACAGGAGGGCGACGAAGACCGCGGGCAGTTACCAAGGCCGCGAAACTCGCCGCTCAACTGCATGAAAGAGGGCTTCTGGAAGCCTTCGCAGCTTCTCGCTTGCTTAGGAGATATGCATACGAGGGCATTCGTAAGGTATTCCTGCGCGTTGGTTCCCGATCAGTCGCCGTCACCGCCCGTCGCGCGCGATGAAAATATACGACCACCTTCTCAGGAAAGAACCTCAACATCGACCATTGCTGCTGCCACCAATCTCTTTTACCTTTAAACGCAGTGATCTCTGCAAGGTGTGTTACCGCCTGCTGCGCCACAATCATCTCATTGACCGCGATGATCAGATGTCTGATGAGATCATACAACCCGACGGGCGAAGTAGACGACATTCTAAGTACCCATGAACAACAACCTCGCCGTGCTGCCGTTGCTGAAAATATGTGAGCTCGAACTGCGTTAGACGCGACAGTCTGCGAGATTGTGGTCTTCTGGCCCAAGTCGCATCCCCGGACTCTGTGTAACATGCAGCTCGATTTGCGTCTGAGCTCAAAAGACATGGGTAACGCAGGAGGAGTAGACATGGTGGCGACCACTTCCTTTATTCTACAAGCAATATGCAGCTAACGTGTATCATGTCCATGCGTTATGATTGGATCTCGAAAGCGCGAGACAAGCAAGGTCCACCATTTAGCTGCAGGACCGGACTGAATCTGCTAACCCTTTACACCGCTGATGGGCGCAATGCGCAAATGGTATGGCCTGCGCGCGTCCTTTGTGAGCCCGCCTCTTTTGACAAGAAATAGAATCGCCTTTTGTATGCAGAATTCGCAGAGATTAGTGACCGACTGCGCACACTCATCACAAAGAGCCGCAGCCGCCGCGGGGTCGGCCAAGAAAACCCAGGATTACTGAAGAAGGCCAGCAGGTTGAACAAGTACACCTGCGGGTGCACATGATTGCCAGAGCCCACTGCCCAAGCACAGTGCCCAGTGATCGTCTCGAGCAGGCTGATCAGGGACAAGTTGTTGCAGACATGCCTTTGCGTTATCGGTAGTTTCGTCCTCGTTTTCGTCTTCAGAGGATTTCCTCCTCGCGTTCGTCATCCGAGGACCCTCCTCCTCGCTTTCGTCTTCAGGGAGACGTCCTCCTCGCTGGCTCGAGCGTGGGAGGGTCTTCCTCCTCGCTCTCGTCCTCAGAAGACCCCCCTTGCAGGTCAGCGAAAACCGATGTGGGGGAAGGCCAAGAGCAGGCGCTTTGAAGGTGACCTCGGCCCCCTCCCTCGCCAGCTCCTAAGACTCCGACATAGTATTGCTTTTGGTGTGCCTGGACCCCGTGCTATTCGGGTCAGGCCTCCGCGACGGTAGCGGCTGGTGTTGGAAGAAACAGCAGCCAAGGAACAAGGCAAAGCCATGGCAAGCTCGCCCTTCGCTCTGATCTTGACGATGAGGCCGTAGTGCGCCTTGCCTGCGACAGCGTTCCTTGCCATGTTGACGTCGGTGTCCGCCGTGACAGACTGAATCAAAGGAGAGGAGAGGAGAGGAGAGGAGAAAGGAGAGAGGAGAGGAGAGGAGAGGAGAGGAGAGGAGAGGAGAGGAGAGGAGAGGAGAGGAGAGAAGAGAGAGGAGAGGAGAGGAGATGAGAGGAGAGGAGAGGAGAGGAGAGGAGATGAGATGAGAGGAGAGGAGAGGAGAGGAGAGGAGAGGAGCGGAGAGGAGACGCGGGGCGCTGTCCCTTCAAAACGAGGACCCAACAACAAAGTGGTTGGTAACTACCCTTGGCGGTCCCCGGGCAGGTCCTGGGCAAGTCGCGGGCAAATCCTGGGCGGTCCGTGCAACGAATGCTGGAATTCCCGGGGGCGGTCTTCAGGGCCCCAAGGGCGCCCCAGGAGCGCCCCGAGGGATCTCCAAGAGGTCATTCGAGTCGGGATCCACGGGTGGCAGGTTCCACGATAGCCCAGACACTCCCAAAAAACTTCAAGATAGCGTCCAAATTGACGAATATAGCTCCAAGAGGCCCCAAAGAGACATTGCTCAAGCTTTTGAACGATATTGGCGTTACAAGCCTTTTCAATCTTCCGACCGCCCAAAACGGCATATTTATCCACCAGATTGCCACACATCAGGCGCAGCGGCCCATAGACCGGCCGCGAGACGGCCCAGGAGGGCCCCAAGACGGCCCCAGAGGCATGTCAAGAAACCGCCAAAACCTCCAGAGGGTCCGAGGAGGGGGAAGCCAACCTAAAATTTCGAACCCTCTCCCGACCGACGCCAGAAAGCCTCCAAGACAGGCACCAAAGACCTCCAGCAGGCCTCCGAGAGGCCCTCAGAGGCCCCCAGAGGCCCCCAGAGGCCCCCAGAGGCCCTCAAGACCCCCCCAAGAGGCCCCACGAGGCCCCCAAGATGCCGCCAAGAGGCCCAGTGAGGCGCCACGAATGTCCCCGAGAGCACGCAGGCTGGTGCCAGCGATGCTACAATGAGCCCTCCCAAGACGGCTCAAGAGGGCCCCAAGGAGAGCCCACGATGGGGCCCAAGAGCGGGGGGCACGAATAGCCATTTCGAGCCCTCTGCCCCGCGACGCCCATGACTGCTCACGAAACACTTCCAGGAAACTACTACGGCCAATCAGCGCCGCAGTGGGAACCAACACGCAGGCAAACGCCCGCGACGGCATAGTGCGGGCCGGCGAAGTGAAAGAAGCGATTACAAAAGCCTAGATACACACAACAGATGAATGTTAAAAAGACGAAATGGTATGGGATTCAATGCTGTTCTGAATGCATCTCTATCGCCAGGGAACCCGAGGTCCTCAGGCCCCAGGAGGCCTCATATCCGCCGCCTCCTGGGGTTCCGAAAAGGGGGGCAAAATGAATAGGCCGCACCCTCCAAAGAGGATACGCAGGCACGGCAGAGCAGAAGAGGGGAGAGGCGGTCGGGCATGCTCACGCCAATAACGAGACGAAGAAGAGGCTGCGGCGGCGCCCAATCAGAAGAAAGTCAGCAATCCATACTTCTTTCTGATTGGTATCCGCCACCGTCCCCCGAAACACGAACTGGAGTGTCCTCAGGTAAAGGGTGAAAAGAAAGTTCCTCTGCCGGCGCGCCAGTGCTGGAGTGTCCTCAGGTCCCTTACAGCCCTCTGCAGTGAGCAATGAGCTGGTAGTGCTCTTTGGGGGGCCCAGTGCCGAGTTCCAGGCGCTCGTGGGCGCTCTCGTGGCTCGTCTCGTGACGCCCGCAGAAGTTAAACAGTAGCTTCTCTCGAGGCCTTGTAATCGGACCCAGAGGCTGGTACCACGGTTGGGCCCTGGAGCCCTGTTGTGCCAAGATGGCCCTCGACACAGCCGAGGAGCTTGCAAGAGAGTCCAGGATGGCCCCAAGATGCTTGAGGAGCCGCCCAAGATGCCCTCAGGAGACCCGAAACGGCCCCCCAAAGCCTCAAGAGGCCCCCCGAGGCCCCCAAGACGCCCCACAAAGGCTCCCAAGAGGCCCCAAGGAAGCCTCCAGGAGGCATCCCAGGAGACTTCGAGAGGCATCCCGAGAGACCACGAGAGGCATTCAATAGCCCTCTGACCTGACCCACAACCCAGGCAAGAAGGATCGACGCCCGCCGCAACCGATATGACTCAAGTGCCACGACATGGATAACACCGGAGTCGTACAGCTTGCACCGAAGGGTAGACAAGCGCGTCCCATTACTCGCAGAGTAACTGCTCGCGAAATGGCCTGGATCCGCCGCGGGGGATCTGCGATATCTTACATCGAGTGAGATACATGTTTTTCGGACGTTTCCGAGTAGGCACTTTGCGAGTAGTGGAATGCGCTCGGTGAAAGAGGGAGGCATCCCAAGAAACTCCGAGGTGCCTCCCAAAAAAGCCCGACATGCATCCAAATCTACATGCCCCCTCGACGTCACCGCGCGAACCGCTCAATCTTGCGCACATCTCCGCTGCCAGGGGTCCCCTCAGGCTATCGACTCCACCCATCGTATGGACATCGCGCCGCGGTTCGAGTTTCTACTGACCCAGGTCAATGCAAACCCGGGTTGCAGGATCCTGCAAGATCCCGCGGGATCATGCACCCTAGCCTGGGTCCATGCACCCCTGGTTTTGCAGGATCCTGCCAGATCTGGCGCGCTGGCTGACCGCCGTTTGCACTGACCCTCGTCTGGGGGGCAACGATAGAGGGGAATGGCATAGGGGGGGGACGCATCGACCTGGAATCGGGGATACATCGCCGATAGATCGGGCCCCTATCGGCGATCAGTGGGCGATTGGGGATCGATGCATCCCCCCCCATGCCAGTTCCCCCTTACCGTTGCCCCTGATCGTCCCAAGGCTCCCGATCGGGCTCTTTTGCGTGGGCCCCAGGGCCCGAAGCGCGCCCCCCCAGAGGGTGGTCAGCCTCGAACGCCACCGTCGGCGCCGCCGCCGCGCCGAGGCGGCGCGAGTTCTGCCGTGGGCCCGTCGACTTCCCCAGAGCCCCCCGGGGGCCCCGACGAATGGCCAGAAACCATCTGTGGCGGCGGACCTTACGCGACATGGCATGGCGATCATACGAGGTGGCGCGCGCGGGCCGCCCACGCGGCACGCCCCGTTGGAGACGTGGGCGCTTGCAGGCGGCCTTACGCGGGCAGCTTACGCGCCAGCGTCCGTGAACACGACACCGGCTTCTTCCGTCGCTCATAGATCGTCGAACGTCCCAATACCTCGACTTGACCGTTTTGTGGGGGAACCAAAAGGTACCGATGTCGCTACTCCCCAGACCTCTCCAGGGATGCGTTCTGACCAGAATCTCGAAGCGAATCCAGCGGTGGTGACGAAGCCCCTCCAAGAGGCCCGAGATAAGGAAAACGAGGCAAGGGTAGCGGTATCGGTACCTGTTCCTCCTCTGAACGTGACTCCACTGGGGATAATACACGACAGCCTCGGGGACGCACTGACCCAGGTCAACGCAGACCAGGGTCAACCAAATCCTGCAAAATCCTGCAAGATCCTGCAGGATCCTGGACTTTCACCCGGGTCAATGCGACCCTGGCTCTGCAAGGTCCTGCAAGATCGGGCGTTCTGGCTGACCCCCGTTTGTATTGACCCCCCGTCTCAAGGCTCCCGATACCCGACAGACGACAGCGGCATGGGGCGCGGCCTTGGCCGCCGTCGACCTTGACCGTGCGGATCGGGTCCTGCCGCAGCGTGTCGAACACCTTGCGCGGGGGGCCAACCAGCTGCTCGCGCGGCGGGGTTTCCCACCGCCCCGCCCCCCCCCGCGCCAAAGGCGGCCGCGCTCCGAGGACCGAGAGATGCGCCAGGTGACAGCACCGAAACCAACAGCGTTCCCCCACCCGCTTGACCATAAAGTAACAAGCTGAGAACCCTATTCTTAGGATAACGTCGGCGACAGATCGAGGCATCCCACAACTCATCCCTTGATGGCAAGCAAGACGAGATGCAAGAAAGAAACCATGGGACCGGGGGATGGATCATATAAGGACGTGGACATTTCCCATATCTCACCTTTGCCCTCCCCGAAGCGGCACGAAGAGCACAAGCCACCTGCGCACCCATCCGTCGGAAAAGGTGGGTAGAAACATGAAGACGGGAAGGGGCTGGAAATATATTGGGTCTCCGCCCGCCCCCCGAAGACACAGGATGGGTGAAAGCCACTCGATCCTTGAAATAGGAAGGCGCAAATATGTTGGAATCTGAAGATCCAAAACTCCGCCACCGTGCCCTCGAGGCACGGGTTGGCGTGTCCTCAGGTCCAAGGTTGGATCACCTGCAGCCTGCCCTAGGATTCTTCCAGGGGCCCGGATCCGAAATGGCCAAATCAACCTGGGCGCGTTGGGTGCCTCTTGCCGTTTGTCGCGTCCTGCCGCGCGACCCTTTCGGCCCCAAGAGGACCCCAAGACGGGCCAAGAGGGCCCCTATGAGATCCCCAAAACGGTGTAAAAGGGCTCCGAATCGCCGCGCGATCAATCCAAGATGCCCGGAGGGCCCCAAGACGGCCCAAGAGGCCTTCGAGACGCCCCAAGAGCTTTCCCGGGAGGGCCCCGAGAGGCAAAATAATTGGTTTCTTTGGTCTTTCACTGTTTGTTTGTGTTCTCCACTGTCCCAGCCGGCCCCCTAAGACCGCTCCAAGACGGCCCACGAGGCCCCCAAGAGGCGCCCAAGAGGGGAAACAAGCACGGAACATCCCAGCCCTGCGCCCCGACCTCAAGAGGCCCCCAATAGGCCCCCACGAGGCCCACACGCGGCCGAGGCCCGAAAGAGGCCCCCAAAGGCTTCAAAACAGCACCCGGAAGGATTCAAAAGTGCCTCCAGGAGGCCCCCGCGAGGCCTCCACAAGATCCCCACGAACATCCAACAAGAGGCCTCAGACCCACAACCCAGGCACGGTGGCGGGATGGGCTGACGGCCACTCGATACATACAGTCGGGCCGCTGAGATAAGGAACGCAAAACAGGGAACGAAGGCCCTTTTCTTGGCACCATATGCGCCTGCGTGCACGAGGAGGGCTAGAGGAGCAGCCATGCAAGTACCCAAGGGACCTCGAGCCCCTTCCGAACCCAGACTGCTCCTTATTCTCAACCGCTCGAGGCGAAAAGTTCTTATGCCCCAGCGCCTTACTTTGCTTTGGGGCATAAGGCATAAGAGCTGATATGGCTGCTGATATTCCCTTGCTCCCCACCTCCCTTTCCACCGCAGCCGGACTTGACGTAGCAGCGCTTTCGGTCCCAGCCCCGGCTGCGGCGACGCAAGGACCAGGACGATGACGACGATGACGACGAGGACGACGACGACGAAGACGACGACGACGACGAGGAAGTCGAGGGCAAGGACGAGGACGAGCACGGCGGCCACGACCAAGCAGACTAGCCAGACGGCCCAGTCAGACCAGCCAGGTAGACCAACCACACCAACCAGGTAGAGTTATCAGACCAACCAGACCAGCCAGCCGCTTGGACCACTATCGCCTGGATCATAAACTAAGGCTGCAAGACGAAGTTCAAACCAGACCAACCAGACCAGTCAGACCAGATGCAATAAAAGCAGAAATGCAAAAAAAACTGCAAAGCAAAAGAAACTGCAATGCAAAAAAATGCAATTCGGACGAGGTGGTGGTTGGCGCTGCCTCGCCGGATCTCCCCTAAACCACTCTCGCCCGGATCCTCAGCTAAGGCTGCAAGACGAAGCTCAAACCAGACCAGCAAGACCAGCCAGACCAAATGCAACAAAAAACAGCAATACAACAAAAAAAACTGCAAAGCAAAAAAACTGCAATGCAAAAGAAAATGCATTTCGGACGTGGTGGTGGTTGGCGCTGCCTCGCCGGACCTCCCCTAAACCACTCGATCGGATCATCAGCTAAGGCTGCAAGACGTCACTGACACCAGACCAACCAGACCAGTCAGACCAGATGCAAAAAAACAGCAATGGAAACAAAAAACTGCAATGCAAAAAAAAATGCATTTTCGGTCGTGGTGGTTGGTGCTGCCTCGCCGGACCTCCACTAAACCACTCTCGCCCGGATCCTCACCTAAGGCTGCAAGACGAAGCTCAAACCAGACCAACCAGACCAGCCAGACCAGATGCAAAAAAACAGCAATGGAAAAAAACCTGCAAAGCAAAAAAAACTGCAATGCAAAAAGAACTGCATTTTCGGTCGTGGTGGTTGGTGCTGCCTCGCCGGACCTTCCCTAAACCACTCTCGCCCGGATCATCAGCTAAGGCTGCAAGACGAAGCTCAAGCCAGACCAACCAGACCAGCCACACCAAGTGCAACAAAAAACAGCAATGGAAAAAAAACCTGCAATGCACAAAAAACTGCAATGCAAAAAGAACTGTATTTTCCGTCGTGGCGGTTGGTGCTGCCTCGCCGGACGTCCCCTAAACCACTCTCGCCCGGATCATCACCTAAGGCTGCAAGACGAAGCTCAAACCAGACCAACCAGACCAGTCAGACCAGATGCAAAAAAACAGCAATGAAAAAAAACCTGCAATGCACAAAAAAAGGCAAAGCAAAAAGAACTGTATTTTCCGTCGTGGCGGTTGGTGCTGCCTCGCCGGACCTCCCCTAAACCACTCTCGCCCGGATCATCACCTAAGGCTGCAAGACGAAGCTCAAACCAGACCAACCAGACCAGTCAGACCAGATGCCAAAAAACAGCAATGGAAAAAAAAACTGCAAAGGAAAACAAAAAAAAACTGCAGTTCAGTCGTGGTGGCTGGCGCTGCCTCGTCAGACACCCCCCAAACCACTCTCGCCTGGATCCTAAGCTAAGGCTGCAAGACCAAGCTCAAACCAGACCAACCAAACCAACCAGACCCGAGCTA
>CAUYUJ010016700.1:60086-64404 GCA_963575745.1 Prorocentrum cordatum
GGGCGGGGCGGGCTGGGCGCCAGGCGCGCCGCTCGCCTCAGTGCCCAGGTCCGCCGATGCGGCGCCGCGAGCAGGGCCGTCTGGCCTTCTGGCAGGGAGCGCGCCATGGGGCCGACCTGCGTCACCGCCGTCGCCGAACTTGCAGTCGTGAACCGCCTGCCTCCTGTCGGGCCGCCTGGCGCGCTGGCGGGGGGCGCGCCGCAAGGCGGAACCGTGCAGCCGAGAACTGGCTTCGCTCCCGAATCGCTGCTCGGGAGGCCGCTGGTCACAGGTGCATGCGATGATGGAGGGCCACCCGAGGCACCCGCCCGCCCACCGCCGCCCTCCTGGCCCTCGGCACCCTGCGCGAGCATGTCCAGGAGAACTGGGACAGCAAGTGAGAGCCTGGTGACGAGCTCTTGGAGCAGCGTCGCACCAGCCTCGACTTCCCCGAGCCGCGGGGAGGAGATGCGGAGCGCTTGCCCTGCCGCCGTCGCGCGGAGGCTGCGGACCGCGGCCAGCTCCGCTTCGAGCACGCCCACGCGCTCCAAGGCAGCGGCCAAGCGCCCGCACTCTGCCGCCCGCGCCGCGGCGCGCCTGGCGCGGCGAGCGGGCCAGAGCGAGCCGCCAGGGGCGCCAGCGCGGGATGCGCGGGATGGCTGCTCAGCCGCCGCCTCGGCGGGGGCGGCTCGGCAGCCGACCGCAGCCATTCCTCAAGAGGTCGACGCTCTGGCGCCCGCGGGCCAAAACCGAGAGAAGACAGGCGAGGACGGCTTGAGCCAAAATGGCTACGGATGTGCGCGTGTGTGCGCGTGTGCGTGTGTGCGTGTGTGCGTGTGTGCGTGCGCGCGTGCGTGCGAGCGTGCGTGTGCGTGTGTGCGTGTCTGTGTGCGTGTGCGTGTGCGCGTGTGTGCTTGTATGGGTGAATGCGTGTGCGTGAGTGTGTGTGTGTGTGCGCGTGTTCGTGTGAGCGGGTGTGCGTTTGTGTGTGTGTGTGTCTGCGTAGTCGCGTTTGCACGTGTGTGCGTGTGCGCGTGTGTGCATGTGTGTGCGCGTGTGTGGGTGTGCGCGTGTGCGTGTGCGCGTGCATGGTTTGCGTGCGCGCGTGCGTGTGTGCGTGTGTGCGTGTGCGCGTACGCGTGTGCGCGTGTGCGTGTGTGCGTGTCCGCGTGTGTGCGTGAGTGCGTGTGTATGTGCGTGTGCGTGTGCGTGTGTGCATGTGTGCGTGTGTGCGTGTGTGTTTGTGTGCGTGTGTGCGTGAGTGGCGTGTGTGTGTGTGTGTGCGCGTGCGCGTGCGCGTGTGCGCGTGTGTGTGAGTGGGTGCGTGTGTGCGTGTGTGCGTGTGTGCGTGTGTGCGTGTGTGCGTGTGTGCGTGTGTGCGTGTGTGCGTCTGTGTTTGTGTGCGTGTGTGTTTGTATGGGTGTGTGCGTGTGTGCGTGTGTGTGCGTGTGCGTGTGTGTGTGCGTGCGTGTGCGTGTGCGTGCACGTTCGCGTGTGCGCGTGTGCGTGTGTGCGTGTGCGCGTGCGTGTGCGTGTGCGCGTTCGCGTGCGTGCGCGAGTGCGTGTGTGCGTGTGCGCGTGTGTGTGCGATTGTATGCGCGCGTGTGTTTCGAGCCTCCTCCGCTCGTGCGGGGGGACGCTCGGGAAACGGAGGAATGTCTCGCCCTGTTCCTCCTCATTTTCCTCGCCCTCTACCTCTCTTCCTCGTCCTCCCCATCCTCAGATTGATCCTCCTCCTGTTCCTCCTCCCCCTCTTCCTTGCCTTCCTCCTCCTCGTTTCCCTTCTTCTCCTCCTCCTCCTCCTCCTCCTCCTCCATCTTGCCCATATACATGTTAGCCAACGTTGACCCCGAACAATGATGTATTGCAACACGTGCGGCGCAACATGGGTGGTGCAATGAATATGATCCAATCCAGGTGGTGCAATCCACGTGGTGCAATATACGTGGCACAAAGCAACGCTAAGCAATATACAGCAACGCGTAGCAATGCAAAGCAACGCAACGCAACCGAAAGCAATGCAATACATTGGAATCAAATATAAAGCAACGCTGAGCAATGCAAACTAGCGTGATGGAATGCAGAGCAATGCAAAGCATTGCAAAATGAGAACCTCGCACAATCAACATCACGATCAATCATGGACGGCGGCGACGGGCGGCCACAAGCCGGCTGGGCCGACAACCAGGCCTAGATCCGTGGAAGAAGTAAGAACCCCTAAATGCGAGCACTGCTCGGGGAGTCTGCGGACCCCTGCTTGCCAGGGGCGTCTAAGTGCGCGAAACATTTGGCCGCCCCCCTCCCCCTTTCCCAAAAGAAGGGGGGAGGAGAAGTGGGGCAGGCACGGAAATACGGCACTTCAGCAAGCAAACAATCTGTTTGTACAAGACGCCCGCACACAACAGGGTGCGTCATAGAGCAACAACCACACACCCGATGTTCGTACAGTACGGAGTGGCTCTTCCGCGCTACAGAGCGCAACGGTTATCTCCAACGGTCGCCATCGCCGCTACCCTGCATGGCACAAGCAACTGAAATCGTCTGCGATGCATGCGATCAGGCGCTTGCCACCACTGGTCGCACCCGCAACTGGCACGTTGCGCGCAGTGCCCGTGGGGCGCGGGCGCGCGCAGTGGCTGGCTCTGCAGAAACTGCAGGGCAGTCTGGGGGGCGGCTGGAAAAACGAGCGTGCGACTGCCGAAGTAATGACCAGCATCGCGCGCGTGAACTTGCTACGGGGTCGCAACTTCGGGTGCGCATTGGTTCCGCGTTACTTTGCCCATTGAACCGCTATTGCGGGCGACAACGAAGCACCGGGGCTTGCGCGTCATGGCGGCGCAGGCAGCGTCGCAGCCTCGCGCGCGCGATGCGCGAGACACCGCAGCGCCGCGTGTGGAGCGCAGTCGCAGCACGGGCAGCCCTGGCGTAAACTTGGATGTTGGCTCACGCGCTCAAGTGTCGCCCGCTTGCGTGCGCGAGTGTGGTTCAACTGTAGCCCAGGCGTAGTTCAAGTGCAGTTCAGGTGTTAGCCCATGAAGTTCAAGTCTAGTTCCTATGTAGTTAGCGCAAATAACATCCAAGTGTAGTTCAAGTGTAGCCCACGTGTGTCAAAAGTAGCCCAAATAGGATTCGAGTGCTGTGCCGTAACTCCGCGCCTGCCCAGGGGGGGGGGGGACGAGGGGCGACGTGCACGCATACGCGTTGGTTGCAAACCCGTGCGCGCGTGCGCACGCAAGCTCAGAGAAGCGGCGTTTCCCGTTCTTGTCCAGGAAGGTTTGGGGGAACCTGACCAGACAAGAACGGGAAACGCCGCTTTGTCCACAAGGCTTGTCGGGTAACGTCTGGTTGAGCACGCCACAAAAAAAACGCGCTGGAGTGCCGCGCTGAAGTGCCGCGCTGGTCTGCCGTGCTGGTCTGCCGCGCTGGCCTTGCCTCCTCCCCATCCTTTTCCGCCTCCTCCTCCTCTCCTTCCTTCTCCTCCTCCTTCCCCCCTTTCGACGTCATCTGCCTCTTTTTCTCCTCCCACTCCTCCTGCTGTTGCTGCTATTGCTGCTGCCGCCGCACGACCCCCCCCCCGCAGACGATTAGCCAGGGATCGCGCGGGAGGGGGCCCAAGCGCCTTCCCCACAGATAGTTCGCCAGAACCCGCGGAGAGCGGGATTAGTGGTTGCTTTTCCGAGCTTAGTGGTTGCCTGTGGTTGCTGTGGTTACTCTGGTGCGAGCGTGCGTGTATACACGCGTGCCTGTGTATGTGCCTGTGTGAACGGTTGTGTGCGTGCGTGCGCGCGTGCGTGCAAGGTTGTGTTATGGGAGCGACGGGAGGGGGGGATGTACGGCGTGCGTGCGGGATGTGTCATGGGGGCGACGGGCGGTGTACGGCGTGCGTGCGGGATGGGTTATGGGGGCGACGGGCGGGGGGGATGTACGGCGTGCGTGCATGACGAAGGAGGGAAAGAGTGATGAGGAGGAGGAGGAGGAGGAGGAGGAGGAGGAGGAGGGGGAAGAGGAGAAAGAGGAGGATGACGGAGGAGACGCAGGAGACGGAGGAGAGACGGAGGAGACCTCGGAGACGGAGGAGAGACCTCAGAGACGGAGGAGACGGAGACCTCGGAAACGGAGGGGACCTCAGAAACGGAGGGGACCTCAGAAACGGAGGGGACGGAAGAGACGGAGGAGACCGGATCTCGAGCTAAGATGCTGCGAATGCCGCTTTCCGATAATGTATCTAGCGAGAGCCTCATGTTCAACGAAAGACGTCTCAACCACACGGCTTCAACATCTCAATTGTTTGAGAATGTCTCAGGCGAAACGGCAATGTCCAACGATTCGCTGGATTTCG
>CAUYUJ010016700.1:64504-140249 GCA_963575745.1 Prorocentrum cordatum
TCCCTCTCTCCCTCCTCATCCTCCTCCTCCTCTCCCTCCTCCTCCTCCTCCTCGTCCTCTGAATGCTCTGAGAGTACCGCCAAACGGGCCCCAACGGGCAAATATTGCTCAATTTCCTGTGGGAAGACGTGCAGCTTTAGCATACTAGCCTGTTTCGTCTCGAAAGCGTCCAAGATGGCACGAGGGGCCCAACAGATCGTTCCGAGGCGGCCAATGAGGCCACCAAAAGGACCCCAAGACGGCCAAAAAGGGCCCAGGCCCCCAAGACGGCCCAAACGAGCGCCTACAGGGCCCTAAGGGGGGACCAAAATGGGGAATACAAATTGACAGTTCGAACCTGTCCCCCAAGATGACTCCAAGAGGGCCCCCAAAGGCCCTCGAGGCGCCTCCAAGAGACAAAAAGGTCTCCACGAGGCTCCCCAGAAGCCTCCAAGGGGCCCCAAGGAAGACTCGAAACGCCTCCCAGATGCCCCCAGGAGTCCTCCATGAGGCCGAATCTGGGGGGTCGGTGGAAAATGGCGTAAGCCACTTGAAGAACTTCGCCCAGAAACGGCCCTAGACGTGCCGGTAGGGCGGGCCAGGACTCCCGCCTGAGACGTCCTCACCATCTATGATCATGAAGCTTGAAACTTGCAGCAACGGACGGTTCTCAAAATGGTGCTCGCCGGAGCGCCGAGCACTCGTCTTGAAGGAGTTTGCAGCAGCTTCCAGAACGAGGGCGGGCCCAGTTCCACACGGTGTCTCTCACCCGACCGCCGCACACACTCGTCTTCATAACTTTGCACCAGCTGCCCGGGTGGAGGGCGGCCCGGCCCGTTTCCAACATGCAGCCGTCACGCCACCGCCGCGCACATCCGTCCTTTCATACGTGGCAGCAGCCTCCCAGAATGGAAGGCGACCCCGTTACAAGATGCGGCTCTCACCCCGGCGCCGCGCACATTTGCCTGACAAGTTGCAGAAGCTTCCAGGAAGCAGGGCAGGCATATTAAAAAGGAGCTCTCGCCAAAGCGCCGCGCACATTGGTCTTACAAGTTTGCGACAGCTATACGGATGGATGGCGGACCATTTTCGACATGTGGCTCACGACTTAGCATCGCGCACAAACGTCGTAAAAGTTCATAGCCGCTTCAAGCATGGAGGGCGGGCCGTTTTCAAACTATCGCCCACGCCAGAGCGCCTCGCACACTCGTCTGAAAAACACAGCATCTTCAAAAAAAGAGGGCGGGCCGTTATCAAAACATGGCTCTCGCCTTGGCGCCACGCACGTTCGATTTCAAAGTTGAACCGGTTTACGGTTTCGCATGGTAGAAGTCCGAGGAGTGGTGTCCTGGCAGGAGTGGGGACTGTCAGGACGCAACAGTCACGCAGCTTCGCGGCGTTGAAGTCCCAGGAATGGTGTTCTTGCGCGAGTTAAGAGCGTCAGCACGCAAAGTCACGTTGATTCGCGGCGTTGAAGTAACAGGAACTGCGTTTTGGCACGACTGAGGGTTCTCAGACGATCGTCTTCGGATGGATCAAATCCTACCAAAACATCCTGTGGGGACATAACAATTATGAAAAGCGAAATGGAGGGAAGGGTTGCAGTCGACCACATAATAAAGACGCACGATCGGGATGCAAGGGCCTTGGAAGGCCGTGTCAACAGTTTGCGGGCGGGGCGCGGCCAGCGAAAGCTGCCAAGGATGAGCCAAAGGGGAAGGATACAAGGGTAACCTTAGAACGTCGCTCCTCCTTACTATGCGGGTTGACGGTATTGCAACATCAGTGATGCGACATGGGTTTACATCCACCTCCTCCTCCTCCTCCTCCTCCTCCTCCTCCTCCTCCTCCCCCTCATCCTTCTCCTCCTGCTTCTCCTGCTCCTCCTGCTCCTCCTCCTCATCTTCCTCCTCATCCTCCTGCGACCTCCTCCTCCTCCTCCTCCTCCTCCTCCTCCCCCCCCCCCTCAAGGAAGAGAGGGGAAGAAGCCCTTTGGAGCAGACTGATTTGCGTTGCTGTCCGTATGAGGCAAGCTTTAAACGTGCTCACACATCTCAAACGAGATTCCGCCACAGGGCCTGACGAGATTCCAGTCCGAAGTCTCGTCGCCTGTTCAGTCGAGACACAAGAGGAAGGAGGAGACGACGAGGGGGGCAGGGCAAAAGGATCGAAGAAAGCGCAGTACGAGACATCGGCGGCATCCAGGGGCTTCTTCTGGACGTCCAGAGAGAACCGAACGCGCAACTCGAAAACTCGACCTTGGATCCTCGATGGGGGGCCGCAGCAATCGCCGCTGTCTCACCTGGCCGTCCCCCCAAGGGAGAAGGAGGAGGAGGAGAAGGAGGAGGGACCGAGGTTCCTCCTCCTCCTGCTCCTCTGCTTTCTCCTCCTCCTCCTCCTCCTCGTCTTCCTCCTTGAGGGGAGAGAGGGAGGAGGGGAGGGAGGGGAGGGGGAAGGGGGAAGGGCGGGGTGGGGCCAGCTTGTGCTTGCAAAACGAATCGACCTGAGTCCCCGCACCATCGGGAATGCAGCATCTACCTCGAAGGGAGGAGAGGGAGGGGGGGGGAGGGGGAAGGCGGGGGAAGGGGAGAGGGTCGGGGGAAAGGGATGGGTTAAGGGCGATGGCCACCCCTCCTCTCCGAGAAGACTGCATCCCAATCATCAGCCACTGCCTCCTCACAGGCAGAATACGTACGAGCGGCCGTCTTTCAAGCGCGCTCCCGCCAGGAGATGACCCGCCAGCGCGCCTCTTCGTCCCAAGAGACACCCACCTCCTCCCTCATTCCGCCTCCTCCTCCTCCTCCCCCTCCCCCTCCGACAGAAACCTTTGCGAAAACATGCCCCTCCGCCTCCTCCTCCTCCAGCTCCTCCAGCTCAGCCCGCTCGCCCCGAGACCGTCAACTGGTTCTGGGGGGTCTGGACCCGTTTCCCGCAGGACCAACACCCTGACATCCGCCGATGAGTCTTTGTCAATGTGTGGCCCCGAAGGTCCCCACCGCTTCCCCGGAGTTATAGTGAACACGTATGGTAAGGATGCGCGGCAAGGATGCAAGGGCCTTGGAAGCCCATGCTGACGTTGTTCGAGTGGGGCGCGGCCAGCAAAAGTTGCCAAGGATGTGCCGAAGGGGCAAGGATGCAAGGGTAACCTTTTAGAGTCGCACATCCTTACTGTGCGGGTTGGCTGTAATTTTTCGCCTCGGAGCAATTGTTGATGGCCCCTGGGCCCGATACGGGGCCACGGCGGCTGAGGCCGAAGAACACCGCCCGCGCCGACAAGAACAAATCACCCCGTCGGAGGTCTCGGCCGCCTCACGGCGATGTGCGACAGAGACAGCGCAGGGGACGGAGCTGGCAGGTGGGGCACGCTGCTGCCTTCGCTTCGCACGCGCGAAGGCCCGCGCTTCTGAGAGAACGGCCCCCATCCTCGGCCACGCCCACCTCAGGCCGAATGTAGCCGGTGTCGATAGAGAGCGGCACCTTGTCCGGCACAGTCCCGTCTGCCTCCTCCTCCGGGACGCCTCCGTGCCAGGCGGCTTCGACGAGGGCCCGGAGCGTCACGTTGACGAAGCGGCCCCCGTTGCTCTGGCCCCACCACTCCACCTCCTCACCTTTGGCGTTGAAGAGCCTCGTCGTCACGGCCTCGCCCCGTTGCCTCCGCTCCTTCCGCCGCTCCACCCTCGGGCGGCCAGCCCGGGGCGGAAACGAGGAGGGGCGGGCCTGCTCAGAGGGCTCGGGAGTCCCCCAGCCTTCCGAGAAATGCTCGCAGCCTTTCCCGACAGCACGGAGCACTTCTCAGAGGGCCGCAAGGCTAATGAGAAGCCCCGCCGCCTTCTGAGGGTCTTCCCCCTCTCACGCCAAGCCCCCCCTCGCTCGCCGCCGACACTCCTCCTTCCACCCTTCTCTCTCGCTCGTCCCCTTTCCCCTGTGCCTCCCTCCTCCCCCCTCTCACTCCCCGTTGCCCCTCGAGCTCTTCACTCCCCCTCGCCATGGCCTCGTCCCACTTGCCTCCGTCAGAGTGGAAAGCCCCCTGGTGGCTCCGGTAGAGGTCGCGGCTCAGCAACGCGTCGGAATTGAGCACGGAGATCTCGTGCGTGAAAGCCATCCGGACCTCATCCGCGCCCGCGACAAAGTAGCTGCCCGAATTGGTGCACTTGCTATCGTTAAGCTCAAGTCCGCTCGGGCACTCGTCACCAGCCGGCGCGGAAAGGTTCGCCGGCACGGAGACTTCCTCGCTGTAGTAGGTGGGAATCCAAGCGCCGCTCTCGCCGTACTTGCTGATCTTGTATCGCTCGTGCGCATGCAGGCACGCCCCCGCTGTCCCTTCGGCGCCGCACCTCTTTGCACACTGGGTGGTGTTGTATTCGCTGGATGCCAGCATCGCCATGCTGCTGGTGTCTGGGCAGACTGCCAAGCTATCGTTCAGGTAGGCGTCCGTCGGGCACTGCGACCCGCACATCGACACCTTGACATCGGGCCTCACCATGACCCTGTACGAGGAGCCGAAGACAAGAAGTCCCACGAAGATCACCAGAAAGAAGCCCTTGACAAAATAGTAGAGGACGCCGAGCCGGGGATTGTCCTGGAGTACAAACAAAGTGCACACGCATGGACAAACATAGATCTGCGCGGACATGCGACCATATCTTTAATCGCGCAACTATGGGAGAGAATGAAGGGAGGAGACAGAAAGGGACACGGACACCGGAAGATCGAGGCGCCATCCGTCTACCCTGTGTGCGAAACCAGGGCTGCCACATTGGCAGGCAACCTGCAGCTTGAAACGGACCTCCGAACAATTATGCGTGTGACATATGGTTAAGGACACGCGATCAGGACGCGCGATAAGGATGCAAGGGCCTTGGAAAGCCATGTCGACACTTCGCGGGCGGGGCGCGGCCAGCGAAAGCGGCAAAGGATGGTCAGAAGGGGAAAGATGCAAGGGTAACCTTGGGAAAATTGCTCATCCCCACCATGCAGGTTGACAGGATGCGTGTGACGTATGGTTAAAAACCGATGTCCATGATGACATACTTGGGCATCGTAACGTTGAATTGGGGCATGAATCGCTTTCTCCAGTACTGGAGGCCCACGGCGTTCTCGATCTCGGCGAGCCTCTCTGGGGATGAGCCCGGGGCGGCCGAGAAGAGCGGGAGAGCCGCACGGTACTAGTTTGCAGGCATGCGGGGGGGGGGGAATGAGGTTGTGGATGCCATGACAATGGACACGCTAACATTCCTATGATTGAATAGCGCCGGCCCCCGTGCGGGGCCATCAGGCTGCGACGATTAGGCTTGCAGCTCCCTGTACCAGATGCAGTTTCCAGTTTCCACTGTTACAGTTTTGCCTTCTGCTTCCTTAATGTTGATTGTTGCTGAGCGCGCGGGGGGGGAGCCGAAAAGCGTCCTGGTTAGCGTCCCCGAATCGCGTTGTCTGAATTCCCGGGGGGTCGTGGGACACGTAAAAATACATGATATTCGCGTCCCCGAGGACGCCATATTCGCGTCCGCGAGGCCATAAACCCTCGACAAATACACAATCTTCGCGTCCCCGAAGCCATAATCCCTCGTAAATTACACAACACTCGCGTCCCCAAAGCCATTATAACAAAAAAACTAATAAATTACGCCATGTTCGCGCCCCCGAGTCCATACATCTTCCTAATGTATTGAATATTCGCGCCCCCGAAGCCATAAACCCTCGTAACATAGTATTGACCATCGCGTAAAGTCCCGACATTGCTTCACGTCAACGTCCAAACATCCCAACACAACTCTGGCAAGTGCCATTCTAAGAGAGGGGGGCCGCCGGCATGGGGGCGAAGCCCTTACGAATACAACAAAAAGTTCAATGTGTCGGAACATGTTCGAACAATGTTTCAAACATGTGTTTACATGTTTGAGACATGTTTGAAGCATGATTTGATCATCTGGAAACTTGTTGGCAACATGCTTCCTCTCCAGTGATCGTCGTCCACAAGGATAAGGGGACTGGCTGGGATGGTCTTCGACGGCGCGCCGAGGAAGGAAGCCTCTCGGGACCCCTCCCCTCCGTGGCGGCCCTGCGAAGGCGGCCCCATCTTCTGCGGGACGTGCTCCAGACGAAGGAAACAATTAGTCGACACTCCCCCGCTCCCCAAAACTCAAAGTTGGCACGCGCGGGGAAGACTGCGGTCAAAGTGCAGCTCATTCAGCCCGCCGCCAACATTGATCAGTGGGGGGGGCATTGACAAATCAATGCGGCATGAGTGTTCTCACATTTGTTCCGAGGCCTGCCTGGCCAGAATTTGGAATCCAGCCGTGTCGACGATAAGGCTCAGTGGAGGCCCCACAAAAATCACATGCTGAAACCTCGAGCCTCGTCCTCCCTCCCCGGCGGAGAAGATCGATGATCCTAAGACCGCATGTAAACGCCAACGTGAGCTTGACTGCGAACGCCGTTCGATACAGACGCATGCGGTGCAATCAATGAGGGCCAAGACAGGCTGCGTGCTATCGTCGAGGCTGAACGTGAGAAACCCGCACTGGGATACAATCAAAACGCGTACTAAGGATGTGCGGTCAGGGTGCAAGGGCCCTCAAGGCCACATTGACACATTGAAACTCTTCGAACGGGGCTTGCCATGGATGGGCCGCATGGGCAAGGATGCGATGGGCAACCTTGGAAAATTGCTCGTCCTTATTCTGCTCGGGCACACACTAACACGGATTAGGGATCCGTGAATCTGGCGCGTGGGCGCCAGATCCACGGATTCGGGAACGCGCCCCCCGAAACATGAGGCCAGTGCCGCCACACTTGGCGGCGGAGCGCGCCGATTCAGAACGGAAACGGATCCCGTCGCCAATCCTCACGCCATAATCCACGTCAGTGTTTCCTCGATACGCGCGCTGGTTGTAGCGCACGTGCTGAGGACCACTGTATACACAACAGCTCATGGGTCCAGGATGGGCATAGCCAGGGAGCAGCGTGTGTATATATATACACACACACATACATACACGCCGCCCGACACGAGAGAAGGGGAGGACGACAAGGGGGTGGAGGTCTGGGAGAGACGGGCCCGCCTTTCCGCCTGCTGCATGGCGAGCCGTTCCAGCTGCTCCGCGCGCTCCGCAGCCGTGAGGTCCGCGTTCATGTTCTGCCGCAGGGCGCTGACCCCCGTTACGGCGCCGTTGACGGCCCCGAGGCCCCCCGTGATGACGCCCCCGGCGACCGCCGTGGCGCCGTGGGTGGCCGCCCCGATACCGCCCGTGACGACGCCGCCGATGTTGCCGCCCAGGTCCTGGGAATCTCCCAGGAGAGGAGAATGCACCGACGCTACGGCCCTTCCCTCGCCGCAGCGGCCAGGTTCGCCTCGCCATCCTGGTGCGAGCGCACCGCAGGAGGGGCCCGTGGAGCCGCGGTATCAATATCTCGCTGTCCTCCCAGAGTCGAGGCTGGAGTCTGTGCATATCCAACGCGTGACGAATCGACGCCACAAAACCTCAGAGGTCTAGACATGGAAAGAGTCACACATTTGGGCTCCGAGGAACGACTCTTTCATGTTCATATTCGTAATGGAATCACACACGGGCTTCGCGCGCTCAGGTTCTAGTGATGTCTGCTGCAGTCGGAAGTGTTCGGCATCGGCGAACATGTAGTGGCCAATGCGTTCAGATTGAAATTCCCCATCGGGCTCTTAGGGCTCGTCGGGCCGTCGGAACGCCATCCTGGAACGTATCTGGGCCCTCTTGGGACATCAGGCTGGCATATTTGGCGTTACAACGCTCCTCGTGGTCCGAGTTGTCATGTCCTGTGGCGTTGTCTCCTCCTTCTGGGCGATCCACGGACCACCCTCAGATCCAAGGAGGGGTGCTCCGCCTTTTCAAAACTCCAGGATGGCCTGATGACGACCCGAAGAAGCCCCGAGACGCCCTGAAAAAAGTCCCAGAACGGTCGGAGAGGCTCATCTGACGTCCTCGGAGGCCCAGAGACCTCCAAGAGGCTCCCAAGAGGCCCCCAAGACACCCCGACAAAACCCCCCAGAGGCCATCTCGTGTTCCCCATGGTTTTGTTACAACGGCTGGGGGTGCACGCACTCGAAACCCTCTCCATGACTCTCCTCCATGGTCAGACACACGGGCGTTTCCCAATAGGCTGGGGACAGCACCGACTCGCCGCAGGCATCTTAGATCATTCTCCCCCGCCGATGCTTGCAAGAGCGGTGCGTTTTTTTGTCAGATGATCTGCAAAGCCTGAGAAACAACCCAACCAACGTGATGCATCTCCTCCATCTCCTCCTAGATCAGGGGGTAGATTCAAGAAGACATTGTGCACGATGTCCGTTTCGTCGATCGATGGCGCGCGCTGGCCTTCGGCGCGCCGCGCCCAGGAGCGACTGCCGTAAGACAACAATTCTATAGCGCCCATCCCCCGCGCAACGCCTCCTCCCGCTGCAGACGCAAGGACCCGGTTGTTCAACCAGCCCCTGGTTAACTCGAGACAGGCTCGCAAGCGCCCCAGCGCTGATGGCCAAGTCGGACAAGTGTCGTCGCGGCTCGCGACGGCCTCGATCGTGCTTCACTCCAGGCACCGTCGTACTTGTCTCCCTTGTCCCATTGCGTCTCGGAGTCGCAGCGCCGCGTAAACTTGCCACGCTCACCCTCCCGCTTTCCAAACTCGTGCTTCCATGCACCCTCGCGCCAGCTGCTCCCTGAGCTCCAGTTGCCGTCGCTAGCGCAGCCAACTTCGCGGCGCCTGTAACGACCTGTCGAAATCCAAGCGCCAACGACCGCCAGACACGCAGGCGCTCCGCCCTCCCCTGCCCTGCCCCCCGCCCTCGCCACGCCCCTGCACCTTGGGCTGGGCCGCCCCATTGCCAGCAAGGGCACCGCATGCACCGCTGCCCTCGCGGTCTGTTCTGGCACCCGACTCCGCTGGAAGGGGGCGGAGGCAGAGCGGGCTTGCCGGTCGCGGGCGCGACTGCGGCGTGCTCGGCGGGGGGCCGGCGCTAAGATAAACGGCCGTGGGAGCAAGGGGAAGCGGGGTCAGTGGCATACCCACCGCCTGGATAACCACCGACAAGCACGCGACACGGGCCGTGGCCCCAATCAGGCACAGCTGGGAGTTCCTCCTCGGATGCCCGGCCTCTCTGAGGATCCGAGACCTGCAGCGCGGGCCCCGCTGCTCGCCCGCCATGGCCCGAACGCGGCTGCCCACCCCGGCCGGCGCCAAGCCCAACTGCAACAGGATCAGGGCAGGCCGGGTTTTGGATTCAGGAGAGCATGTTTTGAATGTATAGGCTGGCTCTTGAATTCAAAAATCTTGTTTTCTATATTCGCTTCCATCTTTTACCTGTACCAGAAGAAAAAACTCCCGAGCTGCTCAGGACAGACACACCGCACGACGCCCAAGTCAACGCAAACCCAGGGGGGGCAGCAGCTCCATCCAGTGGCCCACTTCGGGGGCGCCCACCCCTCCCGCCCCCGCGCGCGCGCCCGCCCCTCGCCGGGGGGCCCGCCCAGGGCGCCGCCGCCCGTAGAGGGCAGAAAATCCACCCCGAACACAACCACCCCGACACGCGAAGCCGCTTAGAAAACGCACACCCAAAGGAGGAATCGAACAGGGCAGGGCTGTTTAGTAAACGCCCAGGGCCGTTTAGTAAACGCCACATGTGCGGTCCGGGTGGTTTTTCCTCCTTTGAACCGTCCCTGCCGGGCACCACCGTCAGCCCGCGCCGTCTCTCGTGCGCGGCGAAATCGATTCCGGCGACTCCTGCGAATCTGAACCACCCGCCTGCCCCCCCGCCGGCGGCCAGGAACGCTCGCCAACCCCCCGGCCGACGCCAGAAACCATCGCCGCGGCAAGGGCCGACAGCAACGTCGACCCAAGCCCGCGCACCCGCAGGGAGACGGCGGCAAAAGGGCGCACGACTGACGAAACTGACGGCGATCGCGCACGCCAAACCCCTCGGGCCGCAGAACAAACCAGGGGAGACCCCGACCCTCGCCCAGTCGCTGGGGGAGGCGCGCCGGCCGGCGGACACCCAGGACGCGCCCGCCTGCCGTTCCCACCGCGGCGGGCCCCTCGCGCCAACGTCAGGCACGCGCCCTACCACGACCCCAACGAAAACCTCTACAACGAGCCCCGCCGGGACATCCCAGAGGTCCTCCAAGCTCAAAAAATAAGCTTCGCGCAAAGGCTCATTTTCAAAATGAGCCGACGTCGCGCAACCTCATGTTTTCGCGCTGGCGCGTGATTTCGGTGGGCGAAATGGAGCGCGCGAGCGCGCGAAAAGGTTTCGTTCCCCGCGCGCTGGCTACGTTCGCCGAACACCGAGCGAGCGTAATCAGCGCTGGGCGGAAGCCGCACACACACACACACACACACACACACACACACACACTGCGCGCGAGATGCCCCGCGCGCCATGCGCAGGCTTACAATCGCGCAGCGAAGCATCCAGCGCAGAAAGATGGGTCATCAGAGAGCGCAGCGCCCGTTTGGGCGACAGCGGAGGGAACGCCATTCAAGACTTCCCCCCCTATCCCTCTGCCCACCCATCGTCCACATGTTGCTCGTGCCTTCTGCGGACGACACGGTGTCACTTGATGTTGCTATGGTATTGTCTCTCGCTTGCGTGTTCGGCGCATGACGGGTTGTCGCGCTTCGTTTCGCCCATTTGTCCGTGGGCGGCGGTTTACTTGCGGGGGGGGGGGGGGGCGTTCGCGCGCGCCGCGGCGCCCGCTCACAGCCAGCATACCATTCGCAAAGCCGCTTTGCTCCCCAACGGCCCGTGCTCACAAACATTTGTGCTCACAGGTCTCGTGGTGCCCACAGACAGCGAATCCCACCAGCCCTCTGGGCGCAGGTGGTCTATCGCGTTTCCTTTTTCCAACCTCCTCCCTTTCCCTGCTCGGGAGGTTTACCTTCCCCCCTCCCTGCGTCTGGACGGGGGGGGAGGGGGGGGGAGGACGTGTCAGAGCGTCTTTCCTGGCCCAAGATCGCTCCAGGAGGCCCCCAGAGACTCCAAGATTGCCTCCGAGATGGCCCAAAATAGCGGTCGACGGGTCAAGATAGCCTCCGACACGCGTCCAAGAGGCCTCAAGACGGCCCCAAGACGGTTTCAAGTGCCCTCCGAGGCCTCCACGGCCCAAATCCTTCAACAACCTAAGGGACATCAATGTGCTTTGCCCTCTCGCTTTTTCGTTTCCGACGGGCTCTTGAGGCCTCAAGATGGCCCCGAAATGGCCCAAAACAGTCCCATGAGGGGCCCAAGAGAAGCGCAAGACGGCCCCAAGAGCGCCCAAGAGCGCTCCAAGAGCGGGCCACGAGGGCCCCAAGACGGCATTTCTGAGCATCCGAAGGGGGGGGGGGGGGGGGCAAGAATTAACGCCGCCCCTCCTGTTGATCAATGCGGCCTAAAACGGCACCAAAAAGCCTCCCAGACCACTCCCAAGAGCCCCAAGAAGGCCCCCTGACCCCCCAAAAAAGCCCCAAGAGGGCCCCAAGACGCCCCAAAAGAGCCCCAGGAAGGCCCTAAGAGGACCTCCGGAGAGCCCCAAGAAAGAGCCCCAGGAGGCCCCAAGAGGGGCCCAAGAGAACCTCAAGAGGGCCCCAAGATGCCTCCAAGTTTCGGAATCGGTGCAGCAGTCATTACGAGTCATCGAAATACCCCTCATCTCTCATCGAAACACCATCGTAATCTGCATGGATTTCCATCTTAGATACGGGAAGCTACGCGTGATGCTTGTGTTCTCGGAAACGGCTGCGCGTCTCAATGCGTTCTGCCGCCCCTGATTCACCAACTCCCCTGCTGATCGTTTCTGGATGGGCTGGTGGGGATACGCGAAACGTTAAGAATAGGAAGTTGCACTGCTGCGCCCGATTGCACCGCGGTTCGCACGCACGCATGCTCGGCCTCGTAGCCTAAGCCACAAGTGCCCCAAGATCGGCCACCCAGCGCCCAAGAGGCACCCAAGATGGTTCCAACGGGCCCCGAGATGGCTCCACGGGGACCTCCGAAAGGCCCACAGGATTTCCAAGACGCCCAAGATTGCCTCCAATATGGCAACCAAGATGGCCTCGAAGCGCCCCAAGGGCCCCAATGGCGCCGCAGGGAGCACCACGCCCACCCACTCTCCGCCCGAGACGCCCAGGGGGCGCTCGAGGTGCAACGCGAAGCGTTTAGAATGATACAACAAAGATCTGAGATGACGTTTCTATATGCACACTCGCGCCCGCCTCAAGCGGGCAACTCCGAACGCGACCCTGAAGGTAGAGAGAATGCGGCGGCACCACGTCATGCGATGAGTTCCTGCCGCGCATGCCTTCAGGTGCCGATTGATGGACCCGTCGCTTCAACCGCCCCAAAGAGCTGGAGCACCAAAATACAATGAACTCGCTACCAGGTGACAAGCCTGGTGGCGTTTAGGCTGGAACGGCTGGCCAAGGCGCCTCATCATCTGCAAATGTCGGATATGCGATTTCAAGCGCTCCTGCTGACAAGCGCTCCGATAAGCACACCTACACCTGCACCTCATCCTTTTTTGTGTGCACCTTTCCCGTTATGCGTTCGTGTTCTAAACTGTGTTAGAGCATGTTGGAGAATGGTCATGCCCTAAAGGATCGATGATGAAACAATTCCTCCTCCTCCCTCCTCCTCCTCCTCCTCCTCCTCCTCCTCCTCCTCCGTCTCTTATCCTCCTACTCCGTCCTCCCATCCCACGCATCTTCCTCATGTTGACCCCGTCACTTCCCCCCCCCCCTCTGTTGGCCCATGTCTCCCCCGTCCTCATAGGAGCCACCTCCCCCGCAAGCTGTGATAGATTCAAGCCCAGTGGAGCTATCCTGGGCCATGGTGCTGTTCCACTCCCCGCAGCTGCGCCGCATGATCGCAAGCATCGCGCAAAGTGCCCCCCCCCCCCCCCCTCCCCCCGAAACCTGTTGAACACATCTGCAGTTACATAGCCGGCTGCATCGAGGCAATATAGCTTCCACGCAAAATACAAGAATGTCGTTACCTTCGGCCCCACGCAGCGAGACCAAGCCATCTTCGGTCTCCCCAAACATGCCTTCTGTGATGTGCTGAGCCCGATGGCGGGGACAGCCGCGTCTCTCCCCTGACGAATACCACTACAATAACGCTTTGAAACGCTGGGCCGTGCCACTACGTCTCTCCCCAGCGGTTGCCCCAGCAACTTCGAAGACAGTTTCCGACATCAGCCAACGCACGAGGAAGTTGATGAAATACAGAAATACCCCGAGGCTGCAGCGCAACCAGTCCACAACCATATTCTGCGGACCCAAGTGGTATTCGGCACACATCAAGGGGCTTCGATGTCTGCACATCGTCTCATTAGATTGCCGCCAGAAATTCACACGAAATGGTTTTTGCAACGCGTCGAACTGCATAGTGGTTTGCATACTGAAGCGTGGTTCTCGGCAGCCCCCTTTTACGAGATTCAGGCGACCATACTTGTCACTCAGGCAGCGGCCCCTGCCACCGCGGCCCCTGCGATCGCAAAACAATGTGCCGCGGACTGTCGGGAAGTCTGCATCTGAAACGTATCTGAAGAATTCGCAAGCTGCGCATGCATCATCGTATTCTTGTATTGGTTTCGCTGCCCAGGGAACAGAATGAGGTGAAAGGCCTTGGAATTGGTCCCAATCGTGATGGGAGCAATGGCAGCGCGGACAGCAATTCTCAACAGATGCCCAAGATGGCATTCCCATGGAGGTGGCGTTCTCGGACCAATCAGCTTTCATACATAGAACTGCGCCGTTCCAGCCAAGCCGCCGACCAGAAAATGATTTCTCTAGTTCGTGGCCGTCGCCCCAGTCTGATCCACAGGGCATTGAGCTCGGGCATTACACGAAGCATCGCAAGGATCGACCACCGAAGCATTGCCAAGATTGGGAACACACTGCACCACCCCCTGCACCCGCACGAGCACAACTCGCTCTTGCGAAGGGCGGCGCATAGATGCCTGATCCCCGAAGCGATGTCGAAGCACAAGGGTCCAATCACTGAGTCTGTGCGTGAGAACTGAACACCGTCAACATACATAGATAACGCAAGCACAGGGTCAGACGAATCGTGTGCTTGCACCGTCGGGTGGTCATGGCACGCCGTGGGCAACGACTCCAAAAACTCTGGGTCGTTGCATCGTTGCTTGATGTCTGGTCGCGCGTGAAGCTCCTCGGCTATGCCGACCTGGGGAGGGACCACAGGTAGATTGGCCAGCACGCGGGAAAAAATCTGACCTCTGTGTCAGAGGAACCTTAACCTTCAAGTAGCGCTCGTCCCCCTCTGCCTCCTTGAGCGCTGCGCCCCAGTGCCGACTGTAATGGCCGCTTTGCTTGCCAGGTGCAAACGCCACTTGGTCTGTCAGACCGCCTACACCTGCGCCGTGGGCCCAGTATGAGAGAACACACGCTTGCTTGGCCGACGGCACCCTCTCGCGCTTGAGCCCAACCACATACTGCGCGAAAATAGCCACGCAGTCGTCATGACTGACACCACTTAAATATTCACTGAAAGCAACTGGGCCGCCCAGATCAACATCTCGCATCGGCGCGTCGTGCCCCCATGGAACGCGTGCTTCCAACGGGCGAACCATTACCGATGCGAGCGGAGCTTGAGCCAAGCTTGAGCTGAAATGGGCACGGACAGTCGGCGGCCAATCTCGGCGTTATTGGGCGACGCGCTGCAGGAGCTTAAACCAGGTAGCCGTAGCAGCAACATCAGATGTTATTAGGGTGCCCCAGTTGAATAACATTTTGGTTGGTTGGCCATTTGGCTCGAGGGCGCCCCCTGCGCCCCCATCTGGCGATCGCCCTGACAAACCATCCCTGTTCGCTGGTGTTGCCGATGTTGGCGCGTCAGTGGTAACGGTGGTGCCAAAGTATTGGACCTTCTCTTCTCCCTTCTTATCCCCCCTCCCCCCCCCCCCTTCCCTTCTCTTATCCGAACCCCCCCCCCCCCCCCCCTCTGCGTCATCCTTGCCGCTGCCCCAATGACCCCAAACAGCGCAAACAACACCGAACGCCCCACGCGATGCCGAGGCGCGATCACCGACGCGCCCCGCGGGGATCGACGCGCCCAGCAGGAATCAGACAGCCACGGCCGCCGACGCGCCCCACAGGGATCGGCACTGGTTCTGGAGATGAGGAAGCGCGGCTATCAACGCGCCTCGATAAATTCGGCCCACACCGAAACATCAAACCAACTGTTGATTTGTTCACAGGTTTGCCCGCCTTGCGGCTGAGCGGTTCTCGAGGGGGGGGGGGGGGGGGCCTAGCGACTCGCGCCGAACGACTCGCGCCGAACGACGAAGCAGAAAGAAGCGGAACAAACACGCACATGTTTGTTAAAGGGCTTTCTTAGTGCGCGTGCAGATAAGGCCGTGAACAGCCCAGAACCGAGCGTCAAAATTGTTTCAAAATATTGGCGCTGGTTTTTGGCCTAGCCCCCCCCCCCCCCGGGCCCCGGTGGGACGGAGGGGGGTGGGACAGCGAGGAGCGTGCTCAGAGCTGCGAGAGACAGCCCATCATATTTTGGGCTCTAGCCGTCGTCGTCGTCGCTGTCGTCGGATTGTGTTTTCACCCATTGCATGTGCAAATGCATGGGCAGACCTGACAACGCTACAAACTATTAAAGAAAATCACGTGCCAGCAAGGAAAATCAAACATACTCAAACATAGTCAAACAGAGTCAAACATAGCCAGACTATGTTCGACCCGTACATAGTCAAGGACATCTCGAGAATTCCTGAAACATTCGCTAAAAACAGCAAACGCAGTCAGACTACGTTTGGCACAACTTGATCAAACAGAGTTAAAACATAGCCAAGGCTTTCAGTGGGCATCGGCACTCGATTTCTCGGTCGAAGGTCGGATAACACGAATACACCACGCAAAATCGCATACGCGCATTGGTTCAACATTCACCCTGGGGCCCTGATACCTCTGAGGGCGGTTTTGAAGGTGGGGCCGTGCTACTCCACGGTCGCGTCTGCTTGGCCACGACACTATCACGCGTCACAAGGTACACGCACCTCGCGACTGGAGACCGATAGCTGCACCCCGTCGTCGGCGGCCTACCGCAGTCGGCACAGGATGAGGAAAGGAAAGAACCCGAGCGAGCGCTGCGTAGCAGACGCGTTGTAGGACGAGGAGGAGGAGGAGGAGGAGGTCCAAGGAAGAGGAGGGGGGCGAGGAGGAGGAGGTCCAAGGGGGAGGAGGAGGAGGAAATATCTACCTTGGAATCCAGAGGTGCTTTCTGTAAAACACCTCCGAATGGGGTAGGGTGGCAAAAGAGAAGGGGAAGGAACATGGGGAGTGAGGCTAGCACTGCGCTGCTTAAGACTGCTGCGCAGCGTGCATCCTCTTGATGCGCTCGGTCTGGTCCACAAGGGCGTTCACGCGGTCATCGAGCTCAGATGTCTTCTTGCACTCCTTCATGATGGCATCGTCGTCGTAGTTGGCCTTCGCAAAGGTCGTGAACTTGTCCTGCAGGAAGGCTGCTTTCCAGAAGTCCGACGACTCCTTGAACTCGTCGATCTCCTGGCGCGCATGACTGATCTTTGTGAGGGCGGTCTTGGCGTTGGCCCGCTCCCAGCCGGGGTCGTTCGCAATCACCGCAATGAGATCCTCGCAGGTCTGGCACGTCCTGCAAGACCTTCGCGAGCTCCTTGCGCTTCTTCTTTTCCACCTCCCCGTCGTCGGCCTCGGCAGGTTCGATGTCCGCGGTCTTCGGCTTCTCGGGCGGCTTTGCACTTGAGCTGCCCCCAGAGCTCCCGCGCCCCCCCTGCCTCGTCAGAGTGGTCGGCCTGCTCCTGGCGATTGATGAGCTCGCACTTCTTCTCGGCCCCAACCCCGACCGACTCATCAAGGTCTAAGTACTTCACCCGCTTCGAACGTTCACCACACTTCACCCACGGCTTTCCATTGAACGTCTTCCCAGCCCTGTGGTCGGCCAAGCAAGACTTGACGACGTTGGGGGCGCCAACGCACGCCGCCTCATCGTTGCCCTGCTCGACGACCAAGCGCCCGAAGGTCCTGTAGTGCCCGTCGATGTTGTCGTAGGTCTTGTGCGAGTCTGCACGCTGCTTGGTGATGCGCTTCTTCTTGTTATCCAGCTCGGTCGCTGCCCGCTTCAGCCGAAAAGCATCCTGGGCGCCCCCGTTGCTCCCGACCTTCGCGTACTTCGCGCGGAGGGAGGCGTCGCCCCTCATCGCCCTGGCGAAATCCTGCCCCGACGGAGATGCCGTCTTGAGTTCACCCGCGTCGATGGCAGCCTTGAACTTCAACATCTTCGCGGCCCAGTCCGAGATGTCCTCCGCCTGCCCCTGGTTCGCCACTGGATGCTCGCAGGATTGCGCTTGAAGGTGCACGTCCTGCAGGAAGAACTCCGCCGATAATTTCTCGTCTTTGGTCAGCCTATCACCCGAATCCGCCCACGACTTCGGGTAACTGGTCGGTTAGCTGCTTGATCGCAGACGCCATGGCGGACTCGAAGCTCTCTGCAATCGCCGCGGCGCTCTCAGGCCCAGAGGGGGCTGCGTTCGCCGCTTCGGCATGCTGCTCACTCGAGGCCCCAGCAAGAGCCCCCCCTCCATCGACGCTCGAAGAGATCTCTTCGACAGAAGCGGCATCGCCATCGGCGCCCTCAGCGCATCCACGACCCACGGCCCACCGCGAAACTCCGTCGGCAGCCATCTCGGTTGCAGCCAATCGAAGCTGAAGCGGGACAGACAGGACGATGCAGACTACGAGACGCACTCGATGCGCGCGTGAGCCAAAATGGCTGCGAACAAAGTAAGGGAGATGGATGTAGAGGAGGATGAGGACCGCGCGGGTGCCCGGAGGATCAGGAGTGCGCGTGGGGAGAGGGGGGGGGGGGGAGAGCGGCCATGCCGGGTCTCAGATACCTGAGCGTGCTTATCCCGCGGAAGAAGAAACAGTGCTGTGAATACCCATCTATGCAATGTCTTTCTGCGTGAGTTGCCCACTTGACTTCTCCTGGTTCGTTTTGTGGGCGAGCGGAAGTTTCGATTGCGCGGGAGGGAAGGAGGGGGGAGGGGAAAGCGGGGAGGGCGAGGTGGACACGGGGAGAAGGAGCGTGGAGAGGACGGCAGAAGAGGGCTTGGAAGACGAGAACTGAAAGAAGAGGAAGAGGATGGCTCCACAGTTGTTGCGAAACGATCGGACATCGATCCAAACAAAACAACAACGCTTCAAGGCATCGCCGCACTGCTAGCTATGATAACAGTTATCAATCAAACACAACGATCGGGATGTCGTCAAAGGCGAAGCTCACCTTGGTTGCAGACTTCTTGAGGCGCTTGTCATTGTTCCCACTCTCGTTGGTGCCGCTGCTCGAGGGCTTGGAGTCTTTCTCAGCGTCGGGGATCGAGCTGTCTGGCTCCTCCGTCACGGATGCTAGCTTCTTGCGCGCGATCTTGCTCGGGGTCTCGCATGACGCTGGGCCTGCCCCTGGGCGAGAGCGCTTGTCACCCTCAGCTCCACTGCCGATCATCAGCTTGAGCTTTTTGAACTCGTCCTTCGTGATCTTCTGCTTCCCGTATTTCTTGGCCAACTCCCCGATTTTCTCGAGGTGGTCGCTCCTCGTGGCCACTGTCGAGTCATGGCCGACCACGTGCTGACACACTTGGGTGGAACTCTTCTTGTCGTTCACCCAGGCGACCTCATGCACTAAGAGCATGTAGCCAGAGGTCTTGCAGTGCTTTTTCGACACGTGGATTTCGGTTGGATCCCCTCTGCCCTTGCACACGCGCATGAACAGCGGGCCAGGCTTCTGCTTCACATTGCACTCGTCGAAGGTCTCGAATTCTTCGCTGGCGGCGTCGGGGACATCCCTCTCGAAGTTGTCGGGCCACGTCGCCACTACGAAGCCGTTGTCGCCAGCGCGGATCCGCTTAGAGTAGGTATTCTTCTGCAGCTCGCTGTCGAGGGCGCGCCATGCGAGGCGAAGCATGGGGTCCCGGCCGAAAACCATTGAGGGCTTGATGGCGTTCTGGGCTGCGGGTTCTTCCTTGGGCCCCTCCCCCCCCTCGTCCTTCTCCTCGCCTGGGCCCCCGTCGTCGCCCGCGTCGTCCTCGTTGCACTCCTCGTCGCCCCCCTCGGTGAGCTGGTGGAACCACTTGGGCCGCCCCCCCCCCCCCCGCGCCGCCTTGAAAATCCTGCGACGCATCGCGCAGATCGTCTTGACCATGGACTCCTTCCACTCCGCTTCGCGTTTCTCGGACAAGTCAACCTCCCACTCCTTCCTCGCCCCTTGGAGCGCGATGTCAATCGCCTTGTCGAAGTCGGTTTTCTTGATGTTCCACTTGGCGCTGAAGTTCTTCAGCAGCATCATCAGCCCCCTGTACTTGACGATGTGCTGGACAGAAGGCACAGCCCCGTCGTCGAGCGCAACGAGCCAACCGCGCGAGGCCCACAAAGGCGCCAACGCACTCCCCAAAGCTGCAACGTCAACCTCATCGGCCTTACAAGGCCCCATGGAGGAAACTCTCGCGAAGAAAGTCGGGCACAGATGGTTGCGACGCCAATCGAGAAACGTTTGGGCCAGTTTGAGCCAACATGGTTACAGTTTCGGTGGTGGCCGAGCGTGACAGAGCAGTATCAACGCGTGAACCCCAAACAGAAAATGTTGCACGGAGCGCAGACAAATCGCTCGACGAACGAGTCACGCGAGCACAACGCGGGGAATGTGATTTTGCATGCGAATTACCACGCGGGCCCGTGAACTCGTAAAGCGCGCGAGCCAGGCGGGAAATTCATTGAAACACCCGAACAATCACAAATTCTTGACGCTTCGCGCATCCCCACCAACCCATCCAGAAACGATCAGCAGAGGAGTTGGTGAATCAGAAGCGGCAGAACGCATGCAGTCGCGCAGCCGTCTTCGAGAACACAAGCATCACGCATAGCTTCCCGCATTGAAGCTTAAGATGGAAACCAGTGCAAATTACGATGGTGTTTCGGTGAGAGGTGAGGGGTATTTCGATGGCTCGTAATGGCTGTTGCACTGATGTGTATCCTAAACTCGCGTGCGTTCCGAAAATTGGAGGCATCTTGGGGCCCTCTTGGGGTTCTGGTGGGCCCCTCTTGGGGCCTCATCGGGCTCTTTCTTGGGGCTCTCCTGATGTCCTCTGAGGGCATTCTTGGGGCTTCTTGGGGCTCCTCTTGAACGTATTGGGGCCCTCTTGGGGCTCTTCTGGGGGGTCTGGGGGCTTCCTCGGGGCTCTTGGGAGTGGTCTGCGAGGCCTCTTGGAGCCGCCGTAGGCCGCATTGATCAAAAAGAGGGGCAGCGTTAATGATTGCCCTCCCCTCGGAGGTTCAAGCGTGCCGCATTGGGGCCCTCTTGTCCCGCTCTTGGAGCGCTCTTGGGCGCTCTTGGGGCCGTATTGCGGCTCTCTTGGGCCCCTCTTCTGGCTGTTTTGGGCCATCTTGGGGCCATCTTGAGGCCTCAAGAGCCCTTCGGAGGCGAAAAAGCGAGAAGGCAAAACACATTGATTCCCTTAGGTGTTTGAATGATTTTGGCCTCTTGGGGGGGTCCTTGGAGGCCTCGGGGGGGACTTGAAACCGTCTTGGAGCCGTCTTGAGGCCTCTTGGACGCGTGTCGGAGGCTACCTTGACCCGTCAACCGCTATCTTGGGCCATCTTGGAAGCAATCTTGGAGTCTCTGGGGCCCTCCTGGAGCGATCTTGGGCCAAGAAAGACGCTCTGACCCCCCCCCCCCCCGCCCAGACGCAGGGAGGGGAGGGGGAGGTAAACCTCCCGAACAAGGAAAGGGAGGAGGTTGGAAAAGGAAACGCGCTAGACCACCCGCGCCCAGAGGGCTGGTGGGACTAAATCATCGGAGTGCGCGCGCGCGTGGAAGAGGGAACTCACTGCGCCCACGTGACGAGATCCATTTCAGGCAAGTTACTGAAACCAACTCATGCAGAACGCGTGGCTGAGATGTTTGCGCTCGCGCGCTGCGCACGCGCACTTAGGTTCACATCCGACGCGTAATGTTGATTGTTTTACACGACATTATGACCTGACTGCATTGTTGTGCTGTTGCGGTCTGGGGAAACGATTTAAATGTTTTACATATTCTTGGGAACGCATGGGTGATCCATCGTTTCGCCTAAGGGTCTTCGTTCGATAACAGCCGAATGTACAAACATACGTTGCATCCGTAGCCATGCTGGCTCTAGCCCATTTCGCGGGCGCAAGCTAATTTTTTTGAGCTTGAACCACAAGGCTCATTTTTTGAGCCTGAAGGACCTCAGGGATCCGCTGGCACTGCGCGTAGAACTACCAAACCCTCCGGCGCGAGTCTTGGCCCGATAATGCCAACGAGCTGAAAGAGAATTCGGGCCGATGTCCGTCACCAGCTGGAACGCGCTCTACGAGCAGCGGGAAGGACGGCCAGAAGCAACGCGCTCAACGGGCACGACCACTCCGGCGAAGAGGTCGCGCGCCAGCTGCGCGAGGAGAACTTCGACATCCGCCAGCTGCGCAGGAAGCAGAACACGCGCATTGACTGGCACCCGACCTGGGACAAGCACGTTCGAATGATTGAACAGTTGCACTCCGACATGGGCTAAAATAAAGGCAAGGGCCAGACAGCCGCGCACCGCGCCTCTATCGCGCCCCAGGGGCCACCGGAAAGCGGCTGGCGGCCCCCTGCGAGCAAGCACCTTCCCAGACCACTGCAGGGACGCCCCGCGCATCCAGCCCACCCACCCACCACCCCCGGGCCGGCCCCGCCTCCGCAGCGGCTGCCCGAGCGCCCACCCCGGGCACGCCCTGAGTCGACCCCGGGGGCGCCGCCGGCCAACGTCCAGCTTCCGCCGCCTTGGCCCTCTTCTGAGCCCACAACCGCCCCTGGCGCGCGCCCCCACGGCGGCCCGGGCGCTCGGGCCTGAGCGCCAGTCTCGCGCGCCAGGGCGGTCCCGCGGCCGCCCGCGTGGGCCGCGGCGGTCGCCCATGTTGGCCCCCTCCCGCGCGGGCCAGGGGGCTGCCTTCCTTCCTTATCGCTATTAGGTTTCGTCTTCTTCTTGTTATTCTTCCTTCTTCTTATCAGTAATTAGTAGTGTGATTCTTCTTAGTTTTACGATTACGAATAATCGGATTAGTCTCGTTATTAATCATATCATTCGTCTTCCTCCTCTTCGCCCACGCGCGCCCCCAAATGCTTCACTTCGCCCGCCCCCCCTGCCAGCTCAGCCGCCCCCCCTGCTAGCTCAGTCCGGGGCGCCGACTTCCGCCGCTGTTCCTGCCCGCCCAGGCGCGCCCGCTGAAGTCCCCCCAGCGGCGGGCGCCCCCCCCCGCCCCCCGCGATCCGCCCTGCGAACCCGGGCGCGGGGGAATGTCTCCCGCACTTTCTGCCGCGCACCCGCCCGGCGCCCCTCCCCGCCCCCCCCCGCCCAGCGGGGTGGAGGCGCTGGCTTTTGCCACAATCTTGACCGGGCAGGAGCGGGCTCGCCGTCGCCCGCCCCGACGGCGGCAGCCCCCTCTTCCCCCCGCTGGCCCACCCCGTCCACCTGGCCGGGGGGCGCTCACCCTCACCTCGCCATGCGCCAGTTCGGCGCCGACCTCATTCTCGCCGCCCCGCCCCCCTGGGCCCTGCTGGGCCCCCCTGCTCGCGGCCGGCTCACCCTGCCAACCCTGGCCGCCGGAGCCCTCCTGGCGCCCCGCCGGCCGCGCGATGGCGCTCTCCTGCCCTGCGCGGCAGCGCTCGCCGCTGCTGCCGCTGCCCGGCGCCGCCGCCCCGCCTGCGGGTCTCCGCGGGTTCCTCCCCGCCCGCCCCCACGCCGCCCGCCCCCTTCGCGCGCCGCCGCGGCGATGGGCGGTGCTCGCAACCTGCACTGCGGCTCTGGGCCCAGTCTTACCGCCCGCCGCCGCAGCGGCCCAGCAACGGGCCAGGCACGCCGCGCCCGCCCCCGCGCCCGGGGGCGCACCGCCACCTACTTTTGGCTTCGACACCGTTCGCATCGCACCCTGAAGCAACCGGTTTTCCCCAGCGCCCGGCGCTGCGCCCCGCCGCCGCCAGGCCCCGACGCAGCGGCCGCCGCCTACCCCGCCGGCGGGGCCGGCCGCGCACTCGCTCTGGGCGGGAGCCGCCCCCTTGAGCAGCCCTCGCCCCCGGCCTCCTCCTTCGGCCACCCCCCCTGCCCCCTCCCATTTCCCTGCATTGTGGCACAAGTCGCTTCAACGGCATCCCCGCTTTGCTCCTCCGCAAGTGCAGTCACTCTGCCTCTGTCGCACTGGAAGCCACCCGCCGCTGAAATGCCCGATGGCACTCGAGCAGGATTCGATCGCGATTCAAGCAGGGATGGGGCAGATTCCCAACAAATTACGCTACCGACGAAACCCACATACTTAATTTAAATATGATGTGCTTGCTTATGTTTTTAATATATGCGCAATCCTGCGTTCTGAGCCCTCGTCGCGAATGTTTCCCTATGCGTCATCCAACGCCAGATTGCTTGCCACGCTTTGCGAGCCCGCAACGCATAAGGAGACCACCCCCAGCGCACCCCCCGTCGCGTCGAGGAAGTGCCACGCCTGCCACGCTTTGCGAGCCCGCAACGGATAGGGAGACCACCCCCAGCGCACCCCTTGTGGGGCCGAGGAAGTGCCACGCCTGCCACGCTTTGCGAGCCCGAAACGGATAGGGAGACCACGCCCAACGCGCCCCCTGTGGTGTCGAGGAATTGCCACGCCTGCCACGCTTTGCGAGCCCGCAACAAATAGGGAGACCACCCCCAACGCGCCCCCTGTGGTGTCGAGGAAGTGCCACGCCTGCCACGCTCTGCGAGCCCGAAACGGATAGCGTCCCCACCCACAGCTCCCCCCCTGTGGTGTCGAGGAAGTGCCACGCCTGCCACGCTTTGCGAGCCCGAAACGGATCGCGTCCCCACCCACAGCTCCCCCCCTGTGGTGTCAAGGAAGTGCCACGCCTGCCACGCTTTGCGAGCCCGAAACGGATAGCGCCCCCACCCACAGCCCCCCCTGTGGTGACGAGGAAGTGCCACGCCTGCCACGCTTCGCGAGTCCGAAACGGATAGCGCCCCCACCCACCCCCCCCCTGTGGTGTCGAGGAATGGCCACGACTGCCACGCTTTGCGAGCCCGAAACGGATAGCGTCCCCACCCACAGCTCCCCCCCTGTGGTGTCGAGGACGTGCCACGCCTGCAGCGCCTTGCGAGCCCGAAACGGATAGCGCCCCCACCCACAGCTCCCCCCCCCTCTGGTGTCGAGGAAGCGCCACGCCAGCCCGAAACGGATAGCGTCCCCACCCACAGCTCTCACCCTGCGGTGGCGAGGAAGTGCCACGCCTGCCACGCTTGCGAGCCCGAAACGGATCGCGCCCCCACCCACAGCTCCCCCCCTGTGGTGTCGAGGAAGTGCCACGCCTGCCAAGCTTTGCGAGCCCGTCACGGATAGGGTGACCACCCCCAGCGCACCCCCTGTGGTGTCGAGGAAGTGCCACGCCTGCCACGCTCTGCGAGCCCGAAACGGATAGCGTCCCCACCCACAGCTCCCCCCCTGTGGTGTCGAGGAAGTGCCACGCCTGCCACGCTTTGCGATGCCGAAACGGATAGCGTCCCCACCCGCAGCTCCCCCCCTGTGGTGCCGAGGACGTGCCACGCCTGCCACGCTTTGCGAGCCCGAAACGGATAGCGTTTTTGCGAGCCCGAAACGGATAGCGTCTCCACCCACAGCTCCCCCCCTGTGTTGTCGAGGAAGTGCCACGCCTGCCACACTTTGCGAGCCAGAAACGGATAGCGTCCCCACCCACAGCTCCCCGCCTGTGATGTCGAGCCCGAAACGGATAGCGTCCCCACCCACAGCCATCCCCCTGTGGTGTCGAGAAAGTGCCACGCCTGCCACGCTTTGCGAGCCCGAAACGGATAGCGCCCCCACCCACAGCTCCCCCCCTGTGGTGTCGAGGAAGTGCCGCACCTGCAACGCCCTGGGCCCCCAGTGGTGCCGAGAAAATGCAGCGCCTGCCACACTCTGCGAGCGTGTCAAACTGAGCTGAGCCGAGCTGTGCTGTGCTGTGCTGAGCCGTGCTGGGCTGTGCTGAGCTGTGCTGAGCTGAGCCGAGCTGTGCTGTGCTGAGCTGAGCTGAGCTGAGCTGTGCTGTGCTGTGCTGCGCTGTGCTGTGTGCTGCGCTGTGCTGTGTGCTGAGCTGTGCTGAGCTGTATGCTGTGCTGAGCTGAGCTGTGCTGTGCTGTGCTGTGCTGTGATGTGCTGTGCTGTGCTGTGCTGTACGAAGAGTGAGGTGTGTGCGTGTGTGAGTGTCGCGGGTGCGGCGCGGCAGGGAAGAAAACCAGAACCCCACGAAGCATGTGGGGAAAAAAAGAACCCCACTAAGCATGTGGGGGAAAACAGGCTTAGGATTCGAATCGCAGAACAACCACCAATAATAAAGAATCAGATGCCAGAGCCAAAGAGGTTCTTAACGCATTCGAATAAGATTCGCATGTGTTTTCACTGATGCATCCCATCCCAAGTGATTGCGATTGATTCCTACCGATTCCATTTGCTTCATATTGAAAACATATGGTCCCGATTGGTTCCTAGTGATTCCTTGTGATTCCTATTGGTTACTATGGATGTCGGTTGGTTCATAATGATTTCGCGTGACCCCGATGATATAATAGTTCCTACTGGTTACTATGTATCCATATAGGTTCCTACTGGTTACGCTTGAGTCCTATCGGTCCCAATCGATTCCTTTCCTATTAATGCCTGTTTGTTTTTACTGATGTCGACTGATTCCTGTTGAGCCCTACTAATCCTTGGTGATCCCGAGTGATTGCGAAGCATATCTATTGATGCCTGCCGATTTCGACTGGTTCCCATTGATTCCTATAGGGCGTGAGACAGGTGTGGAAGGGGTGGGGTCATTTCCTTCGCGCAAACCTTTTTATATGAAATAAGAATCACAAGGATTTATGTGCTTCCCGTTTGACGTCATTGGCTCCAAATCGTAATCCTACTGATGTTCACTGGTTCTTACTGAGTCCAAACGATTAACATTGATTCCTATCGATTCCGATTGTTTCAGCTTGATTACAAGTGATCTCGACTGATCCCGAGCGATTCCCAGTAATTCCCAGGTGGAACTATTAATTCATGTTGGGTCCCACTGGTTCGATTCCTACTGATTCCTACTGATCCCACTCGGCGTCTATTGATGCCTATTGATTCCTATCGAATACACTCGCTTCCACTGAATTCCGCCTGTTTCAAACTGGCTCTGGGTAGTCCCTGATGATCCCGAATCGTTCCGATCGATTCATGTTGATTCCTGCTGGCCCCCTCATCGATTATTATACATTTCTACGTTCTCAACAAATAGTAAAGAAATAGAGAGAGAGAGAGACAGGGGTGGAGGAGGAGGGGGCCACTTCCTTCGCGCGAAACATTTTGGTCGTCTGGGAGAGTTAGAAGGATTATGGATTTTCCGTTGGACTCAATGAGCTTCTCAATACCACTCACCGGATTCCTTGGTGCTGGGTCACGAGACCTCTGCTACTACAAACAAAACAGCATATGAAAAAAAATACAAACAAAACAAACCAACAACAAAAACAAAAAAAAAAAACGAAAATTGACAACGAAACACAAATCAAAGGTTTTCAGGTTCCGAGGCGGGGGGCGGGGGAGGGAGGGCTGGACTCCCGCCGGGCTCCCCCCGCATCGGATCCTGAAAACCTGGGATTTCTATCATATCACATTTTGGGGGGTGAGGTGGCCTCAAAGGTACCGTGGCCCAGCATGAGCGAAACCTGTTGCACGATCGAACAAAATTATGAGGAAAAACAGAAACCTTCAAAGTCTTCAAAATCCGAAGTGGGGGAGCCAAGCAGCAGGAGTCCGGCCCTCCCTCCCCCCGCCTCCCGCCTGGGATCCCGAAAACCTTTGACGTGTTGGCTCCTTCTTGTACTCTCACAACTTCTCTTTCTGGGGAGGGGGTATTTTTGGCGGTCTCACAGGATTCGTGGCCCAGAATTAATGAAACCTGGGACTGCCATTGACAAACCCATCAAGTCCAACGGGAAACCAATAACCCTTGTGACTTCCCCACCGAGCCGAGAAGCTTCGCGCGAAGGAAGCGGCCCCCTCCACCTCCACCCCTGACTCTCAATCTCTTTTTATCGCGTCTTTCTCTTTCTCTCTCTCTCTCTCTCTCTCTCTCTGTACTATCTCTCTCTCTTTCTCTCTCTTTCTCTCTCTTTCTCTCTTTCTCTCTTTCTCTCTCTCTCTCTCTCTCTCTAGTTATGTAGTGTTTGTCTCTCTCTCTCTCTCTCTATCTTTATTTTGAACAAGAAAAAAAGGAATCGGTAGGAATCCATTTGAGTCAAATCGATCAGAAGGGATCAATAAGGATCACTGGAAATTAATAGGAAACCATAGGAACGACTCATCCATAATCAAAGAGAATCAATCGGACCCTGGTGAAGCATAGTGATTCCTATTGATTCCGTACAATTCCTGATACTTTCATTGCGACTCATTCCTGATAATTTCTGATGGTTCCAAATGATTCCTGTTGATTCCTGTTGATTCCTACCGACTCTGTTTAGTGTGAAGATACAACTCAGAAAGAGAGGAGAGAGAGAGAGAGAGACCGACAGACAGGGGTGGAAAAGGAGGGGGCCACTTCCTTCGCGCGAGGGTTGATTGGTTTCCCGCTGGAGTTGATTGATTCTTCACTGGTGATCACAGGTTTCCTCCATGTCTGGCCACGAAACCTTCAAGACTACCACAGAAGGAAAAACAACAACAAAACCTGTGAGACTACCGAAGAAAACAAAACGTCCAAGGTTTTCGGGATCCCAGGCAGGAGGTTCACAGATTGCGCTGTCCAAAATTAAGAACCAGTAAGTGTCATCAAGTCCAACAGGAAGCCACAAATCCTTCACACTCTCTCAAAAAGCCCAAACTCCAAAAAAGCTTCGTTCGGAAGGCATGGCCCTCTCCTCCACCCCTATCTTTCAGTCTCTCTCCCTCTATCTCTCTGTCTTTATTTGTTTCTCTCTCTCTCTCTCGTACTCTCTCTCTCTCTCTTTCTGTATCTCTCTGCACAATAAGAAATTACAAGAAAGAGGGAATCGGAAATAATCAATACGAATTAACAGGAACCAAGAGGAATCACAAGAAATCAACCAGAACAAATACGAACGATTAGGAACCACTAGGTATCGTTCACAATCAATAAGAATCGACCGGGACCAAAAGGAATCACTAGGAATCGACTGGAATCCGTAGGAATCACTAGGAACCAATCATGTGAAGGCATACAAATGAATAGGAATCAATACGAATCAATAGGAATTGACAGGAATCAGTACGAACCAGTAGGAACAAGTAGGAAGCATTAGCAACCAAGAGGAGCCACTAGGAATCAATAATAATCGATAGGAATCAATCGTAATCAGTCTGAATCAGTCAGAAACAATGAGAACCCACAGTAATCAAACCAATCAAACAGAACAGGGAATTCATAATCCTTGTGCTTATCCCCACACACACAGAAACAACTCGGTCGAGAAGCAAACAAAGTAGATGGGGAGAAGAGAAGATAGGATGAGGTATGCCCCTGTGGGGAGATACCATATATATGTATACATATATATATACACATGTGTGCATGCATCGCCCTGGTTATCTCTCTCTCTCTCTCTCTCTCTCTCTCTCAAAGACACACTCACTATCTCAATATCAGTGTTTACTTGTGTGTCTCTCTCTCTCTCTATATATATGGTTGTTGTGGTTCTCTACATAGAATGCGTTAATGCATGAATGCGTAGATGTATGTTTATCTGCATGCATGTGTAAATGTGGATATATATATATATATATATATATATATGTATCACCCTCTCTCCCTCTTTCTCCACGAATCCAAAGATGTGCGTACACCCATAACCAGAGGCAAAGGAGGCAGAGTAAAAAGAAGGTATATATCTCTCTCTCTTTGCGCGCTCACTCTCTCTCTCTCTATCTAATTCCTTATCTCTCTCTCTCTCTCTCTCTCTCACGTATGTGGCAAAGGAGGGGTAAAAAGGGGATAACCACCTGGACTCTATCTGATCGTTTCCGCTTGAATTTTCATTGACACCCTATCCGATTCCATGGGGGCTGCTCCAACTCTAGTGGCGTCCTTTTGGGATCCGAGTCGAACGCAATAGGGGTCTTCAGGCCCGGTCTTATCGCTCATCCTCACCCTCGTCCTGTCGCTTGTCCTTCTCATCATCAATCTATCCTTCTTCCCCTCAGGCATCTTCTGACCCAGGTCGTCGATCCAGACCCGGGTCAGTCGGGCCCTGCAAAATCCTGCGGGATCCTGCACCCAAACCCAGGTCAGTGCGCATCTGGCCATGCAGGATCCTGCAAGATCTGTGCTCTGGCTGACCCCCGTTGGCACCGACCCCCGTCTCTTGAGCCCCGATTCGGGTTACAACTCGGGCCTCCGGCGGCAATCCGGAACAATACGGGCAGCCCCTGACGCCTCTCGAGGAGGCGCAGCTGCTGGGAAGCACTCCGAGGCTTGAAGACCGCCGAGAACCGACGAAGATGCCTGAAAACCTCGGACCCCGAACATTCTCCCTCCTCCTCCTCCGAGCCCCGACCCGTCCGACGCTTCTCCTCGCCGGAGAGGTAGGTGAGCATGGGGCGAGGCGTAAAGAAGGAACGAGGAGGAAGAGGAAGAGCGGGGGAAAGGAGGAGGAGGAGGAGGAGGGGGAGGAAAGGGAGGCGGAAGAGGAGGAGGAGGTGGAGGAGGGGGAGGGGGAGGAGGAGTGATAGAATGACGATGATGGGGATGACGAGGACGATGAGAACGAGGAAGGCGACGGCAGAGGGAGGGAAAGGAAGGAGAGGCTGGACGAGAGAGCACGGAGGATCGGGAGGAGGAGGAGGACGACGAGGACGGCGGAGAATGAGAAGAGGGGCGACGGGCGAGGCCGGGCCGCAGCACGATGAGGATGATGGCGATGACTACGGGGATGTGGATGAGTGATTGAAGAGGGTCAGGAAGAAGATGCAGAAGGGGATCCTCCTCCTCCTCCTCCTCCAACCCCTCCTCCTCCTCCTACTCCTCCTCCTCCTCCTCCTCCTCCTCCTCCTCCTCCTCCCTCCTCCTCCTCCTCCACCTCCTCCTCCCTCCCGTTCCTCCTCCCGTTCCTCCTCCTCCTCCTCCTCCGTTTCCTCCTCCTCCTCCCCCTCCTCCTCCTCCTCCTCCCGGTGAGGAGGGATGGGGGTCGGCGTGAGGATCAGCAGCAAGACGGCCGAAGACGAGGAGGACGATGATCAGGAGGATGAGGGGGACTAGGGCCACGATGACTAATGTGGTGGCAAGGAGGACGATGATCAGGATAAGGCCAATGCTGCAGCGGAGGAAGGACACGAGGATAGGGAGGAAGATGGTCAGGATAAGAGCACCACTGCAGAAGCTTCCTCCCCACACCTCTCATCCTCGCCCTGATCATGTCACTTGTCCTCCTCATCTTCAGACCGATCTCCTCGTCCCCTTCCTCGACTCATAGGAGAGGTCGGGGAGGAGGGAAGAGAGGAGAGGAGGCAGAAGAGGAATGCACCCCTCCGAAATTGAGGTTGGTCGTAACTCTCACGAAAGCCGGTGTAAGAGGCGCATGCAGACGAGGAAAGCCGCGATGGTGATGATGGGGATGATGGGCCCTCATATAGTAATGGTGATAGGGAGTGATGAGGATGATGAGGACGAGAAAGAGGACTAATGAGAGTGGGAGGTGGAAGAAGAGAGGATGGATGAGAGAGTACGGAGGATCAGGAGAGGGAGGAGGAGGACGACGACTACGGAGGAGAAAGAGGGGCGAAGCGATGACCAGCAGCAACACGATGAGGATGATGACGATGATTATGAGGATGTGGATAAGGCATTGAAGAGGGTCAGGAGGAAGACGCGGAAGAGGACGGTGAGGAGGGATGGGGGGCGACGTGAGGATAAGCAGCAAGACGGCCGAAGACGAGGAGGACGATGATCAGGAGGATGAGGGGGATCAGGACCACGAGGACTAACATCATGATAAGGAGGACGATGATCGGGATAAGGCCAGTGCTGCAGCAGAGGAAGACCATCAGGGTAGGGAGGAAGATGGCCAAGATAAGAATGAAGCAGAGGTTCCTTCCTGTATCTCTCATCCTCGCCCCGATCATGTCACTTGTCCTCCCCATCATCAGATATTTCGCCTCGTCCGCCCACTCTACTCACAAGAGAGGTAGGAGCGGAGGGAGGAGAGAGAAGGAGGGAGGGGAGAAGACCATTCCTCCGCAGCTGAGGTTGGTCTTAACTCTCGTGCCGGCCGTTGAGAGGTGAGCACGCGGATGAGGAGAAACGCGACGGTGCTGATTATGATGATGATGATGATGATGATGATGATGATGATGATGATGATGATGCTGATGATGATGATGATGATGATGATGATGATGATGATGATGATGATGATGATGATGATGATGATGATGATGATGATGATGATGATGATGATGATGATGGGCCCTGGGGTGCGTTATGACTAAGACTTCGAAGCGAATCCGGCGGTGGCGACGAGGGCCTCAAAGGAATCCCAAAAAGGGGAAAACGAGGGAAGGGTAGCCCCAGCCCCATCCGACTTGCGTTCCATCCGAGGTCCACCATCGTGTGGCCAGGGCCCCTGACCCCGATGTCGCCCCGGATCTGGCTGGTGGACGACGCCTGGTGGGTCTGTTTTCCACCGCCACCACCAGAAGTAGGACGGGGAGGGGGTCCTCCTCCTCCTCCTCCTCCTCCTCCTCCTCTTCCTCCTCCCCCTCCTCCTCCTCCTCGTCCTCCTCGTCCTCCTCCTCCTCCTGCTCCTCCTCCTCATCCTGCACCTCCTTCCCCCTCCAACGTATGGTGGTGGTGGTGGAAAACAGCCCACAAACGCCTGCGCGCGGCCGCCTTGGCTCTGGCCCCGAGGGGCCGAACTCATGGCGGCGAAGGGGGGCTGCGCGCGCGACTCCGAGGCGGGCCCCCCTCTCGCGGGAGCCCGGCGCCGAGGCCCCTCTTCGGGCCGGCTGGGGCAAAAGCGGCGGCGGCGCGGGAACTGACGTGCGACAGTCAAAGATGGCACAGTCGGACCCAGGACAGAAGAGCATCTTTCAAGGACATGAGACCCTCCGTCGGCCAAAACACAGAAGGCAGCCAAGGGTACTAGTTCCAGGATGCACCAGAACATCCAACAAACACGAAGAACAGCAGGGTACCCTCCCCGAACCGACCTCGATCTTACACCTACTCGAAAAGTCCGCATGTCTGCAACTCGTTGCCCCATGCTGAATCAACTCTGGCCCCCAATGAGATGCCAATGCTCTTTGATTCCAACGCCCCTGCTGTGAGGAAAGATCATACTGTGCGTGTGCGTGAATGCAACATTGGGCACCCGAAAGGCTTGCCGCTCTTGTCACACACACACACACACACACCGAGTTTATAGTTTCAAAATTTGCTGTATCGCCAGGAGGGGCAGCTGGCGCCGCAGAGAGCTTGGATAGCGGGCTTCCGGCGACAGGAGGCTGGGGGCCGACTCAGAGCGGACTTTGGGTGGCAGGTGGCTGAGGGCCGACTTGGAGCGGACTTCAGGCGGCGGCGGCGGCGGCCATCGGCCCCCTCGGCAGCAGGCCTTCTGCTGCGCCGTCTCCGGCGGGCCAGGGAGAGGGGAATAATGGGCTTAATTTCCACCATCACTATCATGGGTAGCACGGGGGAGAGGGGAGGATGGGGGGTCCTCCTCCTCCTCCTCCTCCTCCTCCTCCTCCTCCTCGTCCTCCTCCTTCTCCTCTTCCTCCTCCTCTTCCTCCTTCTTCTCCTCCCCCCCTCCTACCTATAGTCATGGTGATGCAAAATCGGCCCATCAGGAAAGGGTGGGCGCCATAAGCAGTCCGCGGCACCATCCGCGAACGGACGATGCCGAAGGCCGCAAGCGGAGGAGGAGGGGGGAGGGGGGGGAGGAGGAGGAGGAGAGAGAGGGGGAGCGGGAGGGGGAGGGGGAGGGGAGGGAGGAGGAGGAGGGTGAGGAGGAGCAGGAGGAGGAGGAGGAGGAGGAGGTCTCGCAGAAGGCGTACGTGCAGCAGCCACCGTGCCTGGCCACGGGCATCCTGGGCCCGGCAGCGTGCAGACGCCTTCAGGGCGGGGCCGGCAGAGTCTGCACACCATCCGGAGGCACAGGATGGGCCATGGGCCATGGCATCCACTCACCACCGGTGGAAGGGGACCACCCCCCCTTCCTCCTCCTCCTCCTCCTCCTCCTCCTCCTCCTCCTCCTCCTCCTCCTCCTCCTCCTCCTTGTCCACTGTCTCTTCCTCCTCCCTCCTCTTCGCCCTTCTCCTCCTCCTCCTCCTCCTCCTCCTCCTCCTCCTCCTCCTCCTCCTCCTCCTCCGTCTGGGCGAACGCCTGGTGGAGACTCTCCTGGGCGCAGAGCCGGCAGGCGGCGTCAAAGGACAAGTCCTGGAGCAGATGCTGCAGGCGTCGCGGGAGGAGGCAGGGCGATGAGGGCAGGTAGTGCGAAGGCACCGCGGCAGCAGGTGCGAGGGCCCGCGGGGGTTCGTTCGAGCTTCCTCATCCTCCTCGACGGTGAAATGCGGCTGGTCGGGCCTCTCTCCTCCTCTCCCTCCTTCTCCTCCGCCTCCTCCTCCTCCTCCTCCTCCTCCTCCTCCTCGTCCTCCTCCTCCTCCTCCTCCTCCTCCTCCGCCTCCGCCTCCGCCTCCTCCTTCTCCTCCCCCTCCGCCTCCGCCTCCGCTTCTTAGACGGCAAAGCTGCACAGGCTGGGTTGGATGAGACAGCCAACTCCGACGATCGACATCTGCGTCTGCGACCAGCTGCACACCACCCTCCACGAAAGGTAGCGTCACGTGCGCCAGCCCGCGGGGCAGGGCTTGAAGGGCTCGTGGATCAGAAAGTGAGGCACTGAACTCAACATGCAGTCGATCACGGCGGCGCCGGTGCAGGCGCTTATGAAGAGAACGTCCAGAGACCGCTGGGCGCATGCACAGAATCCTTGGCCGCGAATGTGTGGTTTGTGGTGCTGCACTATGCGACCGCGGGCGAGGCTCGACAGCAAGGAGGCGGCGCCAGACGACCTCTCTGGGGAGTACAAGACAGGTTGGGGACGGACAGGCATCGCAAGGTTGTTTGTCAAACGCCCGTCGAGCATCGACGCAACGCAGGACGGCGAGGCATAGTCCAGAGAGTGGCGGGGCGGAATGCGAGGGGGACGGTCTGCCCAAAGAGCCAAGACGTCGTTGCCCTGCCCCTGGGGGACAGAGCCCGCACCGCAAGTCGGGATGCCCCCCCAGGGACGCGTGCGCCTCGAGGCATGCACGAGACCTGGCAGGACCTCCTCCTCCTCCTCCTCATCATCATCATCATCCTCATCCTCTTCCTCCTCCTCCTCCTCCTCCCTCCTCCTCCTCCTCCTCCTACTCCTCCTCCTCCTTCTCCTCCTCTACATCGATCATGCGACGTGTGCCAGTGTGAGCATTCTGGCTGGTTCCCCCAATAGCGGAAGAGGCGGCACTGCGGCCTCGTCCGCGCGGAGAGCAGCTTCTCTGGGGCCGTGGACTGGCCAGCGACCCCGGAGGAGGCGGCGCAAGAGCAGGAGCAGAAGCAGGAGCAGGAAGGGACGAAGGAGCGGGAGGAGGAGGAGGAGGAGGGGGAGGAGGAGATGAAGGAGCGGGAGGAGGAGAAGATGAAGGAGCGGGAGGAGAAGGAGGCGGAGGAGGAGGAGATGAAGGAGATGAAGGAGCGGGAGGAGGAGAAGATGAAGGAGCGGGAGGAGGAGGAGGAGGCGGAGGCGGAGGCGGAGAGTTCGGGGTACGGATCATGGGGCTGCGTCGGGCCAACTGGGGCGATGCGTAAGGCACACTGAGACAGCGATGGGGACAGTTTGGAGCCATCTAGATGGGTGCGTGCATGGATGGTTGCGAAGGGGCACGGATCGATGTATGCATGCGTGGACAAATGGATAGATTGACGGGTGTGTTGATAGATGCATGGGATACATGTATGACTACCTTGGACAATTGAATGCATAGATGAATGAATGATGAACGATCGGATTTGCGTATGGACGGATGCACCGTTGGATTGGTGCATGGACGGGACGAATATGGACGCATGCGTGTAGACTTGAAAACAGACCTAGATCGTGCTAGGACCTAAGCGCACGTAGCGCGCGCAGCCTTCCCGAGTGTGATGCTCGATCGGAAGTGCGCCAGGTATGACTTTTCGCTAGCTGCCCAGTGGGGCATCTCAGGTTGTAGCTGAGCGCTACGGGCTTGTGGAAGGTAGACGACTCGCCACAAGAAAGCCGTTTCCATCAGCTACTCCGCATCGCACAGGGACAGCCTGGGGTATGGGCAGCTGCCCTCCGCCATTGTCAATCGGGTCAAACCTGGTTCTCGGCTTGGCTTGTAGCTCTAATCGGCTCTGTATCATCCTCAGGTCCCGCCTCGTCCTACATTCTCCCCTGCTGGGGTCCCCGACAGCGTTGACGCAAGAGGCGCCACTGCGATCTCAAGAGGGCACATAATGCTGTTGTTTTCTGGCACTCTGAAGGGGTGGGAGGACGAGGGAAAGGGGCGGGGAGGAGGAGGAGGATCTTGAATCGTGATGTCTAAGGTGTGGTGGCCTAGTCTGGACCTCTCTCTCTCTCTCTCTCTAGATGCATCGGACCTCCAGAGACCTCCAGAGACTTCTGGGGCCTCTAGAGATCTCCCAAGAAATCAAAGGTGGGGGAGAAGGAGATGGAGGAGCACTCTATTGTGCCCGTCGATAGCCACTCCTCAGAGTCTTCAGCAGACGAGGCCCCAGTGCACGAGCACCACCCACGCGGAGCAGCAGAGAAGAGAAAGAGGGGGGATGAGGCGGGAGGGGAGGCAGCAAGCAGAAAGGAGAGGGACTGCAGACGGGAGAGCAGAGGAGAGCAGCGGAGAGAGGTGGGGTGGGAGAGGCGGAAAGGGCAATACGTAAGAGGGACCTCTCCCCCGGGTGCGCTCTGACTAGAAAGTCGAGGCGAATCCTGCCGTGGCGACGAAAGCTCTCCAAGACGGGCACCAGTATCGATATCTGCTCCTCCTCTGAGCAAGAGGAGCAGAAGAGGAGAGGAGCAAGCAGCAAGCAGAAATGCGAGAACGCCCACGAACCTGAGTATACTTATCTCGGGCATGCCCCCCTACAGGCGGACCTAGGACGGAAGATCAAACAATCATAAAACAGAATCACAAATAGTCAAAATTATTCTTAAAAAATCGTCCCCTGACATTGTTTGACAATTTTCGAACATTCCTCCTGTAGAGGGACACGCCCGACTTAAAACTACACCAGCCTCGTGCGGCGGGCACGAGGAGGCCTCACCGCATCGCGCCGACATCCTCCCCGCGGACGGTCCTCACGTGCTCAACCTTGCCCGCGCGGATCAGGTGCTCAACGTCCGTCCGCTTCAGGAACAGCTGGCATCCCTTCTGGAGGCGGACTACGCCGCTGACGGAGGGAAAGAAGACGATGACCATGACCAATACAGTGCAGGCCAGTCCACAAGAAACCTTCCACGAGAAACCCAACCCTGAGACCCCAGGACGTCCATCGATTTTTGGCGTGGGGACGTCACGCTTTCCACAGCAAAACCATCGAAACACAAGAAACCCAGGGCACCCTGGAGGCAAGCAGGGTGTTTCTTGGCATGGGTCTCCACTGCACTGAACGCGGAAACGTCGGTGTCGATCTCTGACATCATCCACCCTTGTCATCGTCAACTCGTGAGGCATCCTCGGGAATCGGCGACGGCCGACATGGACCATGACCAAGATCGGCGTCGACAAAATCCCGCGACATCTTGGGCATTGTCACCGTGTTTCTTCCCTCGAGCTGTCCGGAGTGAGGATCTCCCCCACGCTGTCGTCCAACACGCGGACCTCCGTCGTTAACCAGCTTCCAGCACATCCCTATCCCTGAGAATGACAAGCCCAAGATAATGAAAATCTCAGGGACGTGCCAACAGAAACTGGGGGGATCCTTGAGATCGGCAACGAGATGACGATGACGCCAATTTCGGGGAGACGTAAGACTCGGGTTCGGGGGGCTCGGGTTGTCCTGAAAGGGCCGTCAGGAAAATGACAAGTCCCAATCTGAAATTTGACGCGAGCCCCAGCCGCAGACATCCCACGAAAGCTGGACCGTCAGAATCCACGGCGGGTTCGTCAAGCAGCGTCGGCAGACCCGAGTTCTGGCGAACTAGAGTCTCACGTTTCCCCGACAACATGTTCAGGGATAGGGATACAGTCGGACCTAGGACAAAAGAACACCCTTGAAGAACATGAGACCCTCCGCCGGCCAAAACGAAGAGCATTCGACGGTGATCTCCCCCAGGATGCGCATGAAGATCCAACAAACACGAACAACATCAGGGTACCCTCCCCGAACCGACCTCGATCTTGTGGGCGGTTTCTTATTCAGCGTTTCGACATTGGGCGAAAGGGGGGGGTCTGGCTCTGGACCTCTGCTCGGTGCAGCTGTTTGCAGCAGGGCGTCTACTATGGGGGAGACCCAACCCGCTTGGACCAGGCGCCCAAAACAGCCAAGATCTGCTCCACGGGGGGGCGAGGGCCCGCGCTCCTCCTCCTCCTCCTCCTCCTCCTCCCTCCTCCGCCTCCTCCTCCCTCCCCTCCCTCCTCCTCCCTCCCTCCCTCCCTCCCTCCCTCCCCCCTCCCTCCCTCCCTCCCTCCCTCCCTCCCTCCCTCCTCCTCCTCCTCCTCCTCCTTCCTCCTGGATAAAAAACGATCACTATACCTCAGTCCGACTGTATGCTTCGGGCTGGTATGCCGCCACGGAACAGCTTGCGAGGCCCGATCTCCCACGGCCTGCGGCACCTGGAGGCCTGCACGCCCCCCTCGGGCTCAGGAGACCATCATGAAAAAACGATCCGGACGAAGAACTGGCCCCAGGGAAGGGGTCCCTCCTCCCCCTTCTTCCTCCTCCTCCTCCTCCTCCTCCCTCCTCCACCTCCTCCTCCCTCCTCCTCCTCCTCCCTCCTCCTCCTCCTCTCCTCCTCCTCCTCCTCCTCCTCCTCCTCCTCCTCCTCCTCCTCCTCCTCCTCCTCCTCCTCCTCCTCTCCTCCTCCTCCTCCTCCTCCTCCTCCTCCTCCTCCTCCTCCTCCTCCTCCTCCCCCTCCCCCTCCCCCTCCTCCTCCTCCTCCATCTCCTGGAGCCACAGATCAAAGCAACAAACAGGAGATCTGAGACTATTGGGGGCGTCGGGGGCCCCGGGCCCCATTGATTGAGGCGGGTGTCTGGGTCGCCGTCAGGCGCGCGGACCTGCACGTTCATCTCCTCGGGGGCCTCGACGTCGGCGGTGAGGTCGAGGCCCGCCTTGCACTCAGGGACGTAGTGTCTCATGTAGTCGTCCAGGATGTCGTTGTACCTATACAGGTAGACCTTCTCTGCCTCGCTGAGCATGCCCAACTTGTCCTCGGGGATCATGTGGCCGATCTCCCACCTCAGCTCCTCGATCTTCTCGAGCCGGTGGTTGAGGTAGATGAGAATGTTGCGTTTGTTCCGCTCCATCAGGTCGGTGAACAGCATCAAGCCGCCTGCGGTGTCCTGTGGCACCTCCAGGTCCTCTGCCATGTCTAGAGGAACAAATCACAGCATGAACATAAACTTTCGGAGGTCCGCGCGGATGAATTGGATCAGCGCTGGACCCCCCTTTCTGGCGCGCGGAACGCGCCAGGGGCGGCGCCAGAGGCACCGCCAGGGGGCCCAACGCCGATCCAAGAAATCCGCGCGCAACTCCGAACATTTATGCCTATGCCATGCTCTCGTCCTCGAATGTCCGCGTCGAGCATACGCGTCAGGCTCATGAACTCCCGGAAATCGTTGTTGATCTCATCGGCCACCTCCTCATGGGCAGCGAGTGCGCGCCTCGCGCTGCGCGAAGCGCGGAGCGCGAACGAAGAGCCGAGCCGCGAACCGCGACGCGCGAACAGCTCCGCGCCCTCGAGGGTGCACTTTTGCGAGAGCGGCGCCCGTGCGCCGTACCAAGATCGGACTCACCCGAGGCCGAGCTCCAAAGCAGTACGGTGCATTGTTGTTCGGATCTCGAGGGTGGACAGACCCTTTAGCAAAACGTGGTTTAAAGAGAACGACCTCGGGCCCCAACCTGGCGGGTGCAAGCCTGGAAAATGACGGCCGCGGCGCCCTCTCGAGAACCGGAATCGGACAAGTCACTAATCGACGTGTCAGGGTGGGGGTTCTGTCCACCCCCGAGGCTCTGAGGGCCGGAAAACTAGAACAACAAGCAGCGCAACGTTGCAGGAAGAGGAAGGAGCGGACAACACCACGACACAGCACCTCCGTGATGTCATCCTGCGTGAGCTGCTACAAGAACATCCCTTGAGACTGTGGCGGTGCAATCACGGCGTCCGTGGAGCCACGAAGAGTCCTAAAGCTGCAGGAGGACAGGAAGAACACGAAGAGAGGACAGAAAAGAGGAGAAGGCCGAGGGGCCGGGAAGAAGGACAGCTGGAATATACGTCGGCTGCTTCTTCGTATAGTTCTCTGGCAATGACTGAAGTTGATCTTAATGTTCATCTGCAGCTTCCTCGTTGGCCTGATTCCCTCGGGGTTTGCCACAGTCATCGTTAACCCTTTTACGAAAAACAGCTTGAAGTTCAGGGTTCTCGGCCCGGGGCAGGCAGCGCAGAATCCGTCAGGCTTCAAACTCCAGAGTTGAGGAGGAGAAGAGGGGCGGAGGAACACACAGCTGGCAAGTATCAGGCTGCGTATTGAGGAGCAGCGAGGGCTGCCGAAAGGGGGCTTAGGGCCCCTAAAGGGGCCCTTTAGGGCTCCTTCAAAGGGGGCCTTCAGGACCCGAAAAGAGCACCTGTCTTATCCCCACCCCCACCATTTATCGCCCCCCTTAATTTGCGCCCAAGCGTACCCAACTTTCCTCAGTCCCGTACCCGAGGGCCAAAAACCTGTGCACCAGACCGTTGTTGGGTCGAGGATCGACGGCGCCCCGGGAGACGCCAACGCGGTGTTGCGCATCATGTAACCGATCCCTATCCACGCTGGCGTGGTCTTGTCCCCACTCTCCACCCCCCCTAGATGGGGATATAGGCTGTTCTCTTCGGGCTTCGAGGTTGCCATCCCCAACTGGGGTGGTGGGATGGTGGAGCCGGGGCTGCGATACCGTGGCCGCGCGGGGATGGGAATGGGTTGAGCGATACCGAGGCACGACTCTGCAGCGCGACTGAAGCCGTACCTCAGCATCGTGGCTCCAAGGGCCGAGCTCGGCTCCGAGGGCCGATCAACTGTGCACCGTACACCCTGCGAAATGCTTAAGAAATCATGGGTTAAGAAATTCATAGTCTCAGAACTTGAATAAAACCCAGAACTTCTATCAAAATCTTGGGATTTATATTGAAAAGTTAAGAATAATCGAGACTCTGGACGAAAACTTGAGTTTTCTTAAGCATCGCCGAAGGTGTACCTTTCCTGGGCCGAGGATCGGCGACGCCTCGGCAGACGCTGCGCTGGGGGCACCCCAGTCGTGGATCGGCCGTGGAAGCCGCCGCCGCCGTCACGAGATAAGGAGTCATTCGGGGTCTGCAGCCGCCTGGGCACACTCCTAAACGAACGCCCCCGCCGTAGCGCGGATCAGTGCACACCAAGTCGTCCACGGACCCACAGGTAGGATGGGGGAGAAAGGAGGATGGGGGAGTCCTCCTCCTCTTCCTCTTCCTCCTCCTGCACCTCCTCCTCCTCCTACTCGTCCTCCTCCTCCTCATCCCTCTCCTACCTATGGTAGTAGCTCCGTAGCCGGTTTGGCTCAAGATGCAAGCTTCGCAGGGAAGCACAGTGGATAGCGCTAGTCCGCGGCTAGTTGCAAATTTCTTTCGGGCGCGGAGAGTGCCCGTCATCCTACACTGCTTACTATGTGCTCGTCTCTGTTTGGGCAAGGCTGACCTTGCCTGCGGGGTGCTGTAGGGAGTGAGATGTCACGAAAGGGCCGTGCTGAGGAAGCAGGGGAATGGCGCTGTAAGTGGTGTTTGGACACGGGGACGGGGGAGAAGCTGGTCAACGACTCCCACATGACGAGTTGACTCAAGCGCGGTATGGCTAAGGGCAACGCCCACGGAGGAGCGCCTTCTCCATGTCCCCGTCTCCAAATGTGTCGCGGCGGGCGGCACACTGGCAAAAGGAGCGGGTGGCATTGCAGAAGAACCTTGACATGCTGGAGAACAAGCTCATGGAGGCGAATGCGAAGCTGCAGGGCCAAGCAAATGCCAGCAACGATCGCATGGTGGTGGGCGACTCAGGCGGCGTGGCGGAGGGCAAAAGATCCTAAGCTGGCAGCCACGAGGCTCACGAAGCTTCATGAGCCGACCAGTGGGGTGGATGATGGAGCGATCAAGGCAAGGCGGGAAGAAGCGACCAGGCTGGAAGTGCAACGACCTGGAGCAGTCGCCGCACCAGGTACAGCTGGCCAGAGTCGAGCAGATGATCAGGGGGGTGCATCATATGTAAATGCGGCCACGCCAGAGCAAGATCACTTACGAAGAGGCCATTACGGAGTGCGAGCAGAAGGGGAAGGATGCTCGGGAACAGTACGTCGCGAGGGGTGCAGAGCTTGTGGAACTGGAGCAGCAGAGGGCGCGTTTGCTTGGTGGTGCAATGCAACACCCTGGTGCTGCGCAAGACAAGGGAACCAAAGAAGGTGTCAGGGTGTCCCTCACGACCCTCATCGAAAACACTGAGCTCACGGTGGAAGCTTTGAGTGAGAAGCTTGGAGAGTGAGCTGCAGAGACTGACGGGAACTTCGCCAACTACAAAAAGAAACAAAGAGGACCGTGCAGCCGCGGAGGCCAAAGCAGCAGCTGAGGCCAAGGCCAAGCGTGAAGCTGAGAACCTTGCAGCAAAGGCTAGTGCGGAGGCTGCGGCAGCAGGGGCAGGAGAGGAAGCGGAACACGTGGACTACTTCGCGAAGGATGCGCTCGATGCAAAGTCGTGGGGGGGCGTCTTCTCCAAGAGTTGTCCTGACTTGGGTGAGTCTGTTGCAGTGGCTGGCGATGACGATGAGCTTCGAGAACTGGCAAAGAGGATGTGGACCAACTTCGGCGAGATCATTCCAGGCGGACAGAGACGCAAGGTGGTGGCTCCAGGGTCCAAGTGATTCGAGCTGTGGTCAGAGTTGGGAGTGTGATGAAGTCATCATCGACAGAATGAATAAGCAGGAGCAATCGATTACTACGCTGAATGTGGCGGGCGTACCAGAATTACACGAGCACGTGGTGGATTGTGGAGCGATGGTGCAGCGTGTCCAGGAACATCACGCGGTAGAAGCCAGAGTGGCGAAGATCCAGGGACAAACGGCAAGGCTTGGATGGCACGGGTTGTGGGCGGCAGCCATACCAGGCAACGGCCGAAGGTCCTCGGGAGGCGTTGCTGTTCTGGCGCCGAACGCCGCGGAGGGGGAGAAGCCGACGGAAGGGCGACCAGGCCACAGAGGAAGGACGTGCCGCGGCCCACGTGCTCGGTGGATCCCCCGGCGGTTTCACCTTGGTGTCGTTGTATCTCAGCCGTTCCGAGCAGCTGACCAAGGCGAACTTGGGGATCTTGCGTAAGGTGGCCGAGTATGTGTACGAAACAGAGGAAGGCATCCCGTGGATGGTGATGGGAGGCTCCAATATGACGAGAGCGGACCTGTGCGTGGATGGCTTGTCTCTCTTTCGGGGTAATGAAGGAACCATCGAGCCCGACGTGGTTGGCTTCAATACATGGACGCACGCTGGATGTTGATATTGCGTCGAGGTCACTGGCAACGAAAACTGGAGGTGCGTGTGCGAGCTGGCTCACGACAACTTTCTCACACCTCCCAGTGTCGATCAAACTCAAAGGGGCTGAGGAAAAGCTGTGGTGCTACAAGCTGGCGCAACCGAGAAAGCTGCATGTGAGGGCCAAGCCTGGGCGTGATAGGCCAAATAGTGGATGGGGGCAGCTAGCCGAGGAAATGAAGGAGGCCAAGACGGAAAGAGAACTGACGCAGAAGTGAGACGTCATGATGGATGCTTTTTGAATGAAGTGTTGCTGGGCCTTCATGACATCGTGGGGGCCAGGAAAGACGAGTATGTGCAACCCAACTGAGAGCCGCGCAGGAGAAAGAAGAAGATGGAGCTGCCGAAGATCGAACCCAACTCCAGGGCACGCAGGAAGAAATAGCGTGCAGAAATGTGCAAGATGGGTGATGCATCTGATGTTTATGCGAGTCCAAATGGTGTTGGCACTTGGAAAGGCAACAGAGAGGGACGTCGACAAGCTAAGCAGCAGGTTGCTGGGGTACACGAGTCTGCTTGACGCGACTGCGAGGGCGCATCGTACGTGGAGGCATCTGTCCAAGCTGTCCCGGATTGGGTAGAGATTATCACGTTGCCGCTGCCTGGTTTCGAAGACAAGGTCGACATGCTGCTGGACAAGGCGAAAGAACAGGACCTCAAACAGCAGGGGCGGACCCGTGAAGGATGGAGGGCCTGGATTCAGAAAACATTATGCGGGGGGGGGGGGGGCCAGTGGTGCATTCCTATACTCCACGGTGACAGAGGTTCAGGAGCTGGTTGATGCTGGTGAAAGTGTTCAACCATATAAGAGAGTTGAGGTATGTCTGTGGGGCTGGTTAGACACATGGAAGGAGCATGGAGACAGCATACTGGAAGGACCACCTGACTTTGATAAGTGGGCTGACCTTCCTGGGTTAACGGCGGACGACCTTTGGAGAGCAGCTGGCAAGTTCACCGAGAAGACTGGGCTTGGGCACTTCAGGATGCACCCTAAGGAGTTCCAGAAACTACCGACGATAGTGCTGGAATGCGTTGCTGCGTTCGGCAAAGTCGAAGAGCTGCGGGCTTGGCCCACAAACCACCGGCTCCCGGAGATGATAAGGCGTGGGAAACCAGGTGGTGGTCACAGGCTAATCGCGCTGCTCCACACAATATCAAGGTGGTGGGGCCACGCACACAGAGATGTGTCAGCCAAGTGGGAGCAGATGAACCAGGACAGCATCTTCTGGGGAAGCGGCAATCGAACCTCGTCCGATAGTGCATTCGAGCTGAACATCATGTCAGAAGTGGCTAGGGTGACGGGACAGCACTCCATCACGGTGCTCATGGAAATGGCAGAGTGCTACGAGACCATACGACCCGACGCACTGCTACGCGAAGCTCGTGAAGCTTGATACCCGTTGCGGCTGGCGTGGTGCTGGATTATGCAGCACCCGTCGGTCGGAAGAAGTCGGTAGAACCATGAAGTAGGAAGGCGTTGGAAGTAGATTGGGTTTCCGCCCGCTTCCTGTAGAGGAAGGAAGAGGAAAAACCACTCGACTTTTGAAGAAGGAAGGCGGCTGAAGTAGATTGGGCACTGGGAATCCCAAAAGACCTACTTTCAACGACCGATGGGCATTCTCAGTCGCACTGCATACGGGCTTTGGGCAGCCACTCGGAGACTGTGACGGTGTTCCGACGTAAACACAAGCGGGTTTCGGCCACGCCAAGACGCTGCTGAGCGTACTGCTGCACCGCAGCCTTTAAGGACACGAGGAGGACATACAAATCGATTACAGACGGACCTAGGCCAGAAAAACATCCTCCAAGAACACGAGACCCTCCGCCGGAAGCGCCCTATTAAACCGGACCCCCCCAGTTACAAAAAAAGGCGCCTTACAAACCGGACCCTTGGGACGAACATAAGGGATTTGGAGTATGCGGGATGACAGCGGGAACGTAGGCCACCAGGAGCAATGTTGCAGAACGCTTCGGCGGCGGTGGAGGAGAGGCCCAGCAGCGAGAACCCGAGCTAAGCGGCATGCACTGGGCCTATTGCAGCGCTCCTGCTCTGACCGGGTAGGATTGGCTGGGGGCTGGTGAGCCCGACGCAGTTCAAGCCCAGAGAAGGTGATGTGATCGCGCTGCTGACGACAACGCCAAAGAAAGTCAAAGAAATGGTGATAGAAGGGGTCTGATAATGGCAGCGCAGTCGTAAGGTTGATCATGCCCCTGGAAGCGACAAGAGCCGAGTTGTTGTGGCACAGGGCGATGCGTACAGGGATTTAGCACTGGAAGCCAAGCAGCAAGGTGGCGTTAGAACTGTCTGGTCTGGGGCACCAGTGGCCCCCTTGTTGAGGTGCTAGCGAGGTTACCTGCTGAATGCCGACTGCCCATGGTGCCGAGCCGAAGACGCATCACACGGACACGTGTGGCACAAGCACGAGAGATTGGTCGAGAACGAAGAGGAGGACCTGACCAAGAAAGCTGAGCTGCAACGTCGAAGGCTGGGATAAGGTGCTCGTGACCGTTGTCTGGGTGTAGTGTGCTTTGACTTCTTTGAATGTGCATCGTTGTTGCCAACAATACCGTCGATCCAAAAGCCACTTGACAACCCCGCGTCGTTCTCGCGGGGCCTGGACAACCCTGAAGACGGCGCGATGATGGAGGAGAGCGAGTTCGGACAAACCCCGGCGACATGGGAGTGCCTCCGACACAGCCTCGAAGGGGCCAGGTGAAGCAGGACTCCGATGACATGAGGTCAGATCTTTTCGATTGGGCGAAGAGGTGGTTCGACGGTGCGAACGTGGCTCCTGCGTCAAGTGCCAGATGGCTGAAGTGGTGTGTACCTTTCTTGGGCACTATTTTTCAAGGGGGGCAGAATGTAGCACTTGAAAGATAGCTGGCAAGGCTGCACCCAGGACTAAGCTTGCAGGGGATCATCCAGGAGATCTGCGAAGAAGCTTGGAAGCAGTCCGAAAGAAGAAGTAGGTTCATACGGGGACTGACAAGCCTACCATGAAAGGAGAGACACAATATCAGGAGCTGAGAGCTGGCGAATATCCGCGCGATGCTTCGGGCAGTATTAGGTGAGAGTGCTCCCGTCCGACAACCACGCCCTCGCCAACCAGACCCAGAGGGCGACGTGGACCCAGATGTGCATCAGAGTGGCGGCGACGTTGAGAGTGCTGCGAGATGGAGGCCCCTTTTGGAGAAGGCTGCCTCGCCCGGGAAGAGAAGCCCTTGCTACGCTCACGCGAGAGCAGAGGTAGCTGCGCCAGGCCCTTCTAGCTACGACAGCGCAGAGCGGGCTTGGGCTCACTCGGGCAGGTCGGCTGGAGAGAGCGGGCCGCAGGTTCGAGCCAGAAGGGGATCGGTGACCAGCTCGAGTGGGAAGGCGTTCAACGCCTGGCCCACTTTTTTAGTCCGGGCGATAACGCTCGTGATCGTCCCCCATAAGCATAATTGCCCGCATAATTGCCACCGAGCTGCTGGGAATGGCGTGCGTACTGGGTTTCCTGGTACAGGCGCTGAGGACACCCGCATAATTGCCCAAAGGAGGCGGGCAGATCCCGAGGAAGCCCTACACGCGGCGAACACCTCGGAGTCAGAGCCGCCAAGTTTTCCCTAGGCTCCTGAGGAAGCCCCCGCAGTGGGGAACTCCTCAAGGGCTAGTGCGTCGAAGAAAGGCTCCCCCGAGCGAGGGCTCGGACGTTCCGCAGTGTCTCGGAGGATTGGATGCATCGTCTAGCCAAGCACCCATATGGGCGATTTCGGAAACCCTGAACGCGGAAACGTGCTCATCTCTTGGAGGCATTTTTACCTCCGCCGCCTTCAGCCAGCCTTCCGCCGGCTTACGCTGTCGGAAGCGGCCTCGTGTTACTTCCGCCGACCTTCCGCCACCCTTCCGCCGCCTTCCGCGGCGGAAGAGATGTCAAGTCCTTCGATCCTCGAAGGCAAGGCCTTTTTGGGAACGCGTCATATCACATCGAGGGATTGCCATTCAGGTTGAAGCGGCCAAGCAAGATAGCGTGGATCCCCCTCCGATCGCTAGCGAGCCCCTCCCAGAAGCGACAAGTGCGAGACCGCCAGGCGCTGGGGGCAACATCTTAATTGCCTACATGGCTGTGGTAGCATGGCCAGTGACCAATGCGGCACAATCGGTCTGTCGACCGAGGGAAGAGCCCTGCACCTACTCCAGCTCAGTACTTCATGATTGTGGAACTTCTGCCTCTTGATGTAGCTAATGCGTCGTGACTGCGGCGGGCAAGATCGTCCAGCATACTGTGGCAACATGAAGTGCCTACTTGGCGCAATGGGTCAGGCGCTGCGGGCACCCGCATAAGTGCCCAGCCTGGCGAGGACCACGACCTGCACACAGAAGGGGCTCAGGCGCGGCCTGCGAGAAGGCGAAGGAAGACCTGAAGGGGGAACCATGTCTACGCAGATGGGGCGGCGTGTCTCACTCTGGGTTCACCGAGTGCAGGAGCAGTGGATGGGCTGTCGTGAAGTTGGACGCGCGAGGATGCCGTGCCGAGCGAGGTACGTAAGAATACCTAGGCGCAACCAGTCGGCCCCGTCTGCAGAGAGATGCGCTACGGTCCAAGCGCTCAGGTGGCGGCTGCGCCAGCGGCAGCCGTTACGGACCACATGTCGCCAGTGAACGAGGCCAACAGGGACTGGGGGGGCAACGCGGGGCCCAAAGCAACGGGTTCAGGGCTGTGGAGACAGATCATCGAGCTGTGCGGCGAGGAGCCGAAGCCTGTCTCGTGTTGGTAAGGGTCTCGTCTGTCGTTCGATGAAGCGGTCGAAAAAGAAGGGTGTGAGTTGGTGGATTGGTTTGGCAGTCAGTGGGCAGATTTCTTCGCGGGGCTGGGCCGCGCTGACGTCACGATTGCCGACGGGTCTGTGCGAGACTGTCAGGTCCAGCTCCCGAATGCGGTCGACTCGGCGGCGATGCGGGGACAAACAGCTCAACGACACGCGGCGTGGGCCCAGAAATCTGAGCTGCCCCGTGCGTCGAGGCCGAGCGTGGCAGAGGCACAGGCTGCCGAACCGGGAACACCACGATTTTGGCACGGCCCCGACCCCCGAGATGCTGAAGATCCGACGACGGAGCTGCAAGTCGGCTGCACGCGCTGACCAGGCGCTCCGCAGCGAGCCGACGGCGCTGAGGAGCTGGTCCGCGGACCGTCTCTTTCGGGACCATCCTGGGTTCGCACCTGCTAGTGTGCGGCAGGCGGTGGCAAAGGATGAGAGTAATTACGCCGACGGTGCCAGCTGCGATCAAACAGTTGCGTGGTTGTTGACACGTGTTTGGCCATGTCACGATCTGCAAATTGGCGGCGGCAGTGTGTGTGGCCCCAGAGAAGAGTGCTGATTCAAACATTAGAGCGGCCCAGAAAGCTGCAATCAAGTTGGCCATGGACCAGGGGCACCCGAAGACATGAGGTTTCTTCGGGGCTAACGCCGTGGCTTAAGGATAGCAAGTGTTCGTGAGATTGCTGGTATGGTCCCGCTCGTCGGGTAGCCAACGCCTTCTTTTTTCTACAGCTGGCAAGGCCTCGCTCTTCGGGTTGTCGCCGGCGCTTGGTGTGGTCCTGGTCTACGGGTCACCAGGCCACCTGAGGAGTACAGTGGGGGCCCGTCCACAAGAAACCTTCCACAAGAAACCCAACCCAGAGACCCCAGGACGTCCATCGATTCTTGGTGTGGAAACATCGCGCTCCCCGTAGCAAAACCATCGAAATCCAGGAAACCCAGGGCACCCTGGAGGCGAGCGGGCTGTCTTGGTATGGGCCCCCACTGTGCTGCTGGTCTGGCCCCGCTCCTCGGGGTGCCAGCGCCTTGTGTGGCTCCGCTCTGCGGGGCGCCAGGCTCGATGATGAGCATGTTGGCGGCGCGCAGAAGGGGGGCAGGGGGAGGGGGGACGGCTTCTTGGAAGGGGGCCGCTACTTCGAAGGCGCCGGCCGTACATCTACAGATGAGGCCTGCGCCTTCTGAGAAGCAGGGGTGCTTCCGAGAAGCCCTCCCCCCTCCACCCCCCGCCCCCCTCGGCGCCTGGCTGAGCCTGGCGATAGCACCGCTCCTCGGGGTGCCCGCGCCTGGCGCTCTGCGGGCCTCCGAGCACGACGAGGCGGGCCGAGGCTTGCCACGGCCACGGCCGCGCACAGCGACCGCCGCCACGCGGCTGCCCGGAGGCCCCCGTGCGGCGAGCGGAGCTGGCGTTGTTGGCTGGCTCCCCCTCGGTGGCGCGCTCTCCTGCCTGTGGCAGTGAAGGTGGAGTCGACCCGTCACACTCACCTTCCCCCTCCTCCCCCTCCTCCTCCTCCTCCTCCTCCTCCTCCTCCTCCTCCTCCTCCTTCTCCTCCTCCTCCTCCTCCTCCTCCTCCTCCTCCTGCTCCTCCTCCTCCTCCTGCCTGTGGTAAAGGTGGTGGAGAGTCGGCCCGTCACCCTCGCCTTCCCCCCTTCCCCAGGCCCGCCGCGGACACAAGTCGCACGACCCCAGCAACTCAGTGTCGTGGCTCCCGGGCCCGACCTCGGCGCCGAGGGCCGAGCAGCTGTGCGCCGTACCGCCCCTGAGCCCGGTCTGAAGACCGACGACGCCTCGGCAAACGCCAACGCAGCACGGTGCACACAAATCGTCCGCGGACCCGGCTCTCCAGCGGCCGTTTGGACGGTTCGGGCACCCCCAGAACGCTCTCGGCGAGTCGCAGGTTCTGGAAAGCCTTGGGAAACCGCCGAGAGCCGACGAAAACGCCCGAAAACCTGCAGCATAAATCCTCGAGCCTCGACCAACCGGCGATGCATCGCCGATTCCAACTCGATATTTCCTCCCCTGAGCCGGACCCTCCTCCCAAAAACCGCCACAACGGTCGCTGGCACGGCGTACACCAGCCGTCGCGGACCCAGCGTGCTCCACCGCCGTCGTCGTCGTCGTCGTCGTCGATGATGCTCCTCGTCGTCGTCGTCGCCGTTGATCGTTGTCGCCGTGAGTTGCAGCCGTCGACGACTCACGGTTGCTCCTTGATTACTTTCTCGTTGAACGGCGGCAGCCACCTCGCTCTCTGCAGGTCGCGCAGCAGCTGCGCGGACTTCTTCGCGTGCAGCACCATCGCCGCCCCCCGTGAGCGGCCCGCCGCTCTGGGGGCCTCCCAGAACTGGGGCCCGAGCAGGTGGTCCAGGGCATCCCTGGGATATCCCTGGCCCACGTCACCCCCAGGATTTTCCTGGCCCAAGCGGGCGACGATCGAAAACGGGTCTTACGCAAGATGACGCAGTGACCTTACGCGGTGGCTTACGCGGGCCACCAGCGCGGCACGCCACACTTACGCGGGGTACGTACTCGCCAGTGTCGGCGCAGTTTGACCCGTTGTTTTTCGTCGCGCAAGTGTCGCCAGAAGTATCCCTGGCCCAAGTGCTGCCAGAAGTTTGGCGGCGAGCCCGCTGGGGAAGTGAGAGGGGGCAGGCCTTCTCAGAAAGCGGCGGGGCGTCCCCGAAGCCCTCGCGCCCTTCTGAGAAACTGTCTGAGCCTCCTCCAAAGGCACTAAACATTCTCAGAAGGCCAGAGGGCTTCTCAGAAGCTCCGCCGCCTTTTGAGAAGGCATGCCCCGTCCCACTTCCCCCCGGGGCGCGCCGCCGAAGAGTGCCGCTGGCCCAGGGCACCCCAGGAGTTCCAAGGACGTCCCCCGCGGCTTCCAGAGCACCCCTCGAAAGTCCCAGAGGGTCTCAGGGGCCTCCAGAACTGAGCGAGAGGCCGGGGACAACATGGGCCAGGGACACCTTCCGCAACCCCCGCGGAGGAGCCGGCGCCGCACCGCCGATGCGCCGGCGACGTCGGAGAAGGAAGTGCGGGCACCGTCAGCTCTTGCTCCAGTCTGGGGAGGCCTGGAGCTCACACTGAGTATCGTTTATCCGATCCCAATCCCCAGCGGCGTGGCCTGGGCCCCACTGGCCGATTTGCCCCCCCAGATGGGGATGTAGGCCGTTCCCTTCGGGATTCGAGGCGTGTATCTCCAACTGGGGGGGTAATTTGGTGGGGGTCTCGAAGGGGATGGGGATGGAGATGGGGACCGGATGAACGATACTGACACACAGCCAAGAGATCGCTGCTCCGCAGGCCCCAAGCGGCTTGAGCCACACGTGGCTACCGGGGCGCCTCCATGAGGCTGCTCGGCGGGCCCACCTGGACCACCGCCGCCACTCCCAAGACGCCCCGTCCGATGACAGCCTGGCCCGCGGGTGCGCGCAGGGGCGAGGCGGCGCAACTGCTTCTAGAGTCATCGTGCCAGCACGAGGGGAAAGCAAACCATGGGAAGAATTGTTCTTTTTGGTCACGACGACGAAGTCTTTCCCCGACCTAGATTTCGGGAACGGCCCGACAGCCAGAGCTCCCGCTGAGCCCAGTACGCTCGTGTCGCGGATGCCATGACAGTAGACACTCTCACAATCCGATCATTGAAATTGAAATGTATTAAAATATTTGGAAATGCTTTGGACCTGGTGTAACACATGCTATTGCATGCTGAACATATGTTGTGCACAGGTTTAAGACATCTCGAAGCTATGTGGCAACATGTTTCCTCTCCATTGGTCGTCGTCCACAGCGCTCGTAACTGGGGTCGGGGGGGTCAAAGGGGGGCGGGGGGGCAGCGAAGATCAAGGAACCAGCCCTGTCAGCAGCGTGGCCCGCTGAGGGCAGGACCCCGGCAGTGCACTCAGCAGTCGAGCTCGGCCGCTGCAGCCCATGCGACAACACCCTCCTGGTGTTGGCGCTATTGCTTGCGATCTGCCAGCGCACGTCACTCGCCCGAGCCTTCGCCATTGCAGAAAAACGAGTGGTGGAATCTTCGAGCCGCCTCCACCTACGCGAAGACGGCTCTCTGAGACGCATTGTTCCGAGCTCTTACGCGGCAGCTTGCCGCTCAACGTCACGGAAGCCCGTACGCGCCGGACGGGAAAACTATGTAGAAACATGACGCAGGGAGGCGGACGATTTGGATTGGGATCGGGCCCACCCAGAGAAGAACCAACAACAACAGAGGGAGATCGACCATTGTAGTGAGAAGGCGCTCGAAGTAGATTGGGATCAGGGCATGCAGAAACACCTATGAGAGAGAGCGCGCCCGTGGCGCCTTCCCAAAAGCCCCCCCCCTTGGATCTCCCTTGCGTGCCGGAAGGCCCCCGCCCCTCTCCTGTTCTGTCCGCCCCTCGGAGGCTACCCCCCCCCCTTCCCTTTCGCGCTCGAGAAGCCACCGTCCCCCCTCCCTTTTCCAGGGGGGGGCTTGGCTACCCCTCCCCCCCTTTGAACCCCCAGCCTTGAAAGCCCGCCCCCTCTCCCCTCCTGTTTTGTCCGCCCCCCGGAGGCTACCCCCCCTTTCCCTTTCGCGCTCGAGAAGCTACCCCCCCCCCTCCTTGTCCAAAAAGGAGGGGTCAGCTACCCCCCCCTTTGGACCTCCCCTGCCGGAAGCCCCCCCATCCCCTCCCTCTTTGCATTTTTCCCACCCTTTGCAAGCTACCCTCCACCCCTTTCGAGCTCTGGAAGCCACCCTCCCCCCTCCCTTTCCAGAGGGGGGGGGGGGCTTAGCTACCCCTCCCCCCCTTTGAACCCCCGGCCTTGGAAGCCCGCCCACTCTCCCCTCCTTCTGTGCTAAGGGGGGAGCTTGAAGCACCCCCCCCTGTGGCTAAAGGAAGCCGAAGACCAAAAGAGCGCCGAAAACGAGCAGAGCGCCGAGAACACCGAAAACCGAGAAGGCGCGAAAACCAGAGGGCGCCGAAAACCCACGAAACGCCGAAAACCAAAATAGCACCGAAAACCAGAACGGCGCCGAAAACCAAAGATGCGTCGGAAACCAAAGACGCACCGAAACCCACAGGAGCGTCGAAAGTCAAAGTAGAGCCAAAAACAAAAAGAGCGCCGACAACCAAAATGGAGTCGAAAACCAGAAACGAGCGCCGAAAACCAAAAGAGCACCGAGAAGCAAAGGGGCGCCGGAAATCAACAGGCGCCGAACACCGAACGAACGCCGATAACCAAAGCGGCGCCGAAAACAAAGAACAAAAAAAACTCCGAAAACCAGCAGGGCGCCAAAAACCAAAGACGCCGAAAACTAAAAGAGCAACGAAAACCACAGCAGCGCCGAACACAAAAATATAGCCAAAAACCCAAGAGCGCCGAAAATCAAGAGGGCGCCGAAAACTAAAGGGTCGCCGAACTTGAAAAGGACGCCGACAAGCAAAGGGGCGCCGAGAACCAACAGGGAGCAAATAACTAAAGGGTCGCCAAACACAAAAATGGCACCGAAAACCATAACGGCGCCGACAACCACAGTGGCGCCGAAAACCAAAAGGGCACCGAAGACCAAAACGGCGCCGAACAACTAAAGGAGCGCCGAAAACCAAAGGGGCGCCTAAAACCACAAAGGCGCTACGCCAAAAACAGAAAAGCAGAGGGAAGGCGAAGACCAACGAAACATCGAGTATAAAACAGCGCACCGCAAACCAAAGATGCGCCGGAAACCATCGGGACACCGAAAACAAAAAGGACACCGAAAACCAAAGAGGCACGGAAAGCAAGCGGGCGCCGAAAACCAAAAAGAAATGCCGAATACCAGATGGCCCACGAAAAAAAAAGAAACGCCGAAAACCCACGAAGCGCAGGAAACCAACGATGCGCCGAAAACCAAAAGGGCGCTGAAAAAAACAAATTGGCGCCGATAAAAAATAGGGCGCCGAAAACGACAGAGGCGCCGAAAAGAACAAAAGATCCGAAAACGGGCAGAGCGCCGAAAACAAGAAGGGCGCCGAAGACAACAGGGGGGCGAAACACCGGAAGAATGCCGCAGACCAAAAGGGCGCCGAACACCAAAGAGGCGCCGACGCCAAAGGGACACCGAAAACCAACGACGCGCCGAAAGCCACAGGCCCGGAAAAACCGCAGATGCGCCGATCACCAAAAGGGCGCAGTAGGAAGAAGAAGAAGAGAAAAAAAAAAAAAAAAAAAAAAAAAAAAAAAAAAAAAAAAAAAAAACGAGAGGCGCGCAGATAACCGGAAGGCGCCCCAAACCGAAGGAGAGCCGAAAGCCAAGGGGCTCCGAACGCCATGACGCCGCCGAAATCCGAAGGTTCTCCGAAATTCAAAGTGATCCTAAACCAAGAGGGCGCCGAAAACCACAGGGGCGCCGAAACCCGAGAGGGCGCCGGAAACCAGCGACGCGCCGAAAACCAACCGGAGCGCGCAAGAAACAAAAAAAAGCGTCGAAAATAAAAGGAGCGCAGAAAAACACATGAGCGACGAAAACAAACGCCGAAAACAAAACGGGCGCCAAAATCCAGAGAAGCGCCGAAGGCCCAGAGAGCGCCGAAAACCGAAGAGGCGCCGAAAACCAAAGAGACGCCGAAAACCGCCGCAAACCAACGGAGCGCCGAACCCCCCCCCCAAAAAAAAAGCTTCGAAACCCCCATCAGCCAGGGCCCTCCAGCTCGAAAAAACCAACAGAAAAGGGGGGTAGCTTCGGACGCCCCCATTGGAAAAGGAAGACCGGGCTTGCCCGGGACCCCGAGGAGGAGGGAGGGCGGCCTCCAGGCCACGCCCACTCTAGCCAGGGACCCTCCAACCACGAAATCCAAGCAGGAGGAAAAGGGGCGACTTCGGAAGCCCCCCGCCACCGTCCCCGCGGTGAAATGGAAGCCCAGGCTGGCCACGGGCTCCGAAAAGAAAAAGGGGGGCAGCTCCCATAACCCACGCACACGCACACAGCCAGCCCCCCCCCCAGCGGAAGAAAAAAAAAAAAAAAAAAAAAAAAAAAAAAAAAAAACGGGAAGGAAGGGGGGGGGGGGGGGGCGCGCGCCCTGGAAGCCCCCCGCCTTTTTTCCGGGGGGGGGGCTCGAAGCCGGGGCCGCCCCCGCAACGTTGCAACGAAAAGCGCGCCGCAAGCGCGCTCTGCCGCGCCTATTTCCAACGGCGCGCGAGCAACACGACGCCTGTTCTTGGGGGAAGCCGGGCGCGGCAGCGCCGCGAGGGGCAGATGGGGGGGCGAAGAATGACTTGGCGCTGGGGGGAAAGGAGGAAGACGATAATGGCCAGCAGCTGCCACGACCGCCTGCAAACCCGCCCCGCGCAGACCACGGGCCTCGCCAGGAAGTCAGAGAGCATCGCCGACCACAGCGGGCGGAACGCGTCGGAGCCGGCGGCGGCGCGGCGCTTGAAGCTCCTGCTGGCTTCCCTGATGGCCTCAACCGCGGGCTCGCTCAGCTCGCGGCACTTCGCGTCGCCCAGCCCCTTCGACGCCAGAGGCCCGTCCACGTTCCAGAACTGCTCGAGCCAACCCTCGCGGGACTTGCCGGCCGCGCCTAGGGCGTCGGCGACGACCCCGCCCTGCATAACTCCTCGGCCCGCTCCCGATGGGCCTCTGGCCCACGCGCGCGCGGGGGCCGCGCCGCCCAGCGTGGCCTTCTTCGCCCGAGCATCGAATGATCTGCGCCGCTGCTTCTCGAAGTCTCGCGTGACCCCCCTGCCGACGAGCCCCGCCCGCTCGGCCATCTCCTCGAGGACGTCAGGGCCCGGGGCGCGGCGACGGGGCCAGCGCCGCTCGAAGCAGCCCCGGGCGACGGGCTCTCTGAAGGACCCCACGCACACACACACACACACACACACACACACACACACACACACACACACACACACACACACACACACACACACACACACACACACACACACACACACACACACACACGCACACACTTCTCCAGGGAGCCGCAGAGCGCGTTCGCCGCCGCGCGGCGGCGCCCCGCCCCCCCAAGATGGCCCCCCGCAGTTCGCGCAAGCGGCCGCCAAGCCGGAGCGCCAGCCCTGCCTCGGGGGGGCCTCGGCCACTGCCTTGCTGCTCTTCCTGAGCGGGTTCACCTCGATGAACTGCAGCTCGCTCCCACGCCCCGCTTAATTATGCGCTTCCTGTGGCTCGATGTGCATGTGCAACGCGCAGGCCAGCTCCTCCTCGGCGCTCTTCATGTAGTCGGCGCAGCCTCGAGCTAGCGCCTCTTCGTTGACCTCTGCGCCGCGCATGGCGGCGCGCGCCTCTGGCCAGCTCGCGCGGCCCCCCGCCCAGGCCCACTCGGCCGCTCGGCGCGGAGGCTCCTCGGGCCACGGTTGACCGCGATCACGCTGTCGACTGCGCCGCTCGCGAGTTCGAGGCCCACGGGGCGGCGGCTCCTGATCGCAACGGCGTAGATGACGTAGCAGCTCGTCACCGTCGGCATGAGGACCCTCGGAAGCGCCCAGTAAACAAGCAGGGCCCCCTCCGCCAGGTGGCCGTAGGTCGCCGCCTTGGGGGCGACGGGCTCTGCCCCCAGCGAAATGAAGACCCCCGACTTTGCCTGCGCTGCCGAGCGCAAGTTGAAGTCGCCGCCGACGAGAAATGAGCGCTCCAGCCTCTACAGCCCCCACGCCCTCGCCGCGGCGCGGGTAGTCGCCGCCAGCGGCGACCCCCCCTGGCAACCATCCTTTCCAGCGTCTGAACAACGCGCAGCCCGTGGAGACAGCGAGCCTGGAGCCGGCGCGCCAGTAGCGCGCTAGCCCTCGCCATGGCTGCATCGCCGCGCAAGGGCCCCCGCAGGCGCCTCCTTCCCCAGTGGAGACCGCGGGGTCGAGGTTCAACTGCGAGCAGGCCCGCTTGGCTCAATTCTCCTGGGCGACGCAGTCCGCGCCGCCTGTCGCGCGGGCATCCTGCCCCGAGAACAGGTCGGCCCGACGGGCGATCGGGCCCAGGAGGAAGACCAGTAGGCTCGTCCACGTGGCGCCATTCGCAACGATAGCCAGCGCGCGCGTAGGCTTCCACCTCTGTCTGCATCCTTCGCGGCGCCCCTCCGCCGGGGCGGTCGAGCGGCTGCCCCCGGCTCGGGGACAGAGCGCATAGGTGCTGGGCGAGCTGCCCCCCGCCCCCCTGCCCGACCAACTCGCCGCTTCGCGAGTGCTCTGCCCGCCTCGCCCGTCGACGGTCTCCTCCGCCTCGGCCCCGCGACTCGCGGCGAGCAATGCGCGCCCCGCGGGGTCGACGCCCCCTGCCGCAGACCACTTGCCCAAGCGATCTCGGCCTTGGGCGGCGCCCGCCCGCCAGCCCAGTCGGGCGAGAAAGGATCTCCAGCATCGCAGGTTGGATCGGCAGCGGCGCGGTCAAAATTCTTCTGCAGCCCGTCGCCATCGATGGCGAGAACGGCGCTGCTGCGGCTGGCGCCGGGAGATGCGCGGCCACATCTGCCCCCGCCCCCCACTGCCAGCTGGCCGATCCTCTTCGGGCACTCGACGACCTTCTCAGTCGCCTCGACGATCGCGACCACGATGGCGGCGAGCCTCTGCTTGGCCAACGGCGCCACGCCCCGATCTGTCACCACCAGCACGGCTCGAACCTCGCGCTCGTGGTCCCGGGAGACGTCGCGGCCAAGCTTGGCAGCGCCTGGGCGGCGCCATGGCCGAGCGCCAGCCAAGGGGGCGAAACCCTCGGCACCTGACCGCAGCTGCAGCTCGACAGGCACGGCCCCCGACTCGTCGATGCCCAGCCCGACGCAGTCGAAGGGGCCGAGCTCGCCGTCCACGGCGGGACCGAGGCCGTCAGGGGCTGCTGCGCCTCGCGCCTCGGCTGCGGATGCTCCGCAGGGAGCGACGATGCCGTTGGAGGTGGTCATCTGCGTGGCCAGCGTCGCCTCGACCCGATCCTGGACCCCAATCTCGTCGCGCATCTCGCACTCGCGGCCCCCCGCTCCTGCGCGCGCGCCCTGACCTGGGCGAGCTCCTTCTCGCTCTGCTCGAGTCGCTGAAGGGCGTCCCCCCAGCGCCTGCTAGGCCCCGGCGGCCTTGGACCGCATCTCCGCCACCTTCTCGGTCTGCTTCGACACGACGGCCTCCGTCCGCTTGACGTCCCGCCTGGCGATCTGCAGCTTGGTGTCCATGGGCGTCGCGTCGTGGATCTTCTCCCGCAACACGTCGAGCTCGGACTGGAAGGAGTCAACCGTGGCGTCGTAGTCGGCCGCGCCAGCGGCGCGTGCCTTGAGCACCTTGATCCCGTTGGCCAGCCAGTCGGCGCGCTTGCGCCCCGCGGTCCCGACGGTGGTGCCGGACTCGGCCGAGGAGCTGTCGACATCCATATCCCCCTCCCTGGCCTGGGCCTCAAGCTGCTCGCTCTCGGCCTTGAGCATGTTGAACTCCTCGGCGGGTCCCTTATTGGATTCGTCCTGCAGCTGCTTGCCCTTCGCATAGCCCTCGGCCACGCTTGGAGACCGCCCAAGGGGCCGCCGCTGCGCCGATGTCCGCCGAACGAGACGCTCTTATGGAGCTTGCACTTCGCACGTTCGTCGGAAGTGTCTGGGTTTCACCAGCGACCCATCTCATTCTTGCAGTCCCTGCAGCAAAACCAAATTGCCTTGTCGCGTCCGCTGCCGACCGTGCTTTGCTTAGGCCTGCCACCACCGCCTGGCGACCATGAGTACTGCCAACTTTCCGTCATGCCGTCGAGCCCGTGAGCGCTGCCGCAGTAATCAATACGACTAGGCCGAGGGTGCTCCCCCAGGACCTCATGGGAAAACTTGGAAGCTGGCCGCGGGCGAGCGGCACCCTTCCGGCCTGGAGGCCTGCAACCCCCCAAGCTGAACATCTTGATCCAAAACGGCAACGGAGGGGTAGGAGAAGGAGGAGGAGGAGAAGGAGGAGGAGGGGGAGGAGGACGGGGAGGGAGAAGAGGAGGACGAGGAGGAGGAGGAGCAGGAGGAGGAGGAGAAAGACGAGGAGGAGCGAGGAGGAGGAGGAGGCGGAGGAGGAGGAGCGAGGAGGAGGAGAGGAGAGATGAGAGCAGGCGCGGCGGGAGGATGAGGAGGAACGCAAGGAGGGGAAAGCGGGAGCAGGGTGGGAAGAATCAACGGCACGAGGAGGACGAAGACAAAGACGGAGACAAGAACACGCTGTAGTTTGACGAGGGAGCGCGCTGATGATTTATGGAAGCAGGACCAATAGCTAATGCACGCGCCTTGATCCATGTTTACGCTTTCTCGAATCAACGTCCCAACAACCTCGGCGAAGCCAGGCAGGAGACGGGAGGACTGCAAAGGTCCCCCAAAGCCCCCGGAGGCCACTCCGCAGGCCTTCTAAGCAGTGGTGCTTCTAAGAAGCCTTCCCCCCTCCCCCTACCCCCCTCAATCTGCGCGTGGCCGATATCGATACTCCCTCCTCGAGGCCTCCCAGGTGGGGTCGGGGTAGATGGGGTCGAAGCGCCGCATCGCCGATGCATCGGCGATGCATCGGCGACGTCGGCGATGCACCGGCGACGCCAGCGCGGAGAGAATCGGGCTCGGCATCGAGCCGCATCGCCGATGCATCGGCGATGCGGCGCGATCCTCCGACCCGATCTACTCGGACCCTCTTAGGAGGCCTACAGTGGGGGCCCGACCACAAGAAACCTGCCACAAGAAACCCAACCCTGAGACCCCAGAACGTCCATCGATTTGGGTGTGGGAACGTCACGATTTCCATGGCAACACCGTCGACACCCAAGAAACTCAGGGCAACCTGGAGGCAAGCAGGGGGGTTCTCGGCATGGGCCTCCACTGTAACCCAGACCCCCGACGTCATGATTTGTTCATGACGTCGACCCCAGAAATCTCGACCCATTTCCCAGAACCGGCTGCCCAACCTGAGAATCGCTTTGTGACGATCCCGAGGCCCTGGAAGGGCTGCGGGGCAACGATAAGGGGGGATAGGGATAGGGGGCTCAGGCATCGACCTGGACTCGGCGATACATGGCCGGAAGATCGGTGGTAGGCCCCCAGCCTCGCCCCCCGACGAACCAGACCTGATCCAACCAGACTGGTCACCGACGCAGGGGCGGGCCCCGGGCGCGGCGCCTCCGCACGCCGCCGCCGCCGCCGCGCGGGGGAACATTGCCCGCGGCCCGGGGGCCGCCGCCGCCGCCCCAGCGCGGCCCGCTGCGGGCAGGGCTCTGCGGCCAGGGGCACGGCTGTGCGGCCAGCCTAGCCTTCTTTTTTGGGGGGGGGCTTTGCGGTGAGGTCTGGTGCGCCCCCTGACATCCTTCAGCTCAGCGATCTGGCCCCTGAGCGTCTCCATGGCGACTGGGGAGGCGAGGGTCACTGGCATGATGGGTTTCGGAATGTCAGGACACCGAAATCCATCAGTTCAGTAATCCTCGCCTCTCCAGTCGCCATGGAGATACTCAGGGGCCAGATCGCTGAACCGAAGGATCTCAGGGGGCGTATCTGAGCACCCCGACCGTGACGCACTTTTTCGGGCCCGCTGAGCACCAGCGGGCACGAGGCCAGTGCACATAACTATCGGTCGGCCTCGGAGGGGCGCTCCGGAAGCGAATTGAGGCACGGAAGGCGCGTGAAGGCTCCTCCCTCCTCCCCCTCCTCCTCCTCCTCCTCCTCCACCTCCGCCTCCGCCTCCGCCTCCGCCTCCGCCTCCGCCTCCTCCTCCTCCTCCTCCTCCTCCTCCTCCTCCCTCCTCCTCCTCCTCCTCCTCCTCCTCCTCCCTCCTCCTCCTCCTCCTCCTCCTCCTCCTCCTCCCCCCTCCTCCCCCTCCTCCTCCTCCTCCTCCACCTCCTCCACCTCCTCACTCCTCCTCCGCTCCTCCTCCTCCTCCTCCTCCTCCTCCTCCTCCTCCTCCTCCTCCTCCTCCTCCTCCGCCTCATCCTCCTCCCACTCCTCCTACTCCTCCTCCTCCTCCTCCTCCTCCTCCTCCTCCTCCTCCTCCTCCTCCTCCTCCTCCTCCGCAGGGAGGAGGGGCGGAACAGGAAAGAAGGCCGATCAAAACATGCAATTCTGCACGGGGGTGACGTCTGGGCATTCCGACCGTGACACACACGGTTGGGGTAACGTCCAGTCGGCCAGGGCTACAGCTGGACCAGGGATGGAAAAACATCCTTCAAGAACATGAGACCCCCCGCCTGCCAAACTGAAGATCCTTCGACAGCAACCTCCCTCGGGATACGCACGCAGGAACATCCAACAAACACGAAGAACACTAGGGCACCCTCCCCGAACCGACCTCGATCTTGTACCTCGGTCCGACCGAAATGATCTGGGTGACTCGTCCAGTGGCATCCCGGTGCCGCTTGTTTGGATCACCTCGGGCGGTCAGCAATCGAAGTGGTAAGTCGAACATGTTCCTCTACGGGCGGATTTTGGAAGAAAAACAAAAAAACACCCCAAAATATACAAATATAGGGGATACAATACTCAACAAATCATCCGCAGAGTATGTGTTAAACTAGTTTTGCAGATTCCTCCTGCAGAGGGACGTGCCCGACTTAATCGGAGTGTTGCTGTGAGGCAGGCTCGATCTGCTGCCCCTGTGGGGGCTCCCCTCGTCGCCACGGGCCACGGCGGCCGCGGCATCCTCGCGCTCTGAGAGGCTGAAGGGGCCCTGGGACACACAACTAAATAGACACTAGTAACAAGACTCCCCATATTTCCCCATATTCTTAGGGTTTCCGTCTTCCCCCCCCCCCTTCCCATAGTTTCCAATCGTCTCCCATATTTTCCTGGGAGTCGACGATTAATTGTGTCCTTGTGTTTTGCCCCTCCTGAGAGACTCGCGACGAGAGGTACCGTGGGACCTAGGACAGAAGAGCATCATTCAAGAAAATGAAAGCCTCCGCCGGCCAAACCGAAGAATAGTTTGAGGGTACCCTCCCCCAGGATGCACAAGGACAGCCAACCAACTCGACAGATACTGGGAATTACCTTCCCCGAACCGACCTCGATCTTGCGCCACGGTCCGACCGTACCTCGCAGAGCTCACTGACAACGTGAGCGAAGAGGAGTTCGGGCGCAGGATGGAGCTGATCGGTCAGCGCGGTCAGAAGCGAACGTGTGACGACCTGAGACTGGCGCTAATGCTGCGAGCCGCGTGGACGCGGGTTACTGCGTGCTCGTGAGGGCGGACGCTAGAAGAGAACAGGCTTGCACGGTTTCTCCGGGGGCCGAAGGCGATCCGAGGAGGAGGTGGAGGAGGGGGAGGGGGAGGGGGAGATGGAGGAGGAGGAGGAGGAAGAGATGGAGGAAGAGATGGAAGAGGAGGAGGAGGAGGAAGAGGAGGAGGACGGGTCGCCTAAGCCCTTCGGAGAAACCCTCCAGACAGGCTCAGCGGGGAAGCGTCGACCTGGAATCGCCGGCAGATCGGCGATACGGCCCCCGCTGGCGGCTCCGCGCGCTCCTGTGCGGGGTGGGCTATCATGCCCCCATCGGCAATGAATGGGCGGCTGAACCCTTGAAACGGTTGGGGCTCGATGCTTCCCCCCCCCCCCTGAACCCGTCACCCCCTAACGTTGCCCTTGAGGGGAGCGCCTGGAAATCACTGGGGCGTGCACTTCCTGGCCGCCCTGGGGCCAAGCGCCCCCCACGGAGGGGAAAACTCCCTCGTCTGCCGAACCATTCGTTTGCACCCCGATCGGACCTCGAGGTAGAAATTCAGGCCCTGGGGGAGCCCGGTGGGGACCATCTGGGCAATCCCAGACGGCCATCGACAAGGAATCAGAGGTGCGCATAGGGTTAGGTCGTGCATGTTCCCCTACAGGGGGATTTTGGACGAAAAATAAAAAGTAGTCAAACATATTCCAAAAATGCTCAAAAATAGTCCAACAATCGTCCCCAGGGCATCTTGTGACTGGTTTTGAATATTCCTCCTGTAGAGGGACAGGCCCGACTTACGCATCGGGGGAATGCAAAGGGGGTGGGCATGCGGCCTGCTCGGAAGGTCTGCGGCCTGCTGAGAAGTCTTCCAGGTCTTCTCCCGCGTTGTCAGAAGGCCTGCCCGCGCTCACTTCCCTAAAGGGGCCCTAGGACACACAAATAGATACACACAAATGACAAGATTCCCAATAGTTTCATATCTTCTGGGTTTTCGTCTTCCCCCCCCACTTCCCACATGTTCCCATACTTTCCTGGGAGTCGACGATGAATTGTGTCGTGTGGTTTCCCCTCCTGATTCCCCTTCGGCGCGCCGCCGATGCAAAGCACCTGGGACCCTAGAATTAGGTCGGGCCTGTCCCCGCCCTACAGGGGGCATTTGAAAAAAAATAGTCAAACAAATATCCTAAAATACTCAAAATAGTTTTAAACAAAATCGTCCCCTGGGCATGTTTTACTATGTTTGAATGTTCCCAGTGTAGAGGGACATGCCCAACTTAACCCTAGCAACCTCCAGCACCTCTGAAGACTTCGACAAAAGTGCGCTCCAGGACGGCTCTTGGCACGACCGATATGTGAACGGAAAAGGTCAGGCCGATGCTGGCGGACGTGGTCCTGATCTGGCAGCGGCCGCTGCTGGGCCGGCAACCTCTGCCCCGAACTGACACAACGTCCGCGGCAACACCGACAGTGAATCCTGCACAGAATGGCCGAGAACCGCTGTTTCGCCAAATCCATGGATCGGGGGAGGTGCCCGCCCGAAAATGCAGCCAGTACCGCCTCGCTCGGCGGCGAAAATCCGCGATTTCCCAGGGAAACGGCACCCGTCGCTAATCCACGCCCCCTTGATCCATGTTTTCCATCGCCTGAGCCACCATTCTTGGTCCTCAGGGCCCCGTGACCGGAGACTCTGATCGGCCAAGACAGCGGCGCGCCCCAGGAGACTGCAGCCGCGGGTCGAAGCACCCTCCAGCTGGATCTGACGAACTCTGACTCGCGGTGCCCTGGCTTCGGGAGCGCTGGTCGGCGGCGGCGAGCGAGGGGGGAAAGACGAAGGGGCGTGCCTCCTCAGAGGGCTCGGAAGTCCCCAGGCCTTCCGAGGAATGCTCGAGGTTCCCGAGGGCCCAGAAAACCTCGAAGGTCGGAGAAGCCCCGCCGCCTTTTTTGAAGGCCTTCTCCTTCTCACTTCCCCCCTGGACGCGCCGCCCGAGTTCAGCTTTCGGGCCATGACTCGTGTCTCCGGCGGCCGCTCGGGACGATCTGGGCATCCCCGACACGCTCTCGGCGAGGCGCAGCCGCTGGAAGGCATCCCGAGCCTGGAAAGCTGCCGAGAACCGACGGTCCCCCCCGAACACCTCGAGCTTGGAACCTCGCACTTCCCCACCGAGCTGAGGTCCGGATCCTCAGCTCGGCGGGGATCCGGACCGCACCGCACCGCGGCGCCACCGAGTTGCGGCCACCCCCCGAGGCGCAGGGGTAGTCCAACAAGGCGCGAGCAAGTCGAGGGCACTCCCCCGGTCGGGCCTGCCTCTGCCTCACGGAGGCTCGACGACGGCGCCGTTCCCGACTGTCAAGAGAAGAGTTCCGCCGCCATCGCGAGGACGCCCGCCCTTTGGGCGACCCGGAAGGGGGTCCAGCTGAAAGGGGGCAACTGTGTTGCAAAATGTACTGCGCTGGAGAATCGCATTGCATTATGCAATACACTTGCGCCCCGCAATGTATTGCACGCCCCAAATGTATTTCGTGGGCGGCCAATAGGAGGGCGTCCAAGAAGGGAGGGCGCAAATCATGGCCGGCGGCATGTGCGCGGCCCAGAGGGGGGGCCAGGGACGTAATGGAATAAGTAGAGGCGCCATGAAATCTGAGGAAACATCATGGCCCCCGCCATGAGATCCACCCCCCAGTCATCACCCCCCTCTTGGCCGCCCCCGTGCATTGCAACCCCACAAATCTGTCGCTCCACCCCCTTGTTGCTGGACCCCCCTTTGGGGTCCACCCGACCCCTGCTCGCCGCCGCGCTGCGGTCCCGATCCTCCCGAGGCTCCGGCCCACGGCGTGCCCCAGCGGGCCCAGCCCACTCTCGAGGGCAGAGAAAATCCACCCCGATAACACCCACCCCGACACGGGAAGCCGCCTCGTCAACGCACCCCAGAAAAACGAATCGATAAGGGCAGACCTGTTTCGTAGACGCCCAAGGCTGTTTAGTGAACGCCGATTGCCCCGTCCGGGTGGTCTTTCCTCCCCTGACACTCCGCCCCCCTGGCGCGCACAATCGGGTCGGGCGAAAGGGGGGGATAGCAAAGGGGGGGTTTGAGAATCAGCTCACGTAGCTGATTTTCCCGGCGCCTCCCGGCGCCGGAGGCGGCTATGTATCGAGGAATGGGCCCCTCGGTGAGGCCGAAACCAGCTGCATGCAGCAAATTTCGTAACCCCCCCTTTCCCAATCCCCCCCTTCCGCCCAGCCCGACCCCTGGCGCGCACAAGCGCGACCGACGCTCGACGGGGCCGCCCGCGGAGGTGGCTCGGCGAGAGAGGCGGCGCCCGGCCGGGCGCGGGGCGCCGCCCCTCGAGCCGCCGGAGGCGCGCGGGCCCTGCTGAGAGGCGGCGGCCCTCCTCCTCGGATGCCTCGGTTTCGGGGCTGGCGGCAAAGGGCCAGCCATGTTATATCTGTATATATATATATATACACACAAACACACCTATACACACCTGCTCATACACACGAGCGTATGAACCACGCGCGCGCTACGCGCGCGCTTGGTTTCTAGTCACGGCATGATGGCTCCAAAGGATGCCACGGCAAGCAGTGCCATCGACAGCGGATCCCGTTCCATGGGGTCCTGACGGCAGACCCTCCTGGAGCCTCAGAAATCTTGTACTATGCTACCTCCTTCCTGGCGTAACTCCGTCGCAGTGCTTCGTTGCAAGAACTGCCTCGACTGGACCAGGCTGAACAGAACGGCCGCGAACCAGCGTCCCCTCCAAGACGAATCGAACCGAACCGGAATGGTCGCGGTAAAAACCCGGACCGAACCGAACCAAGATCGCTCGTGGACCGGATGGGGCCGAATCAGACCGATACAAACCGAACCGGAGCGGCAAATCCACCCCAGGGAGTGCCCAGGGAGTGGGGAACGAAACCCGAGGCCCAACAGAGAACTGCCCGAACTCCCCCCCTGCTCGTCATCGTTGTCGGCCTCCTCCTCGCCCTTTGTCTTCGTGCTCGCCCTCGTCCTCGTTCGCCTTCGTCTCCTCCCTGGCCTCGTCCTCCTTCTGCTCCTTCTCCTCCTCCTCCTCCTCCTCCTCCTCCTTGTCCTCCTCCTTGTCGTCCGCCCTTGATGGATTCTGGACCCTGGGCTTTGGACCCCTGGCTCCAGGGACCCGCATTGACGCCTGCAGACCCATCTTCGGCCCCTGGAATCCTCCACGATCCCTGGACCCCTCCTCGGCCCCGCGAGTGCAGCCCCAGGACCCCACGTCCAGGAGGAGGAAAAGCAGGAGGGGGAGGAGCAGGAGGGGGAGGAGGAGTAGGAGGAGGAGGAGGAGGAGGAGGGGCAGGGGAGGAGGAGCAGCATCCAAGGAGGAGGTGCAGGAGCAGGAGCAGGAGGAAGAGCAAGAGCAGGAGGGGGAGAAGGAGGAGCAGGGGTGATGGGGGAGGGCAGGGGGAAAGGAGGAGCAGGAGGATGAATAGCAGGAGGACGCGCAGGAGGTGCAGCAGCAGCACCACCACCACCAGCAGCAGCAGGAGGTGCAGGAGGATCAGGGGAACGAGGGGGAGGAACAGGATGAGGACGAGGAGGAGAACGAGGAGGAACAGGACGACGACGCAGAGGAGGAGGCACCCCCACCCCCATCCCTTCCCCCTCCTGCGCCTCCTCCTCCTCCTCCTCCTCCTCCTCCTCCCCCCCTCCTCCTCCTCCTCCTCCTCCTCCTCCTCCTCCTCCTCCTCCTCCCCCTCCCTCCCTCCCTCCCTCACCTCCCTCCCTCCCTCCCTCCCCCCTCCCTCCCTCCCACTCCTCCTCCTCCTCCTCCTCCTCCTCCTCCTCCCTCCTCCTCACTCCTCCTCCTCCTCCTCCTCATCCTCCTCCTCCTCCTCCTCCTCCTCCTCCTCCTCCTCCTCCTCCTCCTCCTCCGCCTTCTCCTCCTCCTCCGCCTCCTCCTCCTCCTCCTCAACCTCCTCCTCCACTTCCTCCTCCTCCTCCTCCTCCTCCTCCCTCCTCCTCCTCCTCCTCCTCCGCCTCCTCCTCCCGTCCTCGTCCTCGGCCACGCCCGCCCTACACCCAGCCCAGGCCCACGCCGCGCCCGCGCCCACGCCCACGCCCACGCTCACACGCACGCCCAACACCACACCACCCACATACCCTCTCCCACGCCCACACCCACGCCCACGCCCACGCCACACCCACGTCCACGCCCGCGCCAACACGCCACGCCCGCCATGCCCACGCCCACTGCGCACACGGCCCACGCCCACGCACGCCCACTGCACGCGCACGCCCGCACCCACGCCCCCGCCCACGCCCACGCCCACGCCCACGCTCACACGCACGCTCACGACGCACGCCCACGCCATACCCGCGCCCACGCCCACACCACGCCCACGCCCACGCCCACGCCAACGCCAACGCCCACACCCGCGCCCATGCCCACGCCCACTCCCACGCCCACGTCCGCGTCCCCGCCCACGCCCACTCCCGCGCCCACGCCCAGGCCCACGCCGGCGCCAGCGCAGGCCTGGAGGGGGGAGGCCGATTCCAGAACCTCCCCCCACCCTCCAAGCACTCACAGAACGCGCTCTTTCCTAAATAAGGAACCTCCTACGCCTCCCCCTCCTCCTCCGTCCTCCTCCTCCCTCTCCTTCTTCCCGTCCCCTCCCCCGCCCTCCTCCTCCTCCTCCTCCTCCTCCCTCTCCTCCTCCTCCTCCTTATCTTTATTAGTCTCCTTATTAGAATTAATCGTGTGATTATTAGTATCATTATTATTATGAGTATTATTAATACTATCATTGTTATTATTATTAGCATTAGTATTATTATTACTATTATTATTATTATTAGTAGTATTAGTATTAGTGTTACTAGTATTATTAGTATTATTATTATTATGATTACTATTATTACTATTACTATTATTATTATTACTATTATTATTATTATTATTATTGGTATTATTATTGGTATTATTATTACTATTATTATTAGTAGTAGTATTATTAATATTATTATTAGTAGTAGTATTATTATTAGTAGTAGTAGCATTATTAGTATTACTACTATGATTAGTAGTACTAATGTTATTGCTGGTATCATTAATAGTATGGTTCGCCTTATTCTTATTCGTACTACCAGTCATAGTAGTTTTTATTATTATTATTACTACTAGTAATAGTAGGGTTACTAGTAGTAGTAGTAGTAGTAGTAGCAGCAGCAGCAGCAGCAGCAGCAGCAGTAGCAGTAGTAGTAGTAGTAGTAGTAGTAGTAGAAGTAGTAGTAGTAGTAGTAGTAGTAGTAGTCGTAGTCGTAGTAGTAGTAGTAGTAGTAGTAGTAGTAGTAGTAGTCGTTGGATTCGTCCTATTCATCCGCGAATTATTAGTACGAGTATCATGATTATTAATATGAGGTTGATTGTTAGTAGTATCACTCGCAGTATTATTCGTAGCGTTAGTATGATGAGTCGTATGACCACTCTGGTTAATAGTATTAATAGTGTTCGTATTACTCTTATTCGTGTTTCTCTTACTAGTAATATTTATAGTAGTAGTAGTTGTTGTTGTTGTTGATGATGATGATGCTGTTGTAGTAGTAGTGGTAGTAGTAATACTAATACTACTACTACTACTACTACTACTACTACTCCTCCTCCTCCTCCTCCTCCTCCTCCTCCTCCTCCTCCTCCTCCTCCGCCTGCTCCTCCTCCTCCTCCTCCTCCTCCTCCTCCTCCTCCTCCTCCCCCTCCCCCTCCTCGCCCCCTCATCTCCACGGGCGCGGCGCTGGGCAGGGCGGAGCGGAGCGGCCCGTCGTGCTGCGGCATGGGCATCACCTGGTGGGCTTCGGGCACCGCCCCCGGCCCTCCCCCCGGGGAGCAGCAGCAAACGCCTTCGGTTCTTCCACATAGGCCGCGGCATGACTTTGATTTCCAGCATTTTATTGATATACGTGCAAGAGTGAACGGCAGCATCATTAAGACACTGCATGTTGTGCCTCACTCAGAGCACATACATAACAATTTTGACTCGATCCTAGACCTGATATTTCAAGGACAGGTGGCTGCAGTAGTATGTGAAGATACATGTATAGATCGCACACTGCAGCACCCATGGGGACTCCCGTGGCTAACAGGATCCTCTGCCCGCAAGAGAGACACAGCGAATTCGGGCCTCAGGACTTCCATGATCTTAGCGTGTGCGTGTGCGTGCCAAGGTGTGTGTTTCGCCCTACAGTATACCGAATGTCCTGAAGGCCAAATTTCCATTGACACCTTGCCTGAGCTTGAGCACCTGAACCGATACCAAGGACAGGGAGAATTCAGGGATTTCGCGGTCCATAGGTTTCCACACTATCATTGTGATCTACCTGCTAGGGTTCTTGCCATTAACCTTGAACCAATGCACAATAGAGTGTCTCGTGTGTATAGTGCACGCTCCTTGCAAGAGCAAATTGCTGCCTCTGTTTTCGCATGTTTGCAAAGCAGAGGCATTCCCCTCAATGACGGCTCTGAGGTTGATGGCACGTCTTTTCTGTGTCCTTTCCTTGTTCCCCTGGACCCCTACCGTGGGGCTCTGGAGTGCCAAAACCTGTAACCGTCGAGGGTAAATAACCTCTATGCATGAATTTAAGCACGAAGACACAGAGACCTTGGTCGTCCCTATGAGCGTGGGCAGCAGGAGGAGGAGGAGGAGGAGGGCGGGGGGGAGGACAGGGAGAAGGAGGGGGAGGAGGAGGGGGAGGGTGGGGGAGGCGGAGGAGGTTCCCCAATCAGTGCTTGCATCGAAGAGGTCCTAGCGGAAGCTGAAAGATTTGGCGAAAATGTTCCGCCGATTTTGGTGGCAGGCTGGGTTCCCGGGTTCCCGGTTTCCGGGTTTCCAGGTTCCCGGTAATTGGTTCCACACCGATTTCGGTGCGTTCTGGGTTCCCGGGCTCCCGGGTTCCTGGTCGATCTCCTCTGCGAAAACCATCCACTGATTAAGGTTTTTCTCTGGTTAATACATGCCCACGGCTCCCTGGCCAGGCCCATCCTGAGCCCCACAGCGGTGCATACGCCACGCCCTCCTAGCTCGGCCAGAAGAGCGTATACACAGCTCCTGGGTTCAGGATATGCCTGGCCAGGGAACAATAAACATGGATAGATTTCGTCGTCCACCCTTCGTGGGGAAACAATTCCATGCGCAGGGGCTCCAATACTCCCCTACAGTCGACCCGTATCACAAGGATGCGCGGTTAGGATGCAAGGGCCTTGGAGGGCCACGTTCACGTTTCTCGAACGAGGTTGGCCAGTGAAAGTCGCTAAGGATGGGCCGAAGGGGCGAGGATGCAAGGGTACCCTTGGGAAGGTTGCCCATCCTTCCTATGCGGGTTGACTGTGCCCAGATCTCCCGCCCGGAAATCCTTGGCCAACACCTCTTGCGAGGCACTTCACCATCTCCAGCTCCGGCGGCATACGGCCGTCGAGCATCGTTGATCGGAGCTGAGCAGGCACGCTTACGACGACGCTTACGCCCTCTTCCCTCCCTCCTGCTCGCCCCCTCCTGCACGCGAGCGTTGCTGATCACCCTCGCGCGCCACTTGCACAAAGGCTGCCAGTGGTCGAGCTCCGAGGCACGGTAGGCACTCCCAGACATGTGTATGTAGTTTTTCTTTTGCCGATGCGCCGTCCAGGCGCGGCTCTTGAGCGAGAGTGAGTGAATGAGTGGTACTGTCCGCAAGACCCCCGAAAGATCGGCACGTCCCCGAGGCCCCCCTCTCCTCGACTTCTGGGACCAATCTGGACTCGTCCCAACCTCTACAAGGTCAAAAATGACGAGGAAAGAAGAACCTCTGGATCCCCGAACCGACGAATGGACGCAGACGACGACGAGTAGACAAACAAATGGATGAATGGACGACGACGACGATGACGACGACGAATGGACGACGACGAAAACGAATGGGCGACGACGCCGACGACGCGCACGATGAGGACGACGACGACGAGGACGACGACGACGACGACGACGACGAGGACGACGAGGACGACGACGACGAAGACGATGACCGGCCCGCGGCAGGGCGCCACCCGCGCGCGGCCTGGCCGCCCTCGAGAGGGAGCGCCGGTCTGTGTCGGAAGACCAGCTTTCGGCGGCGAGCAAGATTGAACGGGAGCCGAAGGTGATGCTGTTCCCATCGTACTTCAGGACCACATCCCAGAAATAATTTCGAGCACACAGACAAGTGTCGAAACAGTGTCGAACGAGTTTCGCCTCCCAGGGCCCGACACGTGAAAACACTCAAGTTTCGGTACTTTGGGGTGCTCGAAATTCTTCCTGGTGATCACGGCTACAGTAAGTTGGAACATCATAAGCCGAGGGGCCTCTAAGGCGCCGAGGCGAGAGCGCCACTCCTGAGCAAGAAGTATCAAGCAGGAGCGCTGGTTTTGTTGGAGGGCCAGTCTTCGGCGGCGAGCAAGAGCACCAGACCAGAGCGAAGAGCGATGGAGCATCGAGTGGGAGCACTGTTGCTGCCGAAACGCCCGTGCGGGAGCCTCGCTTTCAGAAGAACTGCAGCCAGCGCCAAGGCGAGAGCAGGGCAGATTTGGGGGGTCCGACAATGATCTTTGTTTGATTTTTGTTCGGACTACCTACCAGACCACCTCAACCCAACCCGAAGACCCGAAATTCGGGTTCATGTGTTTTTCAATTCTCCGACGCCCCCCCCCCACCGGGAATGGAGGGCCAATCAGAGCCTTCGGGCTGGGTTGGGGTGGTTTGATGGGCGGCGACGAGCCCTCGGAGAACAATCGCAAGGCTCCCACGGTGCCGCCAAGAGCCCGCTGCTGCTTGCTGAAAGCGCTGGCCTGGGCGGAACCGTCCTGCCTCCCTAGACACAGAGCCACTAGCAAGAGGCACTGCCTGTGATATCTGCTGCCCCGGCGAGCGGCCGAGGGGGAGGAGGAAAATGGCACGCGAATCGGAGAGTGACGAGATGACCCCGGAGATCGGCAGTGGCCTCGGCAACGATCTCCGCTTGCAATAGAATTTCAGGCATCTCGTTCAGCATGTGTCGTTCCACAAGCGAAGTATGACAAAGCCACGCGTGGGACAGCATCCGCCCTGGACAGATCGGGGATCTCTGAGATCAGGCTGCTTCAGAAATGCACCGGGCGCCGCAACCGTTTCAGAGCGCTGTGGATTGGCGGCGCGCACAAGGGGGTACGGGGAGGGGGGAAGGCTTCTTAGAAGGAGGCGGCTTCTTAGAAGGCGCCGGCCTTACATCTACAGAGAAGGCCCTCGCCTTCTAAGAAGCAGGGGTGCTTCTGAGAAGCCTGCCCCCCTCCCCCTACCCCCCTCTGCGCGTGGCTGGGTGGAACGCTCTGAAGGCGTCCTGAAGGCGTCCTGGAACGTTCTGGAGCTGGTTCTCCCTGATTCTGGACCCGCCCGGCAGGCCAAAACCCTCGGCTCTCCCGCCCAAGGCTCAGGCGAGAACCGCTGCCGCAGTCTGGGGGCCGACAGCGCAATTTGAGCCTCGAGGCTTCCTGTGATGGCCAGAGTGGCTCATAGAACCATAATATAATCGGCATGATGCGAGTGTCAGGGAGGGACACTTCGCATGCAAAAAAGGAGAACTGGACAGGGATAGCTCGGCTATCGCTTTTCTACAGCACATACTTGACCAACATACCAGACGCTTACACACAGAAGTGGAGGGCAGAGGAGAGAAGAGAGGGAGGAAAGAGGAGGATAGGCGGAGGAGTGGGGGAGGAGAAGGTGGAGAGAGGAGGGAGAAGAGCAGCAAGAGCAGGAGGAGGGGGAGGCGGGAAATGCGGAAAGATGACGATGAGGAGGAGGACGAGGAAAAGGGGGAGGAGGAAAAGGAGAAGGCCCTCTTGTATCCTCTTCCTTCTCCCCCCCCTCCTCCCCCCTTTCAGCCCCCCATACACCTTTCCTCCTCCTCCGCCTCCTCCTCCTCCTGCTGAGGAGGGGGAGGGGGGAGAACACCCCCTGCCTCCCCACAGGGGCCCTGGCACCGCGCCTGCACGCCCTGCTCCTGGCAGGCGCGCAGAAGGCTCTGCGAGTCCTTGTCCTGGCGGAGGAGCAAGAGGAGCAATTGGCAGCAGCAACAATCGGCGGCGAGCGAGGGGGGGAACTGAGAAGGATCAGGCCTTTTCAATCGGCGGCGGGACTTCACATAAGGCCTCTGGCATTCCGGGAAGTCGTGTGCGTCTTCGGGGAAGGCTCAGCAAACTTCTGAAAACGCCGGGGGACTTCCGGGCCTTCTGAGAAGGCCCGCTCCTTCTCACTTCCCACCCCCTCGCTTGCCGCCAGATCACGCAGCGTCCCCTCCTTTCGGGCGCGAATTAATGAAACGGCGATCAACGGGGGGTAGAAAAAAGATTCCCGTTTCGTGCCCCAAGAGCCCCCTTCTGGATGCTGAAGGGCCCCTTCAGGGGCCCCGAAGGGCCGCTTTTCGGCAGCCCCAGCTGCCACCACCCCCCCGTCTATCGCCCCCCCCATTACCCGTCGGTCGGAAGAACCCGGTGGAAACATGGGAGTAAGTAGGAATGCGGATAAAGTAGATCGGGCCCAGGCTCGCCCAAAGAAGAATTTGATGTTGATTTATCCGCGGGTTACCGTCAGGACAACAACTCCTGCGCGTGGCCGACGCGCGACGGCAGGCCCGAAGGGGACCGAAAGAAGGCGAGGGACAGGGAACCAGAGAACAAAAGACAGCAAACACGGATGCACTCCTGAAGTAGGAAGGCACTTGAAGTAGATTAGGAAATTGGGGATCCGTAAATACCTACTTGCAACGACGGACCTGCACGCGGCCTCAAGAGCTCGCAGGCCGCAAGTCCCTCCGGGAGGGCTCCTCCGCACTGCGAGGGGCGCCCCCGAGAGAGCGAGAGGAGGGCACTTAGAGCATGTCGTGCGGCTCCGTCGGAGACGTTGCCGGCAACTTGTCTCCACCTCTGACGGCTGAAACATTGCTCATGCTCATCTGCGGTCCAGCGCTGCCACTGGTTCTCACTCTCATTCCACACGTGTTTACCTCCATCATTTGTACCACAGTGAGTTGGTGTTGCATTCGCTCCTGGTGTCGGCGTAGTAAGTGTGCTGGGTCGTGCGGCCGCTGAGTGCACGACTTTCTGACCACGGCCAATCATGGTCTTGATACGTCCAGGGTCAAGGCCTGCCGCTGCCTTGGCACGCTGTGTGATGCCGCAGCCTGTCTTGTTCCTGTAGGAGTCTGCCCGCGGTTCCTGCTACGTTGCGGCGCCTCGGCGGCGGCTCTGGTAGATCATCGCGCCGCGGAAGCAGCCCACGCGCGCCACCGCGGAGAGAGCTGTCATCAGGGGCCGCGGCCAGGCCATCGCGCGGCGGCGGCGCGGGATGATATGGAGAAGCAGTCGAAGCTCCGACTGAGTCGGCGGTCAGATTACGCTCATCATCAACATCCATGGTTACCCGAGGGCTCGCTTCAGGGGCACTGCCGGCTGAGCCAGTAGCATCCCCGTCTCTATTAGTTGCGGCACCTGTTGCAGCAGTTGGCAACGGTTCAATTAATACAGGCTGTGGCTGTATTGCGCCTGTGGCCGCGACACCTTGCATCGGATCATCTGTGGATGTACCAATATCAACTGAGCCGATATCGTGAAATCCCTTCCTCGCGAATGTGCGTAGGACTCCAACGGCCACTGTAGCGTTGCGCTGGCTATGCTTGGCAATCAATCGGCCCCGAAACTCGGCATGGTGATCCTGCGCTGACTCCTTCCATTCGCCTTGGCCGATACTATCGCAAAATTTAGCTTGTACTGGCCAGGGATCCACGCTTATCTTTGACTTCAGGTTGAACCCCAAGTCCGTGATACAGGCCTCCAATAGATCAGAGCTTTCGACCGCCTCCCTTACAGTCTTGTCAAGATCGGAAACATATGACCATAACTGTTGCGAGCAATGCGGAGACACTGCTCCTGTCAGATCCTGTGCGTCTATCCATATGTCCACTTCTGTCGGGAATATGATGTATCGATTGTAGACAAGGAACTCCTTTATGCATTCCCGAATTGTCATGGTGCGGGAAGGCTTGTATTCAACCCAGGCAACATTGATATCCTTATCCCAGAGGTCATCAATGGCCAGACCGACTCGCGCACCAAGAATAGTTTCTTCCTAGCCAGCATCGACCCATAAACTATTGCTGCGTAAAATGAAATGCAGCCTTCCTCACTTCACACTCGGAGGTCTTCACTGAGTATTGTCTAACCGATCCCCATCCCCAGCGGCGGGGCCTGGGTCCCACTGGCCGCATTACCCCCCTAGATGGGGATGTAGGTCGTTCTCTTCGGGTTTCGAGGGGTGTATCCCCAACTGGGGTGGTAATTTGGTGGGGGTCTCGAAGGGGATGGGGATGGGGATGGGGATCGTTTAAACGATACGGATTCACAAGGATTGCCGCATAGGGATCCTTGGACAAGTCCACTCCCTCCTTGACGACCGTTCTCGCAAAAGGGCGTCTCGCCTCGTCTCCCAAGGGCCTGCCGTTGATGGGGGTTAGGCGACAGGTCCACCCATCTGAGAGGCAGAGGCTCCTCCTCCCCCTCCTCCGCCTCCTCTTCCTCCCTCTTCTTCTTCTGGTTAGTCTGATTATTGTTCTTATTAATAGTATTAGTATCAGCATTGTGCTCTTATATTAGAAAAGTTATTATTATTCCTAATAATATGTATTATCTTCTCCGTAGTCGTAGTATAGTATTGTTGGTATTGTTATGATGCATGCTCGTCTTATTATTAATAGTAGTGGTGTTCGTATTAGTACGGTAAATGCGGTTGTTCGTATTCGGCGTCGTATGATTATTCTTAGTAGTCTGCTTCGTATTCGCCATAGTGATATTATCCCTCCTCCCCCTGCTCCTCCTCCTCCCGCTCCCTCTTCTCCTCCCTTTCCTCCTCCTCATCCTCCTCCTCCTCCTCCTCCTCCTCCTCCTCCTCTTCCTCCCCCTCC
>CAUYUJ010016700.1:140349-175349 GCA_963575745.1 Prorocentrum cordatum
CCCTCCTCCCTCATCCCTCCTCCCTCCTCCCTCCTCCTCCCTCCACCTCCTACTCCACCACCTCCACCTCCTCCTCCACCTCCTCCTCCTCCTCCTCCTCCTCCTCCTCCTCCTCCTCCTCCTCCTCCTCCTCCTCCTCCTCCTGCATCCCAGGGCCCGACGCGCGAAAACCCTCTTGTTTCGGTACTTTCTTGGTGCTCAAAAGTCGTTATGGTGATTAAGGCTAAAGCAGGGTGGAACATCAGAATCCTAGATGGGGTGCGGGTAGATGGGGTCGGAGGGCCGCGCCGCATCGGCGACGTCGGCGATGCATCGGCGACGTCGGCGATGCATCGGCGACGTCGGCGTGGAGGAAATCGGGCTCCACATCGACCCACATCGCCGATGCATCGGCGATGCGGCGCGAGCCTCCGACCCCATCTAATGCGACCCGATCTGGGAGGCCCAGAGTACTGTGAAGCCACGTGGCCTGCTGGCTCATGCTCTGGGGCAGCACGACCGTGAGGAGCTCTGGGCGGCGCGCCTTCAGAGCACCCTGGCGGGCGCGGGCCAGGGGCCGGGGCGTGCCATCAGGAGGAGGAGAAAGTACGCGTCGGTCGGAAGAAGTAGGTAAACACATGAAGTAGGAAGGCGGATAAAGTAGGTGGGTCCAGGCCCGCCCAGAGAAGAACGAAACACAGCAATCGCATATCGATTATTGAAGTAGGAAGGCGCTCGACGTAGATTGGAATCGGGGAATCCAAGAATACCACTTTCAACGACCGACGGGTATCGATGACGATGCTCGTCCTGGAACGTCCTCGTCACCACGGCCGGCTTGACCTCGAGATGCTGGCTGGAGCGCAACCCCCCAGATGAGGCCCAGGGAGTGGTGGTGTCGGTGCCTATCGGTGGGAAGAGAAGGACAGGCACATGAAGCAGCCGCCCAGCCCCTGAAGACGAGGGGCGAGGGAAAGCTAGCCTGGCGAAGAACCCAACCATATGCAGTTGCGAATGCTGCAATTGTGAGTACAATCTGAGGTGAAACTCCCTATGGGGCAACGCCCGCATGCGGGCTGTGCCGCTGGAGCCTTCGGTGGAGCTCCCTGTGGGGCCACGAACCGTGTGAGGTGCGCGCCGGAAAAAGGGAGGGTGCCCACATGCGGGCTGCTCCACTGGGGCCTTACTGGAGCTCCCTGTGGGGTCACGAAACGTGTGAGCGGTGTGCCAGAAAAAGAGTGTCGCCCACATGCGTACGGTGCCACTGGGAACTTAAGTGGAGCTCCCTGTGGGACCACGAAACGTGTGAGGGGTGTACCGAAACAGGGGTGACGCCCACATGCGAACGGTACCACCGGGGCCTTAGGTGGAGCTCCCTATAGGGCCACGGAACGTGTGAGCGGTGTGCCGAAACGGGGGTGACGCCCACATGCGAACGGTGCCAATGGGGCCGTAGGTGGAGCTCCCTATGGGGACACGAAACTTGTGAGGGGTGTGCCGAAACAGGGGCGACGCCCACATCAGAACGGTACCACTGGAGCCTTAGGAAGGGCTCCCCATGGGGCAACGAAACGTGTGACAGCTGCTCCGAAACGGGGACGACGCCCACCTGCGAACGGTGCCAGTGGGGCCTTAGCTGGAGCACCCTGTGGGGCCACGCACTGTGTGAGGGGTGTGCCGAAACAGCGGTAACGCCCAGTGCCGAAACAGCGGTTGTGCCGAACGGTACCAATGGGGCCTCAGGTGAGCTCCTTATGGGCTACGAAACGTGTGAGGTGTGTGTGTGTGTGTGTGCCGAAACAGCTGTAACGCCCACATGCGAACGGTGCCAATGGGGCCGTAGGTGGAGCTCCCTACGGGGCCACGAAACGTGTGAGGGCTGTGCCGAAACGGGGGTGACGCCCACATACGAACGGTGCCTCTGGGGTCTTAGGTGGAGCTTCATATGGGGCCACGAAACTTGTGAGGGCTGTGCCGAAACGCGGGTGACGCCCACATGCGAACGGTGCCTCTGGGGTATTAGGTGGAACTCCCTATGAGGCCACGAAACGCGTGAGGGCTGTGCCGAAACTGGGGTCACGATGACGATGACGATGACGATGACGATGACGATGGCGATGATGATGATGATGATGATGATGATGATGATGATGATGATGATGATGATGATGATGATGATGATGATGATGATGATGATGATGATGATGGTGGTGATGATGATGATGCTAAAGATGGTGCTAATGATGAGTCTAATGATGATGGTGTTGGTGATGATGATGATGGTGATGATGATGATGATGGTGATGATGATGGTGATGATGGTGATGACGATGATGATGGTAATGATGGTGGCGGTGATGATGATAATGATGACGATGATGATGATGATGATGATGATGATGATGATGATGATGATGGGTATGGTGACGATGATTAAAATCATGGTGGTTATGATGATGGTGATGATGATGCTGTTGATGATGGAGGACGGGGGGGGCGGAGGAGGGAGGAGTGAGATGCGGGGCGCTGTCTCTTCGAAACGAGGTTCCAACACCAAAGGATGGTTGGGAACAACTCAACCTCCTCGACATCGCAAGGCGCCCAAAGAAGAGTGGAGCACGCGGATCCAAATTGCCCAGATTCCTCCCTCCCTTGCTGGGGAGGTCCAAGCGAGAAAGTCAGTAACGATGCTGCTCTCCATCAGGCCCCCCTTGCGCATACGAGCACCACAGGGCTCTAGGGCCCAAAAACATCAGAAACGGCGTCCCTGCTAGAGGCGCCCGACCAACTCTTGAGCCTCACTGGACCTCTCCTAGGGTAGGTTCTGACCCGAATCTCGAAGCGAATCCAGCTGTGGCGACGAGGGCCTCCCAGGAGGCCCACAAAGGGGGGAGAACGAGGGAAGGGCAGCGCTGTGGGAAATTTTGCCTCCTCCGACTCTTGAGCCTCACTGCCCCCCCCCGCGCGCGCATCAGGTCCGAGCGGGGCAAGGAGGATTCGACGGCGAGCGAGGGGGGGGGAAGTGAGAAGGGGCGGGCCTCCGCAGAGGGCTCGGAAGTGACCGTCTTCTGAAAGGTTCCCGGATAGCTCTCTGAGAGCCAATGAAGGGGCCCTGGGACACACACAAATAAATACACACACATAACAGAATTCCCTATATGTTCCTCTACGTTCTGGGTTGTTGTCTTCCCCCCACTTCCCATATTTTCAAATATTTCCCTGGGGATCGACGACTACTTCCCCATATCCAAAGGATGGGGTTCGTGTTATTCTCCGACCACGCCGGACCAAGAGAACCTCCCTCTCTGCACTAGACAATGATGATGATTGCCATGATGATGTATGGAGAGAGTATGATGTGAGTATGATGGTGATGGTGAATGATGGATGAGTATGATGATGACGATGATGATGGTGATGATGATGATGACGATGAGCAGGTGATGATGATGATGATGATGATGATGATGATGATGATGATGATGATGATGATGCTGATGCTGATGCTGATGATGGTGATGGTGATGGTGATGGTGATGGTGATGATGATGATGATGATGATGATGATGATGATGATGATGATGATGATGATGATGATGATGATGATGATGACGATGAGCAGATGATGAGGATGTCTCGAGCAGTTTGCTTATTTGGGCACTCCTAGGGGGGGCCGCCAGGGGTATTGCACGGCCTCCGTTCGTGCCCAAATGGCGGGATGTCTCAGGCGGTTTGCATGTTTGGGTCCTCAACATCCTCCGCCTTCGGAGCAGATTCTGAGGATGTCTCAGGCGAGGCGCTGGCTTTCGCACCCCAGGGGGGCCAGATTTCGAGGATGTCTCAAGCGGTTTGCATGTTTTGGTGGTCAGACTCGTCTGCTGTCAAAGCAAATTCTGAGGATGTTTATGGCGAGGCGCTGATTTCCGCACTCTCAGAGGGCCCAGATTGCGAGGATGTCCTAGACTCACTTATGCTCAAACTCACTCGTGATCAGGCTCACTCCTACTCAGACTCGCACTCAGCATATTCATACTCAGACTCACTCACACCCAGACGTACGCACACTCAGACTCACTCACACTTAGACCAGCCCACCATCAGACTCATTCGTAGTCAGACTCACTCGTACTCAGACCCACTCAGGGCCAGTTTCATATCCATCATACTCATACTCAGACGCACTCACATTCAGATTTACTCACGCTCAGAATCACTCACACTCAGACCCACCCACCCTCATATTCACTCGTAGTCAAACTCATTCGTACTCAGGCCCATTCAGACTTAGACTCGTACTCACTGCACTCATACTCAGACTCACTGGCTTTCGCACCCCAGGGGGGGCAGATTGCGAAGGATGTCCTGTCCCAGACTCACTTCTGCTCAGACTCGTACTCATCATACTCAATACTCAGACTCACTCACACCCAGTCCATACAAATAAAAGGACATATGGGGAGCTCCACACAATGAATAGTTGTGTCTGTGTGTATTTTCTCCTCCTGAGCTAAAAGGGCTTCTGATTAGGAGCCCGAGGTGGGTGGTGCCAGGCAAACGCCCACCTTTGCCGCTCCAGGCTCCCCGCAGCGCCCTGCCCAGACTTACAGCAAGTCCCGGAGCCTCCCTTCCAATGCGTTCCCGCAGAAACTCTCCCAGACGTCTAGTAAACGTCCCAAGCAGGTCTCACCGAGGTCTTTGCGCTGTGGCACAAAACGCAGGACAATGGAGGATAATGGAGGAAGACGGGCATCTAGCAGAGACTCGCACCAGCGCGGCGCCAGAGCTACAGGGAAAGCCGCGGCGAAGGGTCGGAGGCGGAGGCAGGCAGTTTGTTTGGGTGGGCAGAGAGGCTGGCTTGACACAGGGGTGAAAGGGGAAAGAGGATTGGGTCACTGGCGTGGCATTCGGGCACTGGCTTTCTAATACTTTCCCGTAGAAATTATCCTTGGACGTCCCCAGGGTAGATTGGCGACGTCTCCAAGTGTCGAAACCATAGGTGGCGGCCGTGCCCAGACCTTGATCTCGAAGGCTCCCCGCCGCCAGCTGCACGCCGCCCGCTGCCCGCCGCCGCCGCCGCCCGCCAACCGCCACCGCCGCCGCCCGCTTTGCTATCCGGGTTTTGGACGATACAAGTTTTCTCAGCCGTCGCCGGAGGCACAAAAAGTTCGCCCGGCGAAGGACCCAACCATATGCAGTTGTGAATACCACAAGTGTGAATACTTTCTTCGGTGGCGTTCCTTACGGGGCCACCGTATGAGGGATGCGCCGAATTGCGCGGCGGGGTACACAACACGAACGAAGACGATCGGTCTTTTCACGATGGAGTGAGCGCGGGTGAGTTTGAGCGCGAGTGAGCCTGTGTGAATGAGTCTTCGCGCGAATGAATATATTTGCATGAATGCGAGCACGGCCACGCCTGGTGTGCGCAAATGTGTATATATGTATATACACTAGAACCATCGCGCGCGCTTCGCGCGCGCTCAGGTTCTAGCCCAGGCTGGGGGGGCGCTGGACGATCTTGGACAACGCTATCAAGCACAGGCGCGCGACGGCATCTGAGGAGCTTCTGGGGTGTTCCGCATGCTTCGTCAACTGGCTGTTGGAGGCACCTCTTGGGTGCCTCTTGGGGGAGCGTCTGAGGGTCCCTTGGGGGCATCGGCTCTGCAATCTGAAGCCGTCATTGGCCGTCTTGGCTGCGTGGAGGCCCGACTTGAGGCCACCTGCGGCCAGATTGAGGCAATCCGGAAGCCTCCCCGGGGCCTCCTGGAAGCAGTTTTGACGCATCGAGGGCACTCTTGGGCTATTTGAAAACTTCTTGGACGTCTCCTAGGGGCCTTTTGGGCCCTCGGGAAGCTTTTGGGGTCCTCGTCGGACCACTTGGGGGCCTCTTGCGGCCTCCTGTGGGCCTTTTGGGGGGAACGCTCTGCTGCTGGGTCGCGTTCCCCTTCTTGGGCCTCTCTTGGGGCTCTTGGGGCCCTCTCGGGCCGTCTTGGGCGCCTCAAGCAACGTCTTGGGGCCCTGGCGGGCCGTCTTGGGGCCCTCTTGGAGGCCTCTTCCTCTATATTGGATCGGTATTGGAAGCCTCTTGAGCCGTCTTGGAGCATCGGGATGCCAAAAGGCCGGCAAAAATTAAAACCCGTCAAAGCCCAATCATAAAACAATGAGTTGTGCCTCTTGGGGCCACCTTGGGAGATCTCTTGCAACCTCGTCGGCCCTCTTGGGAGCTTCTTGGGGGCCTCTTGGATCCGATTGGGGGCCTCTTGGGACTTCCCGAGAACCTCTCGGGGTAGGAAGCTCGGATTCTCAGTTCGTGTTTCCCTTCATGGGCCTCTCTTGGGGCCGTCTTGGGGCCCTCTCGGGCCGTCTTGGGCGCCTCAGGCACCGCCTTGGGGCCCTCGTGGGCCGCCCAGGGCCCTCTTGGAAGCCTCTTCGGCTATCTTGGAGCTGTCTTGAGGCCTCTTCCTCCTCCTCGTCCCCCTTCTCCTCCTCATCCTCCCACTCCAGCTCTCTCTCTCCTGATCTTCCTCCTCCTCCTCCTGCAGCGTGTTCCGGAAGGCTCCCGCCGGAACATGCTGTGCACAAGTGCTGTCACTGCTCCCGCCGCCGTGCCCTGGGTGGTGGGTCAGAGGCCTCATGGGTGTTGGTTTGGATCTCGTGGTTGGCCTGTCGGGGACGTCGTGAAGGCAGTTTCGCAGCTTCTCGGTAGCCGTTTTGGGACCGTTGTGGGGCCTCCTCGGGGCTGTTTTGTGGCCTCTTTAGGCCTCGTTTGGGCCTCCTGGGTGCCTCTTGGGGGCCTCCTGGGGCCTCTTGGGGGCTCCTTGGGGCCTCCTGGGGCACTCTTCAAGCGGGAGGGTCGAATTTTGGAGTCGTGGTCCCCCGGTCCCCCTCTTGGGCGCATCTTGGGGCCGTCTTGGGGCTCTGTTGGGCTGTCTTGGCCGACTCTGGGGCCGTCTTGGGGCCCTCTTGGGCCGTCTTGGGGCGCTCTTGGGGGACTGTTGAGCCGTCTTGGACGTCGGACGGCCTAAAAGACTGGAAGGCCAAAATCGTTCGAAAACCTTCGTAAATAGACGATTTCGGTCTCTTGAAGCGCTCTGGAGAGGCGTCTTGAAGCGTCGTGGAGTGCCTTGGGGGGCCTCTCGGGCCGTCTTGGGCCTATCTTGGGCGTCCTGGAGCGGTCATTCGGCGACTCGGGGCCCGCTCGGGCCGTCTTGGGAGCCTCTGGAGGCCCTCCTGAACTATTTTGGACTTCCCCGGCCGCCCCGTCCTCCCACGGGGGGTCGGAGGCGGCGGCCCCCGAGGCCCAGGACGCGGAAACCTGGTAAAAACACCAGGAAAGTGAGCCCCGGAGCCCCCAGGGGGCGCAGGTCCACTCCTGGCGGCCTCCCTCGGAGGCCCTGGAACGCCGAAACCCTATAAAAACACAAGGAAAGTGAGCCCCGTGGCCCCCATGGGGGTCCGCGGTACCAATCTGGCGGCCCCAGGTCCCGTTCCCCGGTGTATATATATATATATATTATATATATATATATATATACACACACATACATATACATATATAATATTATACACACGTATCATATATATATATATATATATATATATATATATATATATATACGAATGAGAATGGTTCGCGTACGCTGGACCCTGAGCGCGGCCGCCGCAGGAAGGAAGCTTTCCCTGAAACCCCGACAGCAGCGCCCGCACGCCGCGACGCCCATGTCGGCACGCCGCTCACGAGGATCGCGCACGCTTCCTTCCCGTTCGTTTTATCCCTCTTTGCCCGCGCACGCCCATGTCCAAGGCTGCGGGCGCGGCGCCGCGCGGAGTCCCCGCGACGCGCGTCGGTCGCCCCAGAGGGGGCCTGGCGACGCGCGCGGGTCGTCCGCTGCGCGGAGCAGAGAAAGCTAGCTGGCTGGCCGATAGGGGGCAAGGCTGCGGCCGCTGGGCATAGCAACGACGGGGGCGAGCGAGGCTCTGGGCAGAGCGCAGCGCGGAATTCCCGCGACGCGCGCTGGACGCCCCGAGAGGGTCTAAGCGACGCGCGCGGGTCGCCCGCGGCGCGAGGCCAAACAGTCAGACCGTCGAGAGACGGCGAGGTTCGGACGGGCCGCTCCTCAGGTCAAGCCTCGCGGGTAAACCCGGTGAAGCTCAATTCCCTGGCGAAGGCCGCCGCCTCCCTCCTGCACCGTGTCGTGCGCGTGGCAAACTGCTCCAGCTGCTTCCACAAGCCCTCCAGCGGCCCTGCCAAGAAGAACTCGATGCAAACTGCGCCAGTGGGACCTTAAGAGGACCTCCCTCTGGGGCCACGAAACGTATGAATGGTGTGCCAAAATGGGGCGGCGGGCGACGGCGCCATGCGAGCTGCGCCAGTGAGACCTTAGCTCCCTGTAGGGCCACGAAACGTGTGAAGGGTGTGCCGACATGGGGCGGCGGCGCCATGCGAGCTGCGCCACTGGGACCTTAAGTGGAGCTCCCTATGGGGCCACGAAACGTGTAAGGGGTGTGCCAAAAATGGGGCGGCGGCGCCATACGAGCTACGCCACTGGGACCTTAGTTGGAGCTCCCTATGGGGCCACGAAACGTGCGAGGGGTGTGCCAAAATGGGGCGGCGGCGCCATGCGAGCTGCGCCACTGGAACATTAGGTGGAGCTCCCTGTGGGGCCACGAAACGTGTGAGAGGTGTGCCAAATGGGGCGGCGGAGCCATGCGAGCTGCGCCATTAGGGCCCTAGGTGGAGCTCCCTATGGGGTCACGAAACGGGCGAGGGGTGTGCCAAAATGGGTCGGCGGCGCCATGCGAGCTGCGCCATTGGGACTTTAGGTGGAGCTCCCTGTGGGGCCACGAAACGTGTGAGGGGTATGCCAAAATGGGGCGGCGGTGCCATGCGAGCTGCGCCATTGCGACTTTAGGGGGAGCTCCCTGTGGGGCCACGAAACGTGTGAGGGGTGTGCCAAAATGGGGCGGCGGCGCCATGCGAGCTGCACCACTGGAACATTAGGTGGAACTCCCTGTGATGCCACGAAGCGTGTGAGGGATGTGCCAAAATGGGGCGGCGGCGCCATGCGAGCTGCGCCACTGGAACATTAATTAGGTGGAGCTCCCTGTGGGGCCACGAAACGTGTGAGGGGTGTGCCAAAATGGGTCGGCGGCGCCATGCGAGCTGCGCCACTGGAACATCAGGTGGAGCTCCCTGTGGGGCCACGACACGTGTGAGGGGTGTGCCGACATGGGGCGGCGGCGCCATGCGAGCTGCGCCACTGGGAACTCTAAGTGGAACTCCCTGTGGGGCCACGAAACGTGTGAAGGGTGTGCCGACATGGGGCGGCGGCGCCATGCGAGCTGCGCCACTGGAACATTAGGTGGAACTCCCTGTGGGGCCACGAAACGTGTGAGGGGTGTGCCAAAATGGGATCGGCGGCGCCATGCGAGCTGCGCCATTGCGACATTAGGGGGAGCTCCCTGTGGGGCCACGAAACGTGTGAGGGGTGTGCCAAAATGGGTCGGCGGCGCCATGCGAGCTGCGCCACTGGAACATTAGGTGGAGCTCCCTGTGGGGCCACGAAACGTGTGAGAGGTGTGCCACAATGGGGCGGCGGCGCCATGCGAGCTGCGCCGCTGGGACCTTAGGTGGGGCTCCCTATGGGGCCACGAAACCTGAGAGGGGGGTGTTGAAACAGAGACATTATGAAGGCAGGGGCAAGGACGGGGAGAAGGGAGGAGGGGGAGGAAGGAGGAGGATGAGGAGGAGGAGGAGGAGGAGGAGGAGGCGGGGAGGGAGGGAGGGGGGGAGGGAGGGGCGCGGGGCGTTGTCTCTTCAAAACGAGGACCCAACACCTCACGATGGTTGGTTCCGAAGGAGGCGGGGCCTTTGAGAAGCCCCGCCTCCTTCGGAAAAGGCCGTTTCCTCCTCCTCCTCCTCCTCCTCCTCCTCCTCCTCCTCCTCCTCCTCCTCCTCCAGCCTCGCATCTCGAGATTTCCCCCCCGCTCGCCGCCGAATCGGGCTCGAGCGGGCCGAGGAGGAGTGCACGCAGGGATGGCGCCTCGGGCCGGGCCCGCCGGGGCTGCGCGCCCGCTCCTGCCCGCGGCTGCGGGGAGGGAGGAGGAGGAGGAGGAGGAGGAGGAGGAGCAGGGAAAAGGAGGAGGAGGAGGAGGGAGAGGAGGAGGAGGAAGAGGAGGAGGAGGAGGAGAAGGAGGGGGAGGAGGAGAGAGAAGGAGGAGGAGGGAACCCCTTGGGACCCTGAGTTGCATTGCGTTGCGCTGGGGGAGGGTATGGGCGACCTCCAGTCCGGGCGTCACCCAACAAGAGCATTAACAGTAACAACAACAACAACAACAACAACAACAACAACAACAACAACAACAACAATCATTTTACCCGAACGCTCAGTGTTCTCACCAGTGCCAGGGTTTTCATGCGACGCGAGACAATACCCCCACTTCGTGGGGGGGCAGTTCAAGCTCTACCAAATATCCAAACGACTCTTCGCGACCACCCAAACCCAGCTTCCCGCCCTATGACGTTGGGACACTTCACTTCGTGGCGTGCGGACGACCGTGGCTACTACACTGGCGTGGGGTACACACCCACAGAACTTGGTCACTTATTCGGGGCGCGCGTGTGCCCAGCATCCTGCAATTGTGACATACAATACATGACACAGACAGACAGAGAGAGAGACAGAGAGCAGACAGAGAGAGAGACAGAGAGAGCGGAGTTGGTCACATTTTTGGGGCAAGTTCCTGAGATCGTCGTGTTTTTTGTTGGTCTTGCGCGCGCGAATGTCCACTTTACTTTTTTTTGCAAGGGAGTATTGAAATTTGATTATGTTAGAACAAGAAAAAGTAGCTCGCGCGAGCTCATGTAACATAAATGTTGAAAAACCATTGGTTTTGTGGGAGTCGGACAGCGCGCGCGGGATGAAATTTGGACATTTTTTTTTGAAAAACCATTGGGTTTTTGATGTTTTTATGTTGAAATCGTTACGAAACCTAAGGTTCTGGAAGGATTTCGTCTTGCGCGCGCGAATGTCCACTTTACCTTATTTTTTGCAAGGGATTATTGAAATTTGATTATGTTAGAACAAGAAAAAGTAGCTCGCGCGAGCTCATGTAACATAAATGTTGAAAAACCATTGGTTTTGTGGGATTCGGACAGCGCGCGCGGAAGGACATTTTGACAATTTTTTCTTAAACAACCATTGGGCTTTTGATGTTTTTATGTTAAAATCGCTACGAAACATAAGGTTTTGGAAGGATTTCGTCTTGCGCGCACGAGTGTCCACTTTACCTTATTTTTTGCAAGGGATTCTTGCAATTTGATCAAGTAAGAACAGGAATTTTCATTTTATAGTGTTTTTTGCAAGGGAAAACGAGCTTCAACAAAAAACCGGATCCGGTAACAATCGTTTTGCCTGAGACTTCCTCACGAAAATTATGAAAATGAGGCTGCGGCCTAGGCGCGGCGGGGGGGTCGCGCACCAGGGGTCCCAACAATAATTATTCTTAAGAAGAAATAATGTTCAACAACAACAACAACAACAACAACAACAACAAGGAACAACCGCGCGTGAGTGCCCCATGGTCCCAAACCTCGTTCCCCGCTTTCTTCCCTAAGGTGGAACCGCGCGTCTGTGCCCCATTGGCCGGTTCGGACCCCCCCCAAAACAACCAGCAACCAGCAACCAGCAAGCAGCAACCTGGGACTCCGTTCCCTGCTCCGCTGGCGAATTCGCTCGCTGAAGGGTGTGAACTCATCCTCCATGCCAGTTTGCCGTGTCTGCACCAGCGAAGCTCCGGAATCTACGGAGTCCTCTCGGATCCTTAGGTGGATCCTGCTCTACCAGAATCCTACTACTGGTGGATCCAGCTCTACTACAATCCTATTAATGGTGGGTCCACCTCTACTTCAATCCTGTTAGCGGTCGGTCCACCTCTACTACAATCCTATTACTGCTGGATCCACCTCTACTACAATCCAATTACTGCTGGATTCACCTCTACTACAATCCTATTTGTGCTGGATCCACCTCTGCTACAATCCTATTACTGCTGGATCCACCTCTACTACATTCCTATTTGTGGTGGATCCACCTCTACTACAATCCTATTAGTGGTGGGTCCACCTCTACTAGAATCCTATTAGTGGTGGATCCAGCTCTACTACAATCCTACTAGTGGTGGATCCACCTCTACTACAATCCTATTACTGCTGGATCCACCTATACTACAATCCTATTTGTCGTGGGTCAGCTCTACTACAATCCTATTACTGGTGGACCCAGCTCTACTACAATCCAACTTTTTTTTCGTTTGGGGAAGTCCTCCTCCTCCTCCTCCTCCTCCGCCTCAGCCTGCCTCCTCCTCCTCCTGGCGGAGGAGGCCCAGAAGGGGGGACCTATCCACCCTAACCAAGGTCTCACCGAATCTCGCCGTGCTTCGGCCGTCTTCAAGCTGTCAGCAGCCGTTGGGCTGTGAGTTGTCTACGAGCCGTCGTCGTTGAGAGGGGTGTGCCGAAATGCGGTTTCGGTGGAGCCCCCTGCGAGACCCAGGGCCGCGATCCTCGAGAGGGGTGTGCCGAAAAGAAGCTTCGGTGTAGCTCCCTGTTGGGCCAGGGCCAGGATCCTCGAGAGGTGTGTGCCGAAATGAAGCTTCGGCTGAGCTCCCTGTGGGGCCAAGCCCAAGATCATCGAGAGGGGTGTGCTGAAATGAAGCGTCGGTCCAGCACCCTGTGGGGCCAGGGCCACGATCCTCGAGATGTGTGTGCCGAGATGAAGCTTCAGTGGAGCTCCCTGTGGAACCAGGGCCACGATCCTCGAGAGGGGTGTACCGAAATGAAGCTTCAGTGGAGCTCCATGTGGGGCCAGGGCAACGATCCCCGAGAGGGGTATGCCGAAATGAAGCTTCGGTGGAGCTCCCTGTGGGGACAGGGCCGCGATCCTCGAGAGTTGTGTTCCGAAATGAAGCTTCGGTGGAGCTCCCTGTGGTGCAAGGGCCACGATCCTCAAGAGGGGTGTGCCGAAATGTTGTTTCGCTGGAGCTCCCTGTGGGGCCAGGGCCACGATCCTCAAGAGGGGTGTGCCGAAATGAAGCTTGGGTGGAATTCCCTGTGGGGCCAGGTCCACGATCCTCGAGAGGGGTGTGCCGAAATCAAACTTCGGTGGAGCTCCCTGTAGGGCCAGGTCCACGATCCTCGAGAGGGATGTGCCGAAATGAAGCTTCGGTGGAGCTCCCTGTTGGGCCAGGGAGCTCCCTGTGTGGCGAAGGGCCCGATCCTCAAGATGGGTGTGCCGAAATAAAAATTCGGTAGGGCCACGATCCTCGAGAGGGGTGTGCCGAAATGTTGTTTCGCTGGAGCTCCCTGTGGGGACAGGGCCAAGATCCTCGAGACTTGTCTTCCGAAATGAAGCTTCGGTGGAGCTCCCTGTGGGGCCAGGGCCATGATCCTCGAAAGGGGTGTGCCGAAACAAAGCTTCGGCGGAGCTCCCTACGGAGCCATGGCCGCGATCCTCGATAGGGGTGTGCCGAAATGAAGCTTCGGATGAACTCCCTGTGGGGCCAGGTCCACGATCCTCAAGAGGGGTGTGCCGAAATGAGGCTTGGGTGGAATTCCCTGTGGGGCCAGGTCCACGATCCTCAAGAGGGGTGTGCCGAAATCAAACTTCGGTGGAGCTCCCTGTAGGGCCAGGGCCACGATCCTGGAGAGGGGTGTACCGAAATGAAGCTTCGGTGGAGCTCCGTGTGGGGCCAAGGCCACGATCCTCGAGAGGGGTGTACCGAAATGAAGCTTGGGTGCAGCTTCCCGTGGGGCCAGGGCCACGATCCTCTATAGATGCGTGCTAGAATGAAGCTTCGGAGGAGCTCCCTGTGGCGCCAGGGCCACGATCCTCGAGAGGGGTGTGCCGAAATGAAGCTCCGGTGGAGCTACATGTCGGACCAGGGCCGCGATCCTCGAGAGAGGTGTTCCGAAATGTAGCTTCGGTTAAGCTCCCTGTGGGGCCAGGGCCACGATCCTCGAGAGAGGTGTACCGAAATGAAGCTTCGGTGGAGCTCCCTGTGGGGCCAGGGCCACGATCCTCAAGAGGGGTGTGCCGAAATGAAGCTTGGGACGAGCTCCCTACGGAGCCATGGCCACGATCCTCGAGAGGGGTGTACCGAAATGAAGCTTCGGTGGAGCTCCGTGTGGGGCCAGGGCCTTGATCCTCGAGAGGGATGTGCCGAGATGAAGCTTCGGTGGGGTTCCCTGCGAAGCCAGCGGCGCCAGGGCCGTCGAGAGGGGTGTGCCGAAATGAAGCTCTGGTGGAGCGCCCTGTGGAGCCAAAGCAACAATCCCGTGGGGAGGTCCACCGAAATGAAGCTTCGGTGGGCCTCTCTAAAGGATTGTTGCTGGTTGCTGGTTGCTGGGGGGGGGAACACGGGGCCCCAACCCCCGTTTATTCCAACAACAACAACAACAACAGCAGCAGCAGCAGCAGCAACAAGCTCAGCATCGCCATCACCATCAACAACAACAGCAACAACAACAACAACCACGACAGCAACACCAGATGCAACAGCATCAGCATCGGCATCAGTATCAACATCATCAACCCAGTCAGCATCATCGCAATCGCGGTAATCAGCATCATGAGCAACGGCAGCAGAATCAGCATCAGCACCACTGCCATCATCATCATCATCATCATCATCATCAGCATCATCATCATCATCATCATCATCATCATCATCATCATCATCATCAGCATCATCATCATCAGCATCATCATCATCATCAGCATCATCATCATCATCATCATCAGTATCATCATCATCATCATCATCATCATCATCATCATCATCATCACATTCTTATCATCGTCATCCGTATATTCAGAATCACCATCATCATCACCATCAGCAACATCACCTTCAACATCACCATCACCATCACCATCGTCACCACCATCGTTACCATCGTTGTCATCATCGTCGGCATCGTCATCATCATCACCATCGTCAGCATCGTCGACATCAACATCAACATCAACATCGTCATCATCACCACTTCTCATCATCATTAGCAGCTGAAAACAGCATCATCATCACTGATCCCATCATCAAAATCACCAACATAATCTGCTGCAAAACTCAGCACAACCGTCATCATCATCTTCATCACCACCATCAGCAGCAGCATCATCATCGTCGTCGTCGCCGTCACTGTCATCGTCCTCAACATGAACAACATCATCAGAATCATCAGCATCAGCATCAGCATCAGCATCAGCATCAGCATCATCCTCATCATCATCATCATCCTGCTCATCACCATCACCAAAACCATCATCACCATTACCACCACAACCACAACCACGATCATTACGCCCATTAGCCGTAATTATCAAATTCGTTTACCCTCTGCGCTATCCTCATGTTGTAAATACCGTGTGAGAGGGCTGCGCTCCTAGATTTCCTCTGCTCCCCTGTCCGACTCGAATCGACTCGACTAATCATCCTCGTGCAACTCCTCCAGCTGGTCACGGGAGGCCGCCAGCCTTGATCACTGACGCGTTGGTGCCGGTGGAGCCGGACGTGAATATGTGGTCGCCGCGCATCACCCGCGCTTCGCTCAGCAGCTGGGAGGAGGAGGGGCTGGATGAATGGCTGAGAGAGGGGACCAAGGGGACGGAAGGGACGGAACTGATTGAGGAGGGCGTGGAAGAAGACGAGGATGAGGACGACTGCAAGGACGAGGGCCTACAGGACGCGGACGATGACGAGAAGAACGCGGAAAAAGACGAGGACAGGAAAGGGGACGGGGGACTTGGCAAAGCGGGGAGAAAGAATAGAAGGGAATGGGGGCATGGGCGAAGAGGGAATTCAGAGGCATGGGGAGTGGGAAGAGAAGTTCATGGAAAAGTGGGGACCTGGGAGACAGATGATTGGACGAGGAATACTGGCGGAGGCGGCGGAGGAGATGGAGGCGGGGAGGGACGGGGCTGGGGATGGACGCGGGTCGCCTCGATCTCCTGCTGGTGCTGGTAAGGGCACTCCCGCGTCCCGAGCATGGCCACCTTCATGGGCCTCCCGCGGCCACGCCGCGCGGCGAGGAGGTGCAAGGTTGGGCGGGGAGGAGGGGGGGAAGAGGAGGAGGAGGAGGAGGAAAAGGAGGGGGAGGAGGGGGAGGAGGAGGAGGAGGCGGAGGAGGAGGAGGAGGCCTCCGTCTCTCGTCCCTTGAACAAGCTTCTCCCTGACGCACCTCGAAACGTGTCCGCAGGGCATGTCGGGTGCTTCGCCTGAAACTCCCCGCCAATTGTTGATCCTGAAGATTGACCTTTGCGACAGCTTCAAGAATGTAGGGCGGATCGTTTTCAAAATGCTGCTCTCTCCCCATCGCCACACACCCATTCGGCTTAACAGTTTGCGACAGTTCCACGGATGGACGGCGTCTCAACCAATGGCGAGGACGCGGACCGAGTGACTACTGAGTGTCGACAGCGCGGCGTCTGAATAAATGGCGAGGAAGTCCCACGCGAGAGCAACCTTCCTGAATAATTTGTGAAGACCTCCCGCGCGAGAGCGTGATTTGGGACTACATTGTGAGGAAGTATCAGGCGTGAGCCGTTATTGTTGTAGTAAACCAGGGAGGCCAGGGACGCAGTTTGGTGGCCCCTCGCTTTCCTTTGGAAAAATGGCTGCGAGCCCGAGGAGAAGCATTATAATAAAAACACAATGGTTAACGGAGGGGGGATCAACATGAATCGTTAGTCAGATATATATATATATATATATATGAAAAAAAAAAAAAAAAAAAAAAAAAAAAAAAAAAAAAAAAAAAAAAAAAAAAAAAAAAAAACTGCCGGACGACCCAACCGTATGCAGTTGTGAGTACCGTCGATGTAAGCACCGCTTTCGGAGGAACTCCCTATAGGGCCTCGAATCGTGTCATGGTGTGCCAAAGTTTGTCTGGTGGGCGCATGCGACTACATCCACTGGGGCCGTCGGTGGAAGTCCCTATGGGGCCACGAAACGCGTGAGAGGTGTGCCGAGATAGGTGCGGTGGGCGAATGCGAACGCAGCCACTGGAGCCGTCGGTGGGGCTCCCTATGGGACCGCGAAGCGTGTGATGGGTGTACCTAAAAGGGTGCGGTGGGCGCATACGAACGCAGCCAGTGGCGCCTTCGGTGGAACTCCCCGTGGGGCTACGAAACGCGTGAGGGGTGTGCCGGAATGGGCGTGGGTGACGCATGCGGGCGGTGGCACCAGGGCCTTCGTTGGAGCTCCCTAGGGAACACGAAACGTTTGAGGGGTGTGCCAAATTGGGTTTTGGACACGCATGCGGGCGGTCCCGCTGGGGGCTTCGGTGGAGTTCCCTATGGGGCCACGAAACGTGTGACGGGTGTGCCAAATTCGGTTTGGAGGACGCATGCGGGCGGTTCCATTGGGGGCTTCGGTGGAGCTCCCGATGGGGCCACGAAGCGCTGTATTAGGTGGGCGAAACGCAGGGAGGAGGGGGAGGAGGGAGGAGGAGGAGGAGGAGGAGGGAGGAAGGAGGAACGCGGGGACCGTCTCTTCAACAACAACACCAACACCAACACCAACACCAACACTAACACCAACACCAACACCAACAACAACAACAACAACAACAACAACAACAATTACTAGCACGTGGGGACACACCGTTTTCACCGGTGCCAGGGTTTTCATAGGAGGCGGGCAATACCCCCACTTTGTGGGGGGGCCGGTTCAAGCTCTACCAAATTTCCAAACGACTCTTCGCCACCACCCACACCCAGCTTCCCGCCCTATGACGTTCGGACACTTCACTTCGTGGCATGCGGACGACCGTGGCTACTATTCAGGGCCCCGCGGCCGACGACGACGGCGTGCGCGCGCGAAGAAAAAACGAATGTGTCCCGCATGGTATTATTTGACAGGGATGATGGCCCTGGCAGGTGCGCAACCGTTGTTGCAGAAGTTCGAAAAAGTTGCTCGCAAAAGCCCGTTTGACAGAAATGATTAAAAAGTGTTGGGTTTCCTACGAATCCGCAAGAGCGCGCGGGATGAAATTTTGACATTTTTTTTTGAAAAACCATTGGTTTTTTGATGTTTTTATGTTAAAATCGCTACGAAAACTAAGGTTTTGGAAGGATTTCGTCTTGCGCGCGCGAATGTCCACTTTACCTTATTTTTTGCAAGGGATTCTTGAAGTTTGGTTATGTTAGAACAAGAAATGTCCACTTTAGCTTATTTTTTGCAAGGGAAAACCGATCGTAACAACACAACCGGATCCGGACCAACCCGTTTTGCCTGAGACTTCCTCACGAAAATGATGAAAATGAGGCTGCGGCCTAGGCGCGGCGGGGGGGTCGTGCACCAGGGGCCCCAACAATAATTATTCTTTAGAAGTAATAATGTTTCAACAACACCAGTGGTGGGGTGCCAGTTCAAGCTCTACAAAATATCCAAACGACTCTTCGCGACCACCCAAACCCAGCTTCCCGCCCTATGACGTTGGGACACTTCACTTCGTGGCGTGCGGACGACCGTGGCTACTACACTGGCGTGGGGTACACACCCACAAAACTTGGTCACTTATTCGGGGCGCGCATGTGCCCAGCATGGTGCAATTGTGCCATACAATACATAATACAGAGAGACAGAGAGAGAGACAGAGAGCAGACAGAAACGGGAGACTATGGATTCGTGTGATTCGAGGACCTACGGTGCGATTCGTGTGATTTTATGATGCGCGGTGCTAAAATTCTTAAAAACCCAATGGTTTTTGGAGATTTCGGCGTGCGCGCGCGAAGAAAAAACGAATGTGTCCCGCATGGTATTATTTGACAGGGATGATGGCCCTGGCAGGTGCGCAACCGTTGTCGCAGAAGTTCGAAAAAGTTGCTCGCAAAAGCCCGTTTGACAGAATTGTTTAAAAAGTGTTGGTTTTCCTACGAATCCGCAAGAGCGCGCGGAAGGACATTTTGACAATTTTTTCTTAAAAAACCATTGGGTTTTTGATGTTTTTATGTTAAAATCGCTACGAAACCTAAGGTTTTGGAAGGATTTCGTCTTGCGCGCACGAATGTCCACTTTACCTTATTTTTTGCAAGGGATTCTTGCAATTTGATCAAGTAAGAACAAGAATTTTCATTTTATAGTGTTTTTTGCAAGGGAAAACGGATTACAACAAAACAACCGGATCTGGTGACAATCCACTTTTCTGAAGCTTTCGCTAGAAAATGAAGGAAATGAGGCTGCGGCCTAGGTTTTGGAGGGGGGTCGCGCACCAGGGGTCTCAACAATAATATTTCTTTAGAAGTAATAATATTCAACAACAACAACAACAATCATGTTACCTTCATACACGATGCATGCGACCATCACGATAACCATCCCATCATGGGGGGGGGGCTCTTGTTCTTCCGATGTTCCCATTCCCTGAGACCCCGCCCAATGAGGTTTTGCAAACACCTCCTCCGAGGAATTTCAACATTTTCCGCCTCGAAAACGCATGCCCGCGCCTTGCTGCGCCGATGCGAGACCGCCAGTGGAGCCCCTATGGGAACACGAAGCGCTGTACTGGGCAAGCGAAAATGCCAAATTGGGCGTGGGGGACGCACGTGGGCGGTCCCAGTGGGGGCTTCGGTGGAGCCCCCTATGGGGCCACGAAACGCTGTATTGGGTGAGGGAAAATGTCAAATGGGGTGTGGGGGACGCATGCGGGCGGTCCCATTGGGGGCTTCGGTGGAGTTCCCTATGGGGCCACGAAACGCGGTGCTGGGTGGGTGAAACGCATGGAAGAAGAAGGAGGGAGGGGAGGAGGGGGAGGAGGAGGAGATGAGAGGAACGCGGAGCACCGTCTCTTCAAAACGAAGACCCGACACCACAGGATGGTTGGGATAAAAGGAGGAAGTCTCGAGCGGGAGCGTTGTTGTTGTGTGGGGGGGAGGGGGGGGCGTTTTGGCGCCCCCCAAAACTGTTCGGGCGTGAACCTCATGTTCAACGAACGTGTAGCCAGCGCCGTGGCGAGAGCGTCAATGCGCCTGGGGGGTCCAACAATAAAAAGTTGTTTCGAAACGAACAACAACAACAATAATAAAAAACAACCACAAGAAAAAAAAACACAACAGCAACAACAACAACAACAACAACAACGACAACGACAACGACAACGACAACGACAACGACAACGACAACAACAACAACAACAACAACAACAACAACAACAACAACAACAGCAACAGCAACAGCAACAACCACAACAGCAACAACAACAACAACAACAACAACAACAACAACAACAACAACAACAACATCAACCTCAACCTCAACAACAACAACAACAGCAACAACAATCAGTTTAAAACAGTTCGCCCGTATATGCTCGAGTGTCCCATAACGCGTATTTCCCAAACCCTCGATACCCGCCCTCTTCGTCTTCGATCGAGCCCCTTTTGGGGGGTATACCTTTCTTCCCTGCAGGGCGGGCCCCGGCAAGCGGCGGGGCGGCCGCGGACCGTCTGCCTGGCCAGCGGCAGCGCTGATCGGCGGGGCGGCCGCGGACCGTCGACCCGACCCCAAGAGGGACGGACAGGGGACCGACCACGACGACGACGACGACGACGACGACGACGACGACGACGACGTCGAAGACGACGGCGACGACGGCGACGACGAGCGAAAGCGAGAGCGAGAGAGAACGACAGCAGGGCCACGAAGGGCACGAAGTAGGCCACGAAGGGCGACAGCGGGGACACGAAGGGAATGCGTATGGGGCCACGAAGAGTGCGAACGAGCGGGGGCCACGAAGTGCAGATAATGCGGGGCCACTGCAGGCAACTATGGGGCCACTGGGGGTAGCAACTGGGCCACGTAGGACACTGAGGCACAAATGGCGACAGCGGGGCCACGAAGAGCATGCACATGGGGCCACAACGGGCGCGACTCCTGGGTGCCTGGATATCGGGAGCGCGGCGCTTGGGCAAATTGCAGGACATTCCAACGCAAGGCTATTCTTCAGTAGGTTGATTGAAAGCAAGTCTCCAGCGAGAGCGCGACTCCAGAGCTCCGGGAGAGCGATTCCTTAATAAATTGTAAGGAAGTCCCAAGCGAGAACGCGATTCCTGAATAAAGTGCGAGGAAGTCTCGGGCGGGAGCGGGGGTCCAGGCTTAATTGTAAGGAAGTCTCAGGCGGGAGCCGTTGTTGTTGTAACCCGGGGGCCAGGGGCCCAGTTTGAGCAGGTAGACTTGCCCTGTCAAATTAGCCTGGCGAAGGACCCAACCATATGCAGTTGAGAGTACCGCAATTGTGAATATCTTATTCGGTGGCGCTCCCTATGGGGCCACGAGCCGTATGAGGGGTGTGCCGAAATGCGCGGCAGTGTACACAACACGAACGAAGACGATAGGTTCGAATATGAAAGCTTGAGCGCGTGCGAGTCGGATCGCGAGCGAGTCTGATTATGAATGAATCTGCGCGCGATTGATTCTATTCGCATGAATGCGTGCATGGATACGCCCAGTGTACACCGGACTCACTTCTATAGCGCTCACTTCTATAGTGCTCACTTTGAAATTGTGGTCCGGAAGGGGCCGCACATGCAGGCACATGCCGCACAGTCGCATGCACATGCCCATGCAAATATACAAAAGCCTCAACAGCATTGCCGCACATGCGCGCACATGCCACACCGTCCGACGCACAGTCGAATGCACGGTCAAGCAAAACTCTGAAAGCATAGACGCACATGCCCGCACATGCCGCAGAGATGTCGCAGGCGATAGTGGCCTGACCACCTGAGCTCGGGGCATTTCGCAACCCAGAGTTCCGAGGATGTCTCAGGCAAGCGTGGCCGGATCACCATGGGGCAGGGCATCTTGGAAACCAGAGTGGCGAGGATGTCGCTGGTCAAGGTGACCAGACGACCATGGGGCAGGACACCTCCGAGGTCTGAGTTGTGAGGATGTCTCAAGCGAAAGTGGCCTGACCACCATGGGGCAGGAGATCTCTGAGGTCAGAGTTGCGAGGATGTCTCTGGGGAGAGTGGTCTGACCACCTCAGCCCAGGGCATCTCGGAGCCCAGAGTTGCGAGGATGTCTCAGGCAGGACTGGCCTGACCACCTGCTCAGGGCATCTCAGAACCCAGAGTTGCGAGGGTCTCAGGCGAAAAAGGCCGAGACACTATGGAGCAGGGCATCATTGAGGTCAGAGTTGCGAGGATGTCTCAGGCAAAAGTGGCCTGAACAGCTCAACTCAGGGCATCTCGGGCGAGGATGTCTAAAGCGAAAGTGGTCTAACCACCTCAACTCAGGGCGTCTCGGAACCCAGAGTTCCGAGGATGTCTCAGGCGAAAGGGGCCGAGACACTATCGAGCAGGGCATCATTGAGATCAGGGTTGCGAGGATGTCTCAGGCGACAGTGGCTGACCACCTCAGCTCGGGGCATATCGGAATCGAGACTTGCGAGGATGTCTCAGGCGACCGTGGCCTGACCAGCATGGGGCAGGAGATCTCTGAGGTCAGAGTTGCGAGGATGTCTCATGCGAAAGTGGTCTAACCACCTCAGCTCAGGGCGTCTCGAAACCCAGAGTCCCGAGGATGTCTCAAGCGAAAGTGGCCGGGCCACCATGGGGCAGGGCATCTCCGAGACCAGAGTTGCGAGGATGTCTCAGGCGAAGGTGGCCAGATCACTTCATGTCAAAGCACGTCGGCCTCCAAATTGCCGACGACGTCTCACGCGGAACTGGCCGGACGCGAACGCGCCGGCGTCCGGAGACGAACGCCGGCCCCGGCATTCTTGCACGTCCCGCACATGCACTGCACAGGTACGCACAGTATTCGCACAGGCCGAGCTCGCCGGTGGCCGAGCCAGGCCAGCGATTCCGAGATTCCCTGAGCTCGGGCCGTCAAGCCACTTTCGCCTGAGACAGCCTCGCAACTCTCACCTCCTCCTCCTCCTCCTCCTCCTCCTCCTCCTCCTCCTCCTCCTCCTCCTCCTCCTCCTCCTCCTTCTCCTCTGGCCGAGCCGAACAGGCAGGCTGGCCAGTGGCCGGGGGCGCCCGCCTCCTCCGCCCCCCCCTCCTCCCCCCCCCCTCCACCTCCCCCCCCCCCATCCCTGCTTCTCCGGCCGAGCTGAGAAGGCGCGCGGGAGAGTATTTTATTAGGCGGGCGCGCCACCGCCAGCTCACGAACCGGGCGAATAACCGCCCCCGCCAGCAGCGGGCGAGTCTAAACGCACAACAAACTCTTTCAGGAAGCCCTGGCACGCCCCAGGTTAGCTCTGCGAAGGCCAGGAGGCATTGGAGGCACAGGGGTCCCAGACAGCTCCTAGGGCATGAGCGTGCATGTGCATTGGGATGTGCACGCATGTGCGCCCGCGCGCTTCACCGCATGTGCGTGCATGTGCGGGCCCGCGCGGCCTCCCGAAGAGAGGTTGCACAGGCATGTGCGTGCATGTGCCGATGACAGATCTGCGATTCTCGAACACCTCCCGCATGTGCAGGCATGTGCGCGCATGTGCGTCGGACTGTGCGTGCATGTGCGTGTGATGGATACATCAAAACACAGCGCACATGCCCCCGCACATGCCCGGGCACGACGTGCACAGTAGGAAGTCCATCCAAGAAGGACCGCACAGGCCTGGCACATGACTGGCACATTCCGCGCACATGCGCGCACATGACAGCGCAAAAACGGCCGCACATACACCCACCCAGGGGTATAGATGTGAGTGCGGTGTAAATGTATGTACACGACTGTGAAGAGTTTGGGTCTGCGTGACTCTCGGTACTCGTGACTCTGAGCGTCGCCTCTGCAGGGGGCTTCCCTGGGAACCCCGACGGCAGCGCCCGCGCGCCGCGACGCCCATGTCGGCACGCCACACACGAGGATCGCGCTCGCTTCCTCCCCTCATTTTTTCCATCTCCTTTGCCCGCGCACTCCAAAGACCAAGGCTGCGGGCGCAGCGCAAGGCGGAGCCCCCGCGACGCGCGCAGGTCGAACGGGTCGCAGTGACGCGCGCGGTTCGTTTGCTGAGCGGATCAGAGAGCGATTGCTGGCTGACTCGTAGCGCGCATGGCTCTGGCCGCCAGGCAGAGCGACGAGGGGCGGGCGAGGCGCTGGGCAGAGCGCAATGCGGAGTTTGCGCGACGCGCGCTGATCGCCCCGAGAGGGTCAAAGCGACGCGCGCGAGTCGTCCGCGGCGCGAGGCCAAGCAGTCGGACAGCCAAGAGAAGGCGCGGCTGGGGCGGGCCGCTCCTCAGGTCAAGCCTCGCGGATAAACTCTGTGAAGCCGAGCTCCCTGGCGAGGGCCGTCGCCTCCCTCCTGCACCGCTTCGCGCGCGCCGCAAACTGCTCCAGCTGCTTACGCCAGCCCTCCGGCGGCCCGGCCAGGAAGAACTCGATGCGCGGCGCCCGCATGAGCAGGAGGTCCTCGTGGCGCGTGGCGCGCGAGAGCAGCACGTAGAGCTCCAGCCACTAGTCGTCGCCCTCCTTCTTGCCGTTCCCGACCTCGTGGCGGCCGCAGTCCAGGATCACGCCTGGGCGACGTCGGCCGAGGGAGCAGTGCGCCGGGCAGCCGACGGCCCAGGGCGAGTCCACAAGACCGAAGGATGGCTGCGGACTGCTCGCGCCTCGGAGGTCTGGCCGTCCCCGGAGCGCCGTTCCCCCGCCCCGTCGCCTTCTCGCATGGTGCGCCCCTGGCACGCCACCGTGGTGATGACCCTGCCGTGCGAGAACGTGAAGCCCGCCCGGGTGACCTTGGAGGTGCGGAAGGTGAACGGCTCCGACGTGCGGGGCTCGATGAACACCAGCGGGCCCGTGAGGTCCCCCGTGAGGCTCTCGTCGTGGCGCTCGAGATCATCCACGAAGGGCGCGCTCGCGTACTTCTCCATGCGCACCCAGAACCCCAGCGGCAAGTGCTTTAGATAGATCCTCTTCTCCCCGTCTCTCTCGGCCTTGTCGACGTCCGGACGGCAGCACTGGGGCCTTCGGTGGAGCTCCCTATGGGGCCACGAAAAGTGTGAGGGGTGTGCCGAAATGGGTGTGCGGGACGCATGCGGACGGCAGCCATGGGGCCTTCGGTGGAGCTCCCTATGGGGCCACGAAACGTGTGAGGGGTGTGCCGAAATGGGTGTGCGGGACGCATGCGGACGGCAGCACTGGGGCCTTCGGTGGAGCTCCCTATGGGGCCACGAAACGTGTGAGGGGTGTGCCGAAATGGGTGTGCGGGACGCATGCGGACGGCAGCCATGGGGCCTTCGGTGGAGCTCCCTATGGGGCCACGAAACGTGTGAGGGGTGTGCCGAAATGGGTGTGCGGGACGCATGCGGACGGCAGCACTGGGGCCTTCGGTGGAGCTCCCTGTGGGGCCACGAAACGTGTGAGGGGTGTGCCGAAATGGGTGTGCGGGACGCATGCGGACGGCAGCCATGGGGCCTTCGGTGGAGCTCCCTATGGGGCCACGAAACGTGTGAGGGGTGTGCCGAAATGGGTGTGCGGGACGCATGCGGACGGCAGCACTGGGGCCTTCGGTGGAGCTCCCTATGGGGCCACGAAACGTGTGAGGGGTGTGCCGAAATGGGTGTGCGGGACGCATGCGGGCGGCAGCCCTGGGGCCTTCGGTGGAGCTCCCTATGGGGCCACGAAACGTGTGAGGGGTGTGCCGAAGTGGGTGATGACGATGACGATGACGACGATGACAATGACGATGATGATGATGATGATGATGATGAATGATGATGATGATGATGATGATGATGATGATGATGATGATGATGATGATGATGATGATGATGATGATGATGATGATGATGATGATGATGATGATGATGATGATGATGATGATGATGATGATGATGATGATGATGATGATGATGATGATGATGATGATGATGGGAGGAGGGAGGAGAGGGGAGGAGAGAGGAGGAGGAGGAGGTGGGACGCGGGGCGCTGTCTCTTCAAAACGAGGACCCAACACCACAGGATGGTTGGGAAAAACAGGGTGCGAGCGTCGAGGGGCTAACTTTGATTGAAAAAACAATGTGCACCGGTGGGGGGGATCAACAATAACTATTTCTCCGAAGTGAGAATTCAACAATCATTTTAAGACTGTTCGCTCTTATCTGCTCGCGTGTCATTCAATATGCATATCCCAAACCCTGGATACCCGCCCTTTTCGTCTTCGATCGTAGCCCTTTTGGGGGGTATATTCATTCCCTGCCACGAAGGGCAGCAACGGGGCCACGAAGGGCAGCGAGCGAAGGCGACCGCGGAACCAGCACGGGCAGCGACGGGCATCGAAGGCGAGCGAAGGGCAGCGAGCGGCGACTGCAGTCCCTAACGGGCTGGTCGGGCGGGCAGGCCCAGACGGGCGGGTCGAGCGGGCGGGTCGTTGAGGCGTAAATTCTGCTTGAACCGGCAGGCAATATGCAGCGAGAGCGCGATTCATGAGTGCCGAGGAGCGGCATCTGAATGAGTTGTGAGGAAATATCAAGCGGGAGCCGCGATCCGGTGGCAAGTTGCAAGGAAGTCCCAAGCGAGAGCGCGATTCCTCAATAAATTTTAAGAAAGTATCAAGCTGGAGCCGCGATCCGGTTGTAAATTGCAAGGAAATCCCAAGCGAGAGCGCGATTCTTCCATACATTGTGAGGAAATATCAGGCGGGAGCCGCTGTTGCTGCAAACCGGGGGACAACGACACAGTTTGACCCTCAAGACTGTCCCTGATAAAAAACAGGGTGCGAGCCCCGGGAAGAGCACTTCAATCGAAAAAACAATGTGCACCGGACGGGGGGGTCAACAATAATTCCCAACCCTCCTTGGTTGGGTATTCGTTTTGAATAGAGCAGTGTGGTCGCGTCCCCTCTCCCTTCTCCCGCCTCCCGCCTCTTCTTGTCTTGCCTGCGGGGGGCTGCGATCTGTGAAACTGTCGCCACTTTCGAGGCCTGCTGGGGGGTCCGGCATAAAGGGTAATTGCGGCAGATTCAAATTAGACCTCGCCATCCCTGGGGGGCTGCGATCTGTGAAACTGTCGCCACTTTCGAGGCCTGCTGGGGGGTCCTGCATAGAGGGTAACCGCGGCAGATTCAAATTAGACCTCGCCATCCCTGGGGGGATGCGATCTGCGAAACTGTCGCCACTTACGAGGCCTGCTGGGGGGTCCGGCATAGAGGGTAACAGCGGCAGATTCAAATTAGACCTCGCCATCCCTGGGGTTGCGATTTGCGAAACTGTCGCCACTTTCGAAGCCTGCTGGGGGGTCCAGCATAAAGGTTAACCGCGGCAGATTCAAATTAGACCTCGCCATCCCTGGGGGGATGCGATCTGTGAAACTGTCGCCACTTACGAGGCCTGCTGGGGGGTCCTGCATAGAGGGTAACCGCGGCAGATTCAAATTAGACCTCGCCATCCCTGGGGGGATGCGATCTGTGAAACTGTCGCCACTTACGAGGCCTGCTGGGGGGTCCTGCATAGAGGGTAACCGCGGCAGATTCAAATTAGACCTCGCCATAGCCGTAGTCGTGGTCGTAGTAGTAGTGCTAGTTTTTTTTCCCAACCCTCCTTGGTTGGGTATTCGTTTTGAATAGAGCAGTGTGGTCGCGTCCCTTCTCCCGCCTCCCGCCTTTTCCTGTCTTGCCTACGGGGGGCTGCGATCTGCGAAACTGTCGCCATTTTCGAGGCCTGCTGGGGGGCCCAGCACAGTGAGGGCCACGGGCGGATTCAAATTAGACCTCGCCATCCCTGGGGGGCTGCGATCTGTGAAACTGTCGCCATTTTCGAGGCCTGCTGGGGGGCCCAGCACAGTGAGGGCCACGGGCGGATTCAAATTAGACCTCGCCATCCCTGGGGGGCTGCGATCTGCGAAACTGTCGCCATTTTCGAGGCCTGCTGGGGGGCCCAGCACAGTGAGGGCCACGGGCAGATTCAAATTAGACCTCGCCATCCCTGGGGGGCTGCGATCTGCGAAACTGTCGCCATTTTCGAGGCCTGCTGGGGGGCCCAGCACAGTGAGGGCCACGCGCGGATTCAAATTAGACCTCGCCATCCCTGGGGGGCTGCGATCTGCGAAACTGTCGCCATTTTCGAGGCCTGCTGGGGGGCCCAGCACAGTGAGGGCCACGCGCGGATTCAAATTAGACCTCGCCATCCCTGGGGGGCTGCGATCTGCGAAACTGTCGCCATTTTCGAGGCCTGCTGGGGGGCCCAGCACAGTGAGGGCCACGCGCGGATTCAAATTAGACCTCGCCATCCCTGGGGGGCTGCGATCTGCGAAACTGTCGCCATTTTCGAGGCCTGCTGGGGGGCCTCGCCATCCCTGGGGGGCTGCGATCTGCGAAACTATCGCCATTTTCGAGGCCTGCTGGGGGGCCCAGCACAGTGAGGGCCACGCGCGGATTCAAATTAGACCTCGCCATCCCTGGGGGGCTGCGATCTGCGAAACTGCCGCCATTTTCGAGGCCTGCTGGGGGGCCCAGCACAGTGAGGGCCACGGGCAGATTCAAATGAGACCTCGCCATCCCTGCGGGGCTGCGATCTGTGAACCTGTCGCCACTTTCGAGGCCTGCTGTGATCCCCGTTTTCGAAGTGGCTAGGAGTGCTCAGGAATTGTAAATCATCAGCTTTATCAAGCCCTTTTCCTGTAGCCAGTGTCCTGCGAGTCTCCCGAATTCCGTCTGCAGACATATGTAACCCTCGCTCCGTCATCGCCCCCTTATAAAGTATCCTAAACTATTTGCGCCCCGCTTTTGCGCAGGGGTTGGGTACGTCGCCAGGGTAATTATTCTTCTGAAATGAGAACTCAGCAACAACACAATCACGTTAATATTGTTCGTTTCTATCTGCTGACGTGCTAATCAATACGTATATCCCAAGCCCTCGGTACCCGCCCCCGTTGTTTTCGATCGTACCCCCTTGGGGCTATATCCTCCTTACCTGCCACGTGCATTTAATGCAGCACCCAAAACAAAGGAAGAGAGGACGGGTGGAAGGGGAGGGAGAACAATGGAGCACGAGAGAAATTAGCAGGAGGAGGGCAAGGAGCAAAAAAATATCCTGGCGAAGGTCCCAACCATGTGCAGTTGTGGGTACCGTAATTGTGAATATCTGCTTCGGTGAAGCTCCCTATGGGGCCACGAAGCGCTGCACTGGGCGGGGGGGAACACTGTACTGTATGGGTGGTGTGCCGAGTTGGGTTTCCGAGACGCATGCGGACGGTCCCACTGAGGGCTTCGGTGGAGCTCCCTCTGGGGCAGCGAAGTGCTCCACTGAGTGAGTGAACGTGCCACAGTGGGTTACCGGGACGCATGCGGACGGTCTGGCTGGGGGCTTCGGTGGAGCCCCCTTATGGGGCCACGGAACGCTGCACTGCGCGAGTGAAAATGCCACATTACATTTCCCGGACGCATACAGACGGCGGCATTGGGGCCTTGAGTGGAGCCCCCTATGGGGCCAAGAAACGCTGCACTGGGTGGGTGAGAATGCCATATTGGGTTTCCGGGACGCATGCGGACGGGGGCACTGGGGCCTTCGGTTGAGCTCCCTATGTGGCCACGAAACGCTGTACTGGGTTGGTGAAACGCAAGGAAGACGGGGAGGAGGGCCACGAAACGCTGTACTGGGTGTGCGGGACGCATGCGGACGGTAGCGCTGGGACTTTCGGTGGGGATCCCTACGGTGCCACGAAACGCTGTACTGGGTGTGCGGGACGCATGCATACGGTAGCCTTCGGTGGGGCTCCCTATGGGGCCACGAAACGCTGTATTGGGTGGGTGAAACGCAGGGAAGACGGGGAGGAGGGCCACGAAACGCTGTACTGGGCGTGCAGGACGCATGCGGACGGTAGCACTGGGACCTTCGGTGGGGCTCCCTATGGGGCCACGAAACGCTGTACTGGGTGTGCGGGACGCACGCGGACGGTAGCACTGGGACCTTCGGCGGGCTCCCTACAGGGCCACGAAACGCTGTACTGGGTGTACGGGACGCATGCGGACGGTAGCACTGAGCCTTCGGTGGGGCTCTTGGGGCCACGAAGCGCTGCACTGGGTGTGCGGGACGCATGCGGGTGGTAGCAGGACCTTCGGTGGGGCTCCCTACAGGGCCACGAAACGCTGTAATGGGTGGGTGAAACGCAGGGAAGACGGGGAGGAGGGCCACGAAACGCTGTACTGGGTGTGCAGGACGCATGCGGACGGTAGCGCTGGGACCTTCGGCGGGGCTCCCTACGGGGCCACGAAACGCCGTGCTGGGTGTGCGGGACGCATGCGGACGGTAGCACTGGGACCTTCGGTAGGGCTCCCTATGGGGCCACGAAACGTTGCACTGGGTGTGCGGGACGCATGCGGACGGTAGCAATGGGACCTTCGGTGGGGCTCCCTATGGGGCCACGAAACGCTGTACTGGGTGTGCGGAACGCATGCGGACGGTAGCACTGGGACCTTCGGTGGGGCTCCCTATGGGGCCACGAAACGCTGTACTGGGTGAGTGAAGAAACGCAGGGGAGAGGGGGAGGAAGGCCACGAAACGCTGTACTGGGTGTGCGGGACGCATGCGAACGGTGGAGGAGGAGGGAGAACAGGAGGAGAGAAGGAGAACGCGGGGAGCGTGTTTTCAAAACGAGGACCCAACACCACAGGATGGTTGGCAACAAGTGGTAGAACCAGACGGGCAGATCGGGTGGGCAGACCCATGTCGGGCAGGTCGGGAAGGCGGGCCCAGACGACGAGGTCGAACAGGCGGGTTGCTGAAGCGTGGGTCCTGCATGAATCGCGAAGAGGTCTCGAGCGATACCGCGATTCCTAACTAGACCAGCGTGGACCAAGAAGGGCATAAAATCCGAGGCCACAGAGGGCAACGACGGGGCCGCTGAGGGCAGCAACGGGGCCACGATGGGCAGCGACGGGGCCACACAGCGGGGCCACGAAGGGCATGCATGTGGGGCCACGACGGGCGCGAACGAGCGGGGGCCACGAAGGGCATTCTTATACGGGGCCACTAAGAACGACAGCGGGGCCATTGAAGGCAGCAAAGGGGCCACGATGGGCAGCGAGGGGGCCACGAAGGGCGACAGCGGGGCTACGAAGGGCATGCACATGGGGCCAGGACGGGCGCGCGCGAGCGGGGGCCACGAAGGGCAAAAAAATGCGGGTCCACTGAGGGCAGCGACGGAGCCACTGAAGGCAGCAACGGGGCCACGAAGGGCACTGAGCGAAGGACACTGCGGAACCAGCACGGGCAGCGAGGGGCATCCGAGGCGGGCGAAGGGCAGCGAGCGGCGACTGCAGTCAGTAACGGGCTGGTCGGGCGGGGCTCCGACGGGCGGGTCGAGTGGGCGGGTCGTTGAAGCGTGAGTCCTGCTTGAAACGGCAGGCAATATGTAGCGGGAGCGCGATTCCTGAGTGTCAAGGACCAGCATCACGTGAAGCGGTTCGGTGGTAAGTTGCGAGCAAGTCCCAAGCGAGGACACGATTCGGCAATAAACGATCAAGCGGTATCAAGCGGGAGCCGCGATCCGCTGGTAAATTGCAAGGAAATCCCAAACGAAAGCGCGACTCTTCAATACGTTGTGAGGAAAAATCAGGCGGGAGCCGCTGTTGTTGTAAACCGGGGGGCAACGACACAGTTTGAGCATCAAGACTTTCCCTGATACAAAACCAGGGCGTGAGCCCCGGGAGGGGCACTTCAAACGAAAAATACAATGTGTACCAGGCGGGGGGATAAACAACAATGAATTTTACCTAACAGCGAAAACCGATAGATATCTAGCGGGGTCAAAAGAGGGCATCATCTTGACGCCCCGGGGGGGGTCGGGATCCGGACAATGGATTAGGACAGATCCGGCAGCCCCAGGAATCTTTAGGAATTCTGCGGAATTCTTATGAATCCACTCACAAAAAACCACTCCCAGGCCACATGTTGAATGCCCGGAGCCAACTGTAGGCCACTTCGTGTTCTTCGTCTTCCCAGAACGCCACTCCCAGGCCACATTTTGAATGCCCGGAGCCAACTGTAGGCCACTTCGTGTTCTTCATGTTCCCAGAACACCATTCCCAGGCCACATTTTGAATGCCCAGAGCCAGCTGTGGGGCACTTCGTGCTCTCCATGTTCCCAGAACACCATTCCCAGGCCACATTTTGAATGCCCGGAGCCAACTGTAGGCCACTTCGTGTTCTTCGTGTTCCCAGAACACCATTCCTGTACCATTTTTTGATTGCCCGGACCCAACTGTGGGCCACTTCGTGATCTTCGTGTTCGAGCTCAGGCAGGCTGAGGCCGAGGCAGGCTAACGCCGAGGCAGGCTGAGGCTGAGGCTGAGGCAGGCTGAGGCAGGCTGAGGCTGAGGCTGAGGCAGGCTGAGGCTGAGGCAGGCTGAGGCTGAGGATGACGCAGGCTGAGGCCAAGGCAGGCTGAGGCTGAGGCTGGGGCAGGCTGAGGCTGAGGCAGGCTGAGACTGAGGCTGAGGCAGGCTGAGGCTGAGGCTGAGGCTGAGGCAGGCCGAGGCTGAAAGGCTGACGCTGAGGCTGAGGCCGAGGCAGGCTGAGGCTGAGGCTGAGGCAAGCCGAGGCAGGCTGAGGCTGAGTCTGAAGCTTAGGCAGGCTGAGGCTGAGGCTGAGGCTGCGCCTGAGGCTGAGGCAAGCTGCGGCCGAGGCAGGCTGAGGCTGAGGCTGAGGCAGGCTGAGGCTGAGGCAGACTGAGGCTGAGGCTGAGGCCGATGCAGGCTAAGGCTGAGGCCGAGGCAAGCCGAGGCAGGCTGAGGCTGAGGCTGAGGCTGATGCTGAGGCAGGCTGAGGCTGAGGCTGAGGCAAGCCGAGGCAGGCTGAGGCTGAGGCTGACGCTGAGGCAGGCTGAGGCTGAGGCAGGCTGAGGCTGACGCTGACGCAGGCTGAGGCCGAGGCAGGCTGAGGCTGAGAGGCGGAGGCAGGCTGAGGCTGAGGCCAAGGCAGGCTGAGGCTGAGGCTGAGGCTGAGGCAAGCCGAGGCAGGCTGAGGCTGAGGCTGAAACTGAGGCAGGCTGAGGCATCCGTAGGAATACATAGGAATTCTTAGGAATCCCTCGGAATCCTTAGGAATCCGTAGGCATCCTTAGGAATCCGTAGGCATAGTTAAGCATCCTCAGGAATCCTTAGGAGTCCTTAGGATTCCATCGGAATCCTTAGAAATCCCTCGGAATCCGGATTCCTAAGGATTCCTAAGGTGTCCTAAGGATTCCATTGGATCCTAAGGCCGTTGCCACTGCGACTGTCATTGCGAACGCGACTGCGACTGCGAGAACAGCAGAATTCTACAACTGGATTGTCACCTGAATCTTAAGAAGAATGCTTCCAGATATGCTTGTACTCATCGCTGTTAGGTTGCTTTGCCAGGATAATTCATGAATGAGACCTCAACAACAATAAGTTTAAGACTGTTCGCTCTTACTGCTTCAGTGTCCGTTAACGCGTATTTCCCTAACCCTCGATACCCGCCCTCTTCGTTTTCGATCGTACCCCTTTGGGGGGGTATACCTTTCTTCCCTGCAGGCCGGGCCCCGGCAAGCGGCGGGGCGGCCGCGGAACGGCGGCCTGGCCAGCGGCAGCGCTGATCGGCGGCAACCCGACCCTAAGAGGAACGGACAGAGGACCGACCACCAGCAGAGAGAAGGACAGCCTGCCGGCAAGGAGGCCAGGCAGGCTGCCTCTCTCTCTGCTCCCTAATTTTAGGTCGGGCGTGTCCTACAGGGGGATTTTGGACGAAAAATAAAAATACTCTAAGCAATACAGCAAAATAGTCAAACAATACTCAACAAATCGTCACCAGACTATTCTAAACTATGTTTGAACATCTCCCCTTTAGAGGGAAAAACCCGACTTCACAACATGATGTGGTGACGTCAGCTGACTTCCTTTTCGGATATCACGGCTTCCTAGATGCGGTCGGAGCAAATGGAATCGGAGGATCGCGCCGCATCGGCGATGCATCGGAGATACATCGCCGATGCATCGGCGATGCATCGGCGACGTCGGCAAGGCATCGGCGCCATCGGCGCGTAGAACATCGGGCTCATCATCGGTCTGCGTCGCTGATCCATCGGCGATGCGGCGCGATCATCCAACCCCATCTACTCGGACCCCACCTATGAGTCCTGGGTTGGAGCTGTTGTTGGTATGGTTCTTCTTCTTCATCTTCTTCCTCACGCTTGCTCGCTTGCACGGTTTCCCCCGGGGCCGTAGGCGACCCGAGGACGAGGAGGAGGAGGAGGAGGTGGAGGAGGGGGAGGGGGAGGGAGAGATGGAGGAGGAGGAGGAGGAGGAGGAGGAGGAGGAGGAGGAGGAGAAGGAGAACGGGTCGCCAAAGCCCTTCGGAGAAACCCTCCATGCTCGCTCTGCCCCTGGGCGCCCTTTCTTGCGGAGCATGGCGAGCTCCTCCTCCGGCGAGGCCCCAAGGCCGCTGACGTCCACCGCGTCGAACTCCAGCGTCTGCACGCCGGGGCGCTCTGGCGGCGAAGGGGGGGAGGAAACAGGGGATAGGCGGCAACTATTAAGTCGGGCCTGTCCCTCCCTCTACAAGAGAAAAATTCAAAAATTGTGCAAAAATCGTCTGGGGACTAAGTTTCTACTATGTTTGAGCATTGTTGAGATATTCTTTGATTAGCTGTAAATTTTCGCCCAAGATCCGCCTGTAGGGGGACATGCCCGACCTAAGGCAACTACTGGGAGGTCATCGTCGGAAGGACTGAGACGGATTAAGCCCTTTTGGGGGCTACTACGCCGCATCATGCCGCGGATTGGGCGGCAATGAGCCGAGTCCAACCGGAGTCAGCAGGAATTCAGCCGACTTAAGCTAGACTTCGAAGCAAGACACAGTTAGAATATGACCTCCCAGAAATTGCATTCGAACAAGGTGACATGTTGTTTCGCTCGGTTTTTGTTCCGCTGGTATGTTTCGCTCGTTTTTTTGTGTCGCTCGGCTTTGTTTCGCTCGAACTTGTTTTCACTTTAATGTTGTTTCGCTCGTTATTTTGTTGCACTCGCTTTCGTTCCGCTCGATTTTGTTTCGCTCGCTTTC
>CAUYUJ010016700.1:182849-200349 GCA_963575745.1 Prorocentrum cordatum
GGAGGAGGAGGAGGAGGAGGAGAGGAGGAGGAGGAGGAGGGGACGGGGACGGGGAGGGGGAGGGGGCGGCGAGGGAGGGGAGGTGGGAGGGGGCGGAGAAGGCGGAGGAGAGGAGGCGAGGCGGCGGGGGGAGGGGACCGGGGCGGGGGAGGGGGAAGGGGCGCCGCGGGCGGGATGACGGAGGCGGAGCGGCGGGGGGGGAGGCAAAGGGGGGGAGGGCAAGCAAGGTGCGCTCGCGTCATATCTGACATCCTACCCCTCCCTCCCATCCCTTACCATGGCGCAGATCCCCTCTCTACTCGCACCGTCGGATGTCAACCAGGGCGATGATCCCGAAAGGGTACGCGATGCTTTGTAGAGCACGGCATGGCATGGCGTAGAAGAGCACCGCGAAGCGTAGTATCAACCTAGCATTGCAGTGCATGCCGTGGCATGGCACGGGAAATGACGCCAGCGCTGAAGCGGGAGCACGAGTCGAAACGAGCGGAAGCGGGGAAATGAGGCCAGCGCTGCAGCGGGAACACGATTCGGGACGAGCGGAAGCACGGAAATGAGGCAAGCGCTGCAGCGAGAGCACGATTCGGAACGAGCGGGGCCCGAAAATGAAGCCGGCGCCTCATCGAGAGTAGCACTTTGGGAAAAAAATCCAAGCGAAAACCTAATTCCGGGGAAGGCTTCCCGGGCGCCAGAAGTTCAGCATTTTCAAAAGAACAAATTGTATTGGAATGGCCTTTTTTCGGCGCCGCCTCGGAACTCGATTTTCCGGCGCCGGCCGGAACCGGCTCCGGACCCGGCCCGGGCGCCGGCCCGGGCGCCAGCCCGGGCGCAGGCTCGGGCGTCCGGCCCGGGCGCTGGCTCGGGCGCCGGCCGGGAAGCCTCCCGGGCGCCGGAAGCATAAATTCAGCATTTTCAAAAGAACAAATTGTATGAGAATGACCTTCTTCCGGCGCCGCCTCCGAACTCGATTTTCCGGCGCAGGCCGGAACCGGCTCCGGACGCGGCCCGAGCGCCGGCCCTGCGCCGGCTCGGGCGTGCAGCCCAGGCGCCGGTGGAAATGATGCCAGCGCTGCAGCGGGAGCACGATTCGGAACGAGCGGGGCCCGAAAATGAGGCTGGTGCCTCAGCGAGAGCAGCATTTTGGAAAAAAATGCAAGCGAAAATCCAACTCCGGGGAAGCCTGTGTAAAAAACAATACGCGGGGGGGGGCGAATATTCCCAAGACGTCATCAGGGGAAGAGGGAGAGTAGTATTCATATTGAGTAATTGTGGAGGAGGAGGAGGAGGAGGAGGAGGAGGAGGAGGAGGGGGAGGGGAGGAGGAGGAGGGGGAGGGATAGGGGGAGGGGGAGGGGACTCTGAATATTGGGAGATATCTTCAGGGAGATCGACATGTGAGAGGGAAGGTTTGTTGTGATGATTATACACATAACATGCACATCGTCGCATGATGGCTCAAGGACAAAATAGTCGAGTTTGGTAGCGAGACATCTGCGATCTCGAGATCTTTTCATTCCATATCCATATCCATATTTCTTCTCGTTCTGGCCAGCCATAGCGTATTTCAGCACTGTCAACGGCCTCCTGCAGACCTGGGAACACCTTGTTGATAGGAGTACTGGCGCAGCTGAGCTCGTGGGAGCAGAAGGCTGGACCTCATCGCTCAATATCCCTCTCATCGAGAACCCGAGAAGCGACGTCACTAAATACTGGTACCAGACTCAAGTTCTGTGTGACTTTGAGCATCATACGATGACGGACGCGGCTACAAACGATAGCGGCCACGGCAGCAGACTTCCCTTGGACAGCTTCACAAGATCGACCCCTCCCGGATGGGTCACAGGCATCAAACGTTATCCGATTCGAAGGTATGCGCAGCTCTTGAAATTATGGTGGTTACAGACAGAGTTACCCGAGGCCCAAGTGGGGCCCAGCGATATGTGGACGACTTCGTGGACAGGTTTTTCAGTTTGCGATGAGCCTACGGCAACAACGATACGATATCATGACAGGTCAGATGGGATTTGTAGAAGCACCAGGGCTCTTCGCTGAACCAGCCACCGAAGCGGTACATATTGGTCCTCATGCTGTTCCAGCACAAGAGAGTGGCGCGAGGTTCCTCATATCTAAGATACTTGAGGAATATACGACAGACAGACAGGATCTACAGTGGGAAGTACTCACAGCTTTCTTTGACTTTTATTGCGGCAATAGCAAGTTCGGAAATTATCTAGCTTTATAGGTTCTGGCCCTTTCAGACGCAGAGGCACAGGGTGGCCTACAGATGAATGATATTGCGAAGACATATTTCATGTTGCGAGGAGCTCAATTAACCGAGAGACAACACTTCGACCTACGGCTTCGAGTTGACGGCGATATCTCGAAGTATGCGGAGATAAGGAAGCTTTGCGCACGTATGTTCGGAGATCATGACGCAGCCAAGTCGTCAACGTTACACGACATGGCTGGAGTATATCATCAAGGCTCCTCGCCTTGGCAAGACGATAACGACACATGGTATGATGATCAAGATTGGTATGACGACGGCTCGTGGTGGCAGGACTCAGACGAAACGCACTGGGAAGATCAAGAATGGTCTGGCGACACCTCCCAGGATCAGCCCGACAACGGTGAGTTCTGGGGCAAATGCAAGGGCGACAGCCACCGCAAGGATGGCTGCACGAAGTGCGGCTCCAAGTGGCACTCGAGCTCTGATTGCCCACTTCCTGGCGGACCGAGCCAAGCTGATCACGGAGCACCATCGACAAGCAAAAGCAAAGGTAAAGGCAAAGGAAAGTACACGGCGAACTACGGGAGGAAAGGCAACTCTAGTGGCTACCGCAAAGGTAAAGGCAATAACAGGTTCAACAGCTCCAAGAGTTACCGTAAAGGACGAGGAAAAGGCTTCAGGAGCAAGGCAAGAGCAGCTTGAAAGGACAACGATACAGAAGTGGCGGAACGTTCTTGAGGGACCTGCGCTCTCTTTTTGTCAGCATCGTGTCTCATCAACTCAGCCACCGTCATCACGCGCTGGCTCTCTCGGAACGGCAAGGCTTTAGGAGTCTATACTCCTGAACAACTGACTGCCTCGACTCGGAGGCGACGTAGGTCAGAAACGAGATCGGCACAGAAGCGAGAGGGGGAGAGGGGCGGCAGACTTGAGCAATAGTATACTGGAATGATACAATGGAGAAGTCGATCTCGCTGGGCCCCTCAATCCCGCGCCCGTCTGCAGGCATACTTCGCGCTAACATGAGGGACCTGCACACTCTTTTTGTCGGCAGTGTGTCTCATCAACTCAGCCACCGTCATCATGCGCTGGCTCTCTCGGAACGGCAAGGCTTTGGAGTCTATACTCCTGAACAACTGACTGCCTCGTCTCCCGAATCGCCCTCCCAAGTGGATGAAAGCCTACGAGTTGATGGATAGACAGCGCGGCCATACACATAACCACTGCACAAGATATTGGCCAGGAGGTGGGAAAACTTGGGTGGGTAAACCTGGGCGTTCGAGGTCATCTTTCGTCCTTCGAGTTCGACATGACGTTTCTTTGAAAACTGGCACACACCTCGGCCGGCACAAACGTACTGATCACACAGGGGGACATCTATCTCGTCGCAGTTTCCGAACATCACACGAGTACGCATGCGCCAGGGAGTTCCAAAGGCACACTGGTCAACTATCTTCACATGCACCTTCGGGTCCTTTTCGAAATATTTGAGCTCTGGGGTGCGCCACAGGAGACTTGTACGAGGGTTCTCAATAGCTCAAGGGATACCCAAGAAATGTATAGTTCTAAGTAGTCGGAGAACTCGTCGGGCCTGGAGGTTACCACTCTGTAAAGCTGTGGTGTCGTTATCCGAGAAAGGCTTGACTGGTCTGGCAACACCCCAGGGCTCCTCTCGAGATCGAATTACATTCGTCCTGTGGCGAGCGATGCCCCAAGACCGACACTCAATGGCTATCATGACAGCAACAATTCGTCCTGCCGCAGCCTCTGAGCGAAGCAAATCGATGTTCTTCAGATCTGTCAGATCCAAAGACTTAGAAACTGAAATATCCCACAGCCTAGCACGAACACCGCATCGCCCCGCGGCTCGCCAACACCTCCTGCGCCTCCAAACAGGTCGGCTAGGTACGGCGTCGCTTCTTTGGGGCCGAGCTCGGGATGCCGGGCAGTGCGACGGCCGAGGGGTCGATCTGGCCGCACAAAAGGTCCCCGAGTCGGAGTTCGCACATTCTGACGTGAGACGCCAACGAGTCGGGCAGCTTGTCGACACTCTCGACTATCTTGGCCTTGCTGTCGTACCTGAGCACTGACTTGTCCGCCTCCCAACGGCCGCGAGCCATGATCCCGGCTCTCGTCCTGTACTTCATTGCGGCGTCGATGGAGGTGCCTGAGTGCCTTGCCTGATATGGCACCGCAGTTAGTCCGAGCCGTCGACACACTGTCTTGAACTGGCGCGTGCACGAGCTGTAGAGGAAACTGAAAACCTTCTCCTTCGGGCGGCCACGCTTGAGGGCAGCCACCACGGTCGCAAGGAAAGGGACCCACTGGCAACTGAGCTCGATGCTCTCGTCCGCGGCGCAGGTCTTCGAAGACTGACCCCGCTCTTGGCGAAAAGCAAAGCAGATCCACGAGGCAGAGAGGCCGAGGGCGGGGGCGAGCAGGTCCCTTCAGCAGCTTCAGCGGCTCTGACGGCCGCATGTACGCCACCAGCATAAACAGAGTGTAGACCGCCATGTTCCAGAGGTTGTCCCGGCAGAACTCCCAGATGATCGCCGCCCAGATGCAAAATGCGAGGGGGCGACGCGACCGAGGTGGGCACCGGCGCCTCCAGCCCCGGAGGGCGCGGTAGCTCCGCGAGAGGTGAAGCCCTCCATGTCGGCCAAACTCTGGCAGGAAGTGCTCCAGACCAGCCACGAGCTTCTCGCCCTTGCTGACGTTCTCGCCCTGGTCGAAGAAGTCTTGAAGCTGCCGCACCACTGAGGCGTCCACCTCGGCAGCCTCGCCGAGCGGCTCGCCGAGGTCGCGTGCGTTGGACCTCCATAGAGTCACCAGCTCGTGGTACTGGTTCTCCGCGGTGGCCTTCACTGCGTTGGACTCCAAGGGCAGCCGAGCCCCTGAAGCCGATCTGGTCCCACTGGAACTCCGGGCCGCTTCGGTCGAGGGAGCTCCAGGTTGCGAACACGGCGCCGAGGTCTGACCACGATCCGATCGGCGTCGGATGTCTTGTCGCTGGTCCTGTCCACCTCCGCCGCCTCTGTGTCTGAGCTGTTGCCCAGAGGTCTGTCCGTTGGCGGCGCGCGGTCGGCTGTCACCAGTCGTGAAGACAGCTCGCCGCCTGGGGCCAGCAGCCTGGCCTGCCTCGGGGCGCCCGCCGACGGAGGGCTCGCCACCTGCACCAGCGCACTCGAAGATGTCGGGGGAGCTGGGGAGGACGCTGACCCCGAGGGCTGGCCGGCCAGCCTGGCCTTCGGGCGGAGCTTGGCCTTCGGAGGCCCTCCCCGAAGCATCAGTCTTGCTGAATTCGTCGGAATCTGGCTCGACTGGAGTACGATAAACACCAACGGGAAAATCTGAAGAGCCACCATGTTCTACTGAGAAAGCTCGTGATGGTTTGTCTGCTGAATTCCATTCAGAGGGTATCCAACGAAAATGTACACGAAGACCCAAACTGAGACACCAGGCCCCCGTCTTCCGCATGCACATCAAAGAGCGGAAGACCGTGGCACGACCTCGTGCGAAAGACAGGCAGACTCCCACGTTATCGACCAAGAACAACAATCTAGCATCACGAACATGATGGGCACTGACCACCGCCTGGAAGCCCAGAAGGAGGGCCCGCGACTCGAGGGTATAGATGCCCTCGTCCAAGTACTTCTAGGGACCTGCTAAGAGGGTGTCCCACTTGGCCTTGGAGAGCTGCTTGAGTGGGACCTCGGGAAAATTGGAGTCCACCAAGTAGGGCTGATCGTCATCGGGCCCCTCTCCATCCGATCCAAGATCCTCCAAGCTGCCGAAAAATCTTTCCCGCGCCGAAACCCCGGGAAGCCTCTTGAAGCGTCTCCTCTCCATGATCCTCCCCACCTGAGCCACCTTGTCAGGAGCCCAATAAGAGACGGTAGCACCGAACCCCTCCTCAGACGCGTCTGTCGCCACCACGCTAGGGGCCCAGGGAAGAGTCCACGAGGCATCCATCACGAACAGCAAGGACGCGGCGGCGGTCCTCCTGTCGGGCGGTCTCCCACAACGCTGTGGGCACACACTAATGTTTGTTAATGAATGCGTAGATGCTCCTAAACACGCTCATCATGTTCCTGTTGGTTAGGGCGCAGAACGTGAGGTGACCAAGCAGCACCTCCCACACACGTCCGGGAAGCTTCCGGCACCTCAAGGCGCACAGCACCCCTTGTCGAACCTTCCAGAGACGGGCAGGCGAGAGGGACACACGAAAGCCCTCCAGATCCAAGTGAGTCCCCAGAGCCTTCGACTTGCCTGAGGTCACCTCGTGCTCGCGGGTCCTCAGGCCAACCTTCTCGAACCGATCCGAGGCGTCCGACAACGTCGACGAAGTACTGACAGGGTCGCAGCTAATCACACCCAGGTTGTCCACATAGATATAGTGGCAGATCCCCGAACCCTCCACCGCAGAGATCCCAGTAGACGGGTCGAAGCGCTCCGAGAACCGAAAAATCCCTGGCGCCCCACGGTCCTGGAGGAGGGTCGAGGTCGTGAGCCCTGGGACGCTTTTCATACGCTGTTCACCCGCTTGATGGCAGAAGTACAGAGACCAAGAGAAGCCCATCGGCAAAGAGGCCCAGCAGATATCGACCTGGTCGTCAACACCCAAGAGGACCCCATAAAGGTTCTGTCCAACGACGCTCAGCTCCCCCGCGCAGGCCGATCCTAACCCAAAGCAACTGGCCAGACCACTCGGAATACGGAAACGATGGAACGCGTCTTTCACATCCGCCAGCCCCAGAGACATCTGGGCGCCAGTGAGCTGTTCGGGAGAGAGACTGGAAACAGAGCCTGGCAAAATTACCTCAATCCTTGCGAGGCTCTCACTAGAACAAAAGTGAACTCCAGGGGGCTCAGCGAAACGGCGATTCGCTCGTCGTGCGTCTATTATCAGACGGCTTTTGCTTTTTCCTGCCTTCTTTACAAAAAAAAATGCCTACATGCTCCTGGGCTGATCCAGCAGGCAGCAGCATCACCAGACCAACCTTAAGGAGGGCTCGCATGAGCCGCAGAAGCTTGCGACGACTACGAGCCAGCACAGGGCCCCAGTAGGGCCTTATAGGGGGCAGCGACTCCTGTCGCTCCAAAAAATCCGAGAGAGGGCGCAGCATGCGCTCGTAGTTCTGCTCCAAAAACTGGCTCGCCTCTGGGCCAACAACATCTTGCACCATCGGGGCGCCCTCGAGGTTGTCAGGAAGGCTCACAGAAGCAACATTGGAGAAACTGGCAAGGTTGTGTCCACCGGGCTCTGTATCATACACAGCCCGGCCGTGCAGCAGCTCGAGGAAAGCCGCTCGCTGGCCAGGGATCGCAACGCTGGAACTCAAAAGGGACGAAATCCTGTCCCGGACGCGCGCCTGCACACTGGCCGGCTCTGAGGTGACTGGGGGCCCATAGGAGGCCTTATGTCGGTCACCCGCCATCCAATTCAAAGCCTTCAAAGTTGCATTGACATCCGCATTTAGACGTCGCAAATGGCCTCGCAGGCCTGTCGCCTGTCGGCCACGTCCACTCGGCATAGGCGGCAGCTGGGAGAGGGGAAGAGGAAAAAGAGGCAGCATACTGACGCGCTTCACTCGCTCATCGGACACCGCCTGGTCTGGGCCCCCAGCGTCGAGTCGACCACCCTCGCCGCTGGCCCAGTAACTCACCCCTGTGGCGCCAGGGGCACCTTCCCGCCGCCCTCCTGGTCAGCTCCCTGCACAGGCTGGCCACGGCCTCGACCGCCGCCCTTCGAGGTGCCCTTCGGGTTGACGGGCGCACCAGGCGGCACCGCCTCTGGCCCTCCAGGCGGCTGCAGGCCCCGCGTGCGCACCCGCATGATCTCGATCTCCATCTCCTCCTTGGCCCAGCGGTGCGCGTGGGAACGTTGCTCAGCAGGGACCACCGATGATGCTGAAGCCACCGGGGTGAAATGCTTCACGCCCTCCTAATTGGCACGACCAGGCACGCCCGTCGAGTAGGCCTCGATGATCTGACATACACGGCGAGCTACGGTCTCGATGCACGCGAGCGAGGGACCATTCAACTGGTCGTAGCAGCCACTGAGGTACAGTATATCGGTCAAGAGCTTCATCTCGATGCCCGTTCTCTCCTGCGGGCTGACGCCGCCCTCGCGACACCAGCTGGCGCACCACCACCGAGGGTCACCGCCTTGTCTCTGAATGTTCTTGAACAAGGCCAACGTGGTGGCGGGCCCCTCGTGGTGCTTATCCCAGTCGCCAAAATGGCTATACGAGATCTCGGCACATACGGATCTCCACTCCTTGTATCGTTCTCCGTGTTCATCGTAGTCAACCGTCAACGTCCTCGCGTCCTCGACGCTGGGGGGCGCGGTCGTGCCGCCATCCAGCGCGCGGTGAGGCCGCTCCTCCAGATGCCCCGTGACTGGGCCGGCCTCGTCCTCCAGGATCTTGGCGATCCCTGTCCGAGCCGATGCCATGAACGTCTCGACGTCCGCCAGCGCGACCTGTCGGACGGGCACTGGCCTCCTCCGCGCGTCAAGCGCGATCGCGTACTCTCCCGCTCGGGGCGCATCCGGACCAGGATGCCGCTCTCGGCCGAAGTCGGAATGGTGCGGGCCCGCGATGAGCCAGGTCGCATCTGGCGGCAGCTCAGGCGGCGGCAAGGGGGCCGGCGCCGGCCCCTCACCGTGGACAGGCGCTCCGCCACCGCCAAGCGGCACCAGCTGGACGCCCCCCGAGGCCATCAGGGGCTCGTACTCCACGTCCGCGCCGTCCCACATCATGATGGCGGCCGGCGGCGCAGGAGCACGGCGCGTGATAGCGTAGCTCTCCGCCTCGGCCATCTTGACCTGCCCCACCAAGTCCGAGGGCTCCAGCGGGTCCTTGAAACGGTAGAAGCGCCCGCGCATGCGAGCCAGAACGGGCTGCCCTGGATCCACCAGAACCGCCTGAACCGCGCCGCTGGTACCCCGACGGCATCGCAGGTTCTCGGGATACCTGTCGCCGTCCGGGGCGGCGATGACCCACACTCCTGGTCGCACATGCGCCAGGGCAACTCTCTCGCGCCAGTATGTATCATCTGAATACCACAAGGCAAAACGGCGGCCTGGTCTCATCTCACTCATAAAGGCCGGCTCCTCCACGACGCCCCCGTCCGCCGCGAAGAGCTGGTACCTCCTCGCGGACAGCATCGCGGAGGCGAGCGAAGGCCTGGCGGATCCTGTCGAGGGCGTCCTTCACGAGCCCCCCAATCAGCACCCAGATCAGGGGCCAGAAGCTCGTCACCGCGTACGCCGTCGCCTGCAGCACAGCGAGGCGGTCGTCCAATCGCGCTGCCGCAGCGCGAACCTCCGCCAGCTCCTCGGGCAGCTCAGCCCAGAGAGCCGCAGGCCCCGCGGGCGGATCCCCGCCAGGCGGGCCGAGCCCCGCGGGCGAGGGGCAATGGGCCGCCGGGCAGACGGGCCGAGGGCACACCGGCGGGGGCGCAACCCGCCCGGCTCCAAGCGCCACCAGCCCGCGGATGACCCCGGCCGCGATCGCTGAAAGGGGGCCGCGCGCGAGGCCCACGCGAGCGAACCATTCAAGACTTGAGCAATAGTATAATAGAATGATAGCATGGAGAAGTCGATCTCGCTGGGCCCCTCAATCCCGCGCCCGTCTGCAGGCATACTTCGCACAAACATGCTCGAAGATGGCCCAGCATATCTAGGAAATGATGCAGGAGACGAAGACTACTACTACGACGGTGGCGAAGTTTCATGGCATGAAGGTGACGGAGTCTACGGATTCTACCAGCAGTCGACCGGAGAGACCTGGCATGAGTTCAGCGACGGCACCCCAGCATACCAGGACTTCGCCAATGGCACATACATGACACGCGAAACTACGGACTCCTCCTGGGAAGCAGTTGGTTCGAGCAGCAGCGAAGCAACACTTCAAGATGGTCATTTTCGTCAATGGCCTGATCCAGTTCCTCGAGACTATCTCACGCCTCCACGACCAACACCAGCTTCATCGACCCCAGCTGGATCACCATCAGCAGGATCAACACTATTGCCAGAGCTCAACTTTGACAGCTTGTTGGCCCGCAGACGACAGATGGAAGATTGGTATTGAAGACCCAAATGACCTGGAGGTACAACAACAACACCAACAACCAAGCACCACAACAACACGCACATCACGCGGTGGAAGTGGTCTTGCACGTACAGCTTTATTCACAGCAACAATGTTTTCTGTCTTTGCTTCTCATGAACAGGTGATGCTTCCCATCGACAGATCGGCACCATCAATACCAGAACTTCCACATGGTTCGAGGACGTCCGATGCACGGTATGATCGTGGACACTGGAGCGGCCAAGGCCATCATGGGCACCGACACGATGAAGGAATACATCTCAGACATCCTTTCGCGTCATGGTAAAGTCATCAAAGTGAGCCCATCTGAGAGCAGGTTCACAGGCATCGGTGGTCGACAGGAGAAGAACAAGGGACTTGCAGAAACACCTCTAGGCATCCCACTTCCAGGAGTTGCTGAAGTTACTATCGATTTGGACCTGCTCGGCGATATGGGATCACGGTGCCCTGGTTTGCTACCGCTCAGTGTTATGCTACGACCGCAGACCTCAATACTTTGTGGAGTGCTCCAAGGCGAAGATGGCATCATGATACTACGCATCTTGGACAATTGCCCGCAGTCAAGATCAAAGAGGATTCCAAGGACCTTCTTCGTACAACTGTATCTTACCGATTCTTGTCATCACTTACTTCCGACTGGAAGGTTCGAGCAGGGCAGCCTGGCAGAGCAAAGCAAACTACGGAAGACAGTCATGCGGTCCTTCAATGAGGTTCTACGCACTTCAGTCGGACATAACAAGCATGTCACGCAGAGATCGAAGAGCATGGACGCTGGTTCCCTGACATTGGTTACCCTATCGCCAGGACAAGAGGGTGAAAGCGGTCCTGATCACGTCTCAGACTCGGACATGGATATCACCAATGGATCGGATCGAGTTAATCTGGCACGCCAGCTGGCAGTCCCAGCTGAACCTCCGGCCATGCTCTCGACATCTACCTCACTATCAGTACCCGCTCAAGCGATCTTAGACGAGATTCACGGACAGTCCAGCCAAGCAAGGGACAATAGCCTCTATGTACCTGACTCGCAAGTGCTGCCCAGCCATTGTGGGAAGAAGAAGACGGTCAGTCCGCAGCAAAGCGCTGGAGCCTACCGCTCGGACGCGACCTATGCACCTGACTCACCAGGCGCATGGCAGCACAGCGAGAAGAAGGAGACGAGTGCAGAGACCCCAGCTTGGACTGGACCTACTTCAGAGATCTTCAATGTTTCGACCTGGCAAGGAATACCACAAAGTAGTTTCTATCAGGCTTGGATGTCCATCAAGATGCCGAAGTTCTCAGCAGATATCTGGCCTCAGCATTGGAGTACCAAACGTAAGATGGATGCGAACAAATACTACCTGAGCATGCCTGAGGAATTCTACACACAGTCATCGTTACCCGTGGTCACCCCAACAAATGCACTTCAGTGGCTAGAACAGGTACTACCTCACACTGAAGTAAGCGAACGACATCACGGTTTGGACTTTCAATAATATTGCTCAGGATCAGCGCGACTCTCTCTTGCAGCATTGCATCTACGCCTGCAGACAGGTTCTCCGGTTGATCATCGATATGGCTGGGACACCTCACTCATGGAGCACCAGACCATCCTGGATGAGATCAACAGCAAGTTCGAGATGTCAGTCCAGTTCTGCTCGCCTAGATGTTCACCATGGTCTGAAGCCAATACCACATCCAAGGTGGAAACCAAAGCGAAAGCTCGACAAGAAGAACGACCTGGACTTCAATGGATTTCTTACCGCTGCAAACAGATTCTTGATACAAATGGTGCGAAGGCTTTTGTCTTGGAGACACCACATGGATCACAACTACTCACAGAGAGCCCGTACGCAAACATCCACAAGAACAAGAATACTTTCTCAGCGGTACTTGATCAGTGCCAGCATGGAGCAACGGATATCGACAGCCGAGGACTCCCCTAAATGAAGACGACGGCATTGGATTTCGCCGGCATCCAGATCAGCCAAGACACTTTGCTTCGAAGTTCGGGCGAAAACTTATCATGGAGAACTCTCTGGCAAGATCCCTGGCACAGATATGTGGAGAACAGCTACAGCGGCAGTTTACCCATGGAATATGTGCATTGCTATCAGCACAGATGTTTGGCATTTCGCACATGGAGATCATGACACTCTTTCGTTGATGGTTTTCTGGACGCGCGACAAGCGCAAGCATGGAGCTATATATCCTGGAGCAGACATGCGAATCACTCCAGTTCATACTCGAGCCGAAGGTTGCAGATTCAAAGATACCATAGCACCATCACGAGCAATTGTGGGAATCCCTGCTGGAGCTGGAGTTCAGGCAGGAGACGCCTCTGCGGCAGCACCTTCAGCAGCACGAGCTCCACCGGCAGCACCACTACCTCCAGAAGACCCAGAAACACCCCAACAGCAAGGAGATGGCCATGCACCAGCTCCTGCACCAGCACCACAGATCGCCCCAGTTCTTCCAGAACCAGCACTTGAGGAACCGAAGACCTCGAGCAACAGTGACGCGGCGGCGGCAGCAGCTCCATCACCGAAAGAGCCCAATGTAGCACCAACTGCAGCACCCGCTCAATCACTCGACGCAGCCAAAGTCGAAGGAGCACCTAAAGTTGCGGACCTGCCGGATTACATCGAGCCTTCCTTCAACATCAGGATGCTCCGACGACAGTTGGAGAATCCAAAGATCACGACAAAGGAGGCTCAGAAGTTGCTCATGGGACTACACTACAAGATGCGGCATCTACCTGCGAGCGAGATGGCCATATTCCTTGGACGAGGCAAGTTTCCGAAACATGTCATTGACCTCATTCAGCCAACCATTGCAAAGTGCAAGATCTGTGCTGGCTGGAGAAGTACACTTACCAAACCGAAGCCAGCTGGAACGATACTAGCGAATCATTTCGACCATCGAGTCCAGACTGACATCTTCACACTCTGGGGCAGGATGTATGTCATCTTTGTAGATGAAGCGATTCATTGGGCCTGTTGCGAATTTCCGGCACAGAGGAACGCAGAGACCTGGCACCAAGTTTTTTTTACGATGTTGGGCACGATACTTTGGTCCACCAAAGGTTCTTGTCTCAGATCAAGAGGGAGCTGTCATTGGAGATTTCATCGGTAAGGCCTGTGAAGCATACGACATGGAACGCGACTTTCAAGGATCGGAAGGACATACACGAACAGGTCTTGCAGAACGACGATTAGGCTTGGTCAAGCTTGCAGCTCTCAAACTCTACTCACAGGTACAGAAACAAGGAATTCGCAAGAGTCAAGATGATTGTGTCAGTGAAGCTTGCCTGTGTTCCAACTCAGTCTTGGTGCATGGGAGCTCTACGCCAAATCAAGCACCACTTGGATATGAACCACGCGATTTCTATCATCAGGACAACAAGGCAGTCTCAGCGAGCAGCGACGCCAACCTCAGTCAGCCGGACTCCATCGAGTCGCAGATTCGTCTACGGCTTCATGCTAAGGAGGCGATCATCCAGGCAGTCATTGAGCACCGCATTGCCGAGGCCGCCAACACTAAGCCTCAACAGTATGCGCCGGAGACATTGAAGCAGATCGAGGAGCCCGAAGCGAAGGTTGATCTTTGGCGAGAACCATCAGCCAAGGATCAGAGTGGATGGCGAGGTCCCGCTGAGATGGTCAGATGCATGAGCAAGGGGAACAAGGCGATCATCATTTGGCGAGGTCACCCTATGCTTGTTCCTTTGCGGCATATACGACCTCATATAGGATTCGCCTGGTTACTACAACTTGACACCAAGACCAGCAACGACAGCAAGCATCTCATTTCCTCACTGATGTACCAAGTGGAAGACCACGTACTCGGACAATCTACACCAACGGACGTCCGTGGGATCAACAGAATCAACTATACATCAATATTCCAGAAGATCTTGCAGAACGACCTCCGAAGATAATGCAAGATGGGAAATTAGCAGCGAAGCAGCTACTCAATCTGGACATTGATGTCATTCAGTTTGGACATGGAGTACGACACACTGACCCATTGCCGAATGTGGAGTATGGACGCCTTATGCAGTGGACTACCCAGTTGCGAGATCAATATACGATTGCGGATATCAGACCAGGAAGTCGGACACCACTGGCTTCGAGGGGCAGTTATGCAGATCGGCGCTTCCCGTTGGCCTACCAGATGGCGGCACCAGACTATTTCAGGGAAGATGAAGTTCATCCTGACCTTAGCCCACTGTGGAGCCCTTCAACGATACCATTGACTCCAGCACCGTTCGACGACGACAGTGGCATCTATATCCCTAGTCCATCGCGACAGCCACCACCAAAACCACCTCGCGAACCTCACGCAGCAGAAGTTCATCATCCTGATCCTCCTGGACCTCCGCAGCTTCCTGATCGTAGGCAACCAGCGACTCCACCAAGAGTACCTGACACTGACACACTCATGACACCATCGATGACTTATAGCCCGGATCAGAGCATGGAGCAGCAGGCGCCACCAGCGCAGCCAGCGCCTCCACCTGCACCGGCAGCATCCAAGACGAGAGCAGTATCACCAGATGGAGATCGATCGAGGTCAAGAATATCCTCACCGCTGTGGAAGCTTCCAGCTGTTCCGCAGTCACCACTACTGCCACCTGACGATCCTCCATCACCACCTACGACACGAGTACCAGCATCTCCGGATCTGGACAGATCACGCACGCGACTTTATCGAACACCGCCTAAAGTTCCTGGAAGCAAGTCTTCGACGAACATACCAGCCCCGGACACGCCAATGTCAGATCCAGTACTACCTATTGCGCCAGGCACTCCAGCAAGCTCTTCATCATCAGACCGGTCAAGATCACGAATACATCCACGAGAAAAGCCTACCGCATTTCCGTGGCCAGCACCTCAGCAAGAAGTTGAGAAGAAATCACCGCAGAGTATATCGAGCGAACGTTCGAGAACCACAGTGGAGATCAAGAAGGCAGAGATTGACGAGATTCCTCAGAAGAAACTATTCGATCCAGAAACGCCAGCAGCAGATGTTGGACAGCCAAGCGACCATCAATCGCAAGGGCCAATACTACCTCACCTTCATCCACCTCCAACTCCAGTTGCTCAAGAACAAGGCCAAGAACAGGACAAACGACCACGCACAGCAGCTTCACCAGCATCACCGCCGATTGCAACGGACACAGCACCGACATCCGAACCATTAGAAGCACCTCAAGATGTACAAGAAGCTCCAGCTGATGAGCCTGCGGTCGAGTATCCCGAGGGCGCAGCTGACGAGACTGTTGAATATCCTGAAAGTTCTTTGGATGATACCCTACCTTATCCAGCAGCAGAGGAGCTGTTCTCAGTGGCACCTTCTTCTTGGTACCAGTATTGCATCAAGGTCCCCAAGATCAACGAGATGACGACCACGGCACCCATCGACGACTTCGACTTCATCACACATGCAGCTGAAGATGCAGGTCGAGTTCAGAGTTGGTTAACTCAAACGTCGTCAGGAACACTGGCCTGGACAGCGCAGGAATCGTTTCTTGTTGTACCAGGACCATGGCAGAAGGAGACTTGTTTCTGTTACGATGCATTGGCAGACGACTGTTTCTCAGTGACTCAAGAAGATTTTCTGACAGAGGCCGAGGTCATCAAGTATTGGCAGTACGCTGAAATAGGCGACCGCAGCGAGATCAGTTCTTTCGTTTCCCATGAAGTGTTTACTCTGGACAAGGCTAGCAATAGTGTCAACACCATTGATGCAGTGTGGGTTCGCAAGTGGAAAACTCGTTCACCTCCAGTAGTCAAATCGAGACTGTGCGGCAGAGGCTTCATGGACGTGCAGAAGAAAGGAGTTCACCGACATTCGTCAACGGCATCAGCACTGTCACATCGACTTGCCATGACGTTGGGAGCTCAATACATGTGGGGCTGTGAAGCCTTCGGTGTTTCGACAGCCTTCTTGCAAGGGCGACGATTTCAAGAGACCGAAGCGAGAGCCAAAGAACTTGGACATGAATGTAAGAAGATACGGAAGGTTTGGCTTCAACCTCCAGCCAACGTGTGGAGACATCTGCGACTTCTCAAGTTCACGATAGTGGAAGATATCGAGCGATACCTTGTTGTACTGTTATTGAACAAGGCTATGTACGGACTGGTTGATGGACCAATTTTGTTTCAGATGGCTTTTCTTCATTTACTCTTGGCGGAGTTGAAGTTCTACAAGTCTCTGCATGATGACAACTTCTTATATAAGTTCGACGAGAGGACAAAGAATCGAACATGTATTATCGTATTGCACGTGGATGACCTACTAGTTCTGGCGGACAAGAAGCTAATCGAATTGGTTCAAAAGCATGTGGAAAGCAAGTTTGGCAAGATGAAGCATCATATGTTACCTTTCACATGGTGTGGTATAGTTCATGAAATGATACGCCCAGGACACCTCTTTCTACATCAGAAGCCTTACTTGCAACGGTTGAAGCCGATGAGTTTGGTGGAAAAGACAGCGGATACCCCAGAGTTGTGTGATAAGGATCACCATTATTTCCGTTCATTGCTGATGAGTTTGCTATGGCTGACCAAGACTAGATGTGATATCCTACAAGAGATTGTGCAATTACAGACCGAGATGATTAACCCTAAAAGTATTCACGTCAAGCAGTTGAATGGAGTTCTCAAACCGGCATTACGAAATCAAGAAACGAATGGACTACATGTCAGATATCTCGGACCTCAGCGAAGGTTGGCCCAAGTCACCGACAGCGGCCACATTACGAGCAGCACCTGTTACCCGCAAGAAGCACGCATTGTATTATTGGCACAGGATCACTCAGTTCTACGACACGGAACTCAAGAGCAGTATTATGGAGAGGAAGCTAAAACACTTGGAGGAGTAGCCTGTCCGTTAATAGTCAGTTCACGGAAGGCTCAGAGAGTTTCCTGGTCAACGTCCCATTCGGAGACAAATCCAGCAGTATCGTGCGCAGCCATGGCCAACATCATTGTTTCAAGGATCACAGAGTTGGAATATTTACCAATATTTGGCAAAGTACCCACAGCACGAGATTTGTTGGAAGTTCATATGAGACCGCAGCATTTGCTTCCAGTGGATATCTGCACAGACGCCATGAATATGTTCGAGTTGATTTGTTTCTCAAAGGCATTGCCAAACGACAAGCATCA
>CAUYUJ010016700.1:202589-240089 GCA_963575745.1 Prorocentrum cordatum
CGAAGGCACGGACGGAGGGAGGAAGACGAAGGAGGAGGGCATGGAGGAGGAGGAGGAGGAGGAGGAGGAGGAGGAGGAGGAGGAGGACCATGACCACGTACTGGACCACCCCAACCCAACCCGAAGACCCGAATTTGACCCGAATTTCGGGTTGGGGGGTACGGGTTCAATGTGTTTTTGTCAGTGTTCCCCGACCCCCCCCCAACCAGAAGGACTGGATCGGGGGAGCGCTCTGCTTAAACAGCCAGCGGAGAGCGACTCCTCCAGCAATTGCCCAACTGACCTGACATGTTCTAACCGGGGGGCGTCCCTACCACCTCACGCCTCGCACGAAGAACCCACGCCACATCTACATGCGAAACCATTCGAGCACAATCATCTGCGCCACAGAAACAACGCTTCCCTGGCAAACCCTAGCCCTCGTAGGAGACTGTGGATCACCCAGGACGGACCTCTGTGCAGGAACACCCGACACCGCCGAGCAGATCAAACACCGCAGTCCGACCTTACCCCGATTAGGTGTGCCATTCGGTCGTGTCCATACTGGCCACAAACACCTCGCGGCATCCTTAAACATGAGCTGTGTAATCAACACCATCCCCATAGTGCGATGGATCAAGCTGGCGGTGAAGAACTCCCCCACGCGACTGATCACATTCTCGCGGCTGTTCCCCACGCAGAGGATCCGGGTGAGGCTGTAGAGATTCCTCACGCTGCGAATCATACGCGCGCGGCAAAAAAAACACACCAATTCTGAAAATCGTCATCACGCGACTGGTCGTCTCTTCGTGGATGATCATCATGGTGTTGAGACTGGTCATACCCTCGCGGCAGGCTCTCGCGGCTTATCACTTTCACGCGGTTGATCATCCTCTCGCGGCTGACCATCATCACGCACACGATGTAGATGAACAGCTCGCGAACGGCCCGTATCTTTTCGCACATTGGTCTCCTCTCGGCATATATTCACTTCTCGCGGCAGCATCTATGATGTGAGTCGCAAATCGCCGCGCCCATCGTCACTCCACCGATCGTCACGCCGTGAGTTGCCCCAATGCGGAACCTCATCACGCGGCACCACACCCCGTCACAGATGGTCTTCTACAACCAGATAGTTGTATGTTCGCTGATGCTCGTCACCACGTAGCTGCTGAACTATTCGCGGCCGGTACTTGTCACACGGCCAATCGTCGTCCAACGGCTGATCGTGCTCTGCGGCAAAATGTCCTCATGTGGTAAGCCATGATCGAGAACGGCAATCTACGTTAGCAAATGTGTTCCCGCGATTGACAACCAATCAATGTGGATCGCGCAGGTGGTCACACGACAGACCGTAGCCGTCGTAGAACCATTCGCGGCAGGACATCTGCACGAGACAATCCGTCATCACGCGGTTGGTTTCCATCACAGTGCTGGCCATCTTCTCGCGGCAGATCCGTCATCACGCGAATGGTGAAACTCCCGCAGCAGAACTCGCCCGCGATGAGGATCAAGGTCACGCGGCACACCTTCATCATTCGGTGAATCATGACGGTGTTGATACCCATACGAATCTTTCATCCTCGACAGGCAACCAACAGAAGGATCACGACGCTGCTACTCGGGCGATCGCTTGGGTTTCCGCACAAACCGAAAAGACTGCCTCAACAACTGGACCTCGACGGGCACTGGTTTGGTGGCCCATCTGCAGGCCCGCCCCCTGGACCTATTCCCCCCCGAACGCTACCCCTGAGAAGCATTTGAGAAGGAAACAGGCCCCTTCTCAGCGTCGGTTGCGCCTAGACGCACGGGGAGCACCAGGCGAACGCCCACGGAAGTGCCTGAAGAGCATCGACCCCCTCCGGCAAAAGTTTGGCCCATTTCACAAAGTTCGGACTGATCATGTTCGACATTGTTTTGAGGCCTCCAAGGTAGAGTCCGAGTAGATGGGGTCGGAGGATCGCGCCGCATCGCTGGTAGGCGATGCATCGGCGATGCATCGGCGACGTCGACGATGCATCGGCGCCATCGGCGTGAAGAAAATCAGGCTCAACATCGAGCCGCATCGGCGATGCGTCGGCGAAGCGGCGCGTCATCCGATCCCGATCCCATCTACACTTGTGGATGCCACGACAATGGACACCCTAACAGTCCTATCATTGAATTTAAAGTGTTTAAACCATGTTTCTAAAAATGTTTCAATGATACGTTGTACATATCTAAAACACGTTCCAAACATCTTGTAGACATCTGGAAATTATTTGGCAGCTAACCGACCTCACAAATCTACACGGACCGCCTCCAGGAGGCCTAGGTTGTTCCTTACCCATCCGCCTTCGGCAATCTTCGGCGGGCTTTGGCAGTCTCTGGCGTACCTCGGCGACCTTCGACGGTCTCCCGTGTCTTTCTTGGCGGCAGCTGGACGGCTGCGTCTGGCAAGGGACTGCATGATCGAACACCAAATGACGAGGGGACGGAGCGCCCGCGGGGTCGGGGTCGCTCCGGGGAGAAGAACTGCCGTCCCCTCTCCGCTGATCCTTTGATTATCCTCCACATGATCCTGTCCTTTAAAATGATGCTCGCCCTTATGACAATCCTCATACCATCATAAACCGATTCATCTGTCGCATCCTCACAGCATATATCGCCATATACATCATCATAAATCACCCTCATCCTCATAGTCCGCCGCATCAATATCATCATCATCATCATCATCATCATCATCATCATCATCATCATCACCATCATCATCACCACCATCATCAGCAGCAGCAGCATCATCATCAGCATCATCAGCATCATCAGCATCATCAGCATCATAGTCATCATCAGCACCACAACAACCATCATCAACAGCATCATCAGCATCAGCATCATTATCAGCATCAACATCACCACACCCACCACTGCCACAAACACCAGCAACAGCATCAGCAACAGCACCATCATCGCCATACATCATCATTATCGTCAACACCATCACCACCATCACCAACATCATCCCCCTCGTTTGTCGTCATCATCATCATCATCATCATCATCATCATCATCATCATCATCATCATCATGCTCAGCATCATCATCATCATCAGCATCATCATCTTCATCCCCATCACCATCATCATCGTCATCACCATCACCATCATGAATCACCAACCGTCACCCACCATCAACATCACAATCATAACCATCATCATCATCATCACCATCACCATCACCATCGTTAATCAACATTCACCACTCATCAACAGCAGTATATCATCATTGTCATCATCATCATCAGCAGCAGCATCATCACCAGTATCACTATCATCATCAGCAGCATCATCGTCATCACCACCATCATAACCATGATCATCATCCATCATCACGATCACCACCACTACCATCATCACCTCCTCCTCCCCGCGAAGCCAAAGCGGCGGGAGCATCGCCTCGTTTGCCGCCGCCGCGGCGGCCGGCGCCATCGCCTCCTCGCCGATGGCGCGCAACGAGACCAAGCGGGCGAGCCTCGCGCAGCCGAGGGCCGTCCAAGCACCGCGGAATCGGGACCGAAAACCACACCTCGGCCTGATCCCATTGAGTTCGGACCCTGTCGGCGTGTGTGAGGGGCTTGTCTGTCCGAGTCGTCGTCTCCGCCAGTGGTCGCCCCCGTCGTCCCCGTTCCCTGCGCCCTCCTCCTCGAGCATGTCAGCGAGTGAAAAAATCTAGCCATGTCGCCAAGACGGCCCAAGAGGCTTCCGAGAGGCCTCCCAAGAGGTCCTCACGAGGCACATAACGTTTTTTGAAGTTCTCGGCCATCTCGCCTTCTCAACTTCCCGACGGTCCACGAGGGCCCAAGAGGCCTCCAAGACCGCCCCAAGACCGCCCCAAGACGGCCCAAGAAGGCACCAAGAGGCGCATAAGAGGCGCACAAGGAGGCCCAGGAAGGCCCCACGACGAGATCAAGTGGGACCCACGAGGGGCCCGAGACACCTACAGATCGCCCCAGGTCGTCAAAGATGGCCCCAAGACGGCACAACAGGCCTCCAAGACGGTCCAGGCAGCCTGTAAGAGGCCTCTCAAGAGGGCCTTGGGAGACACCCAGCATATGTTCTGTAAGTTGTCCAGATGTTTGAACCGTCTCGCCCTTTCGGCTTTCCGACGTTCGAAGAGAGCCCCAGAGGCCCCGAGGCCTCCAAGATCACCTCAGGACCGCAAAGGCATTTCGGAGGGCCCCAAACGGGCCCCAAGACGGCCCACGAGGGCCCGCAGACGGCCCAAGAGAGCCCAAAAATGCCCCTCGACGGCCCCAACCAGGACCCACGAGAAAAAAACACGAACAGACAATTCCAGCGTTCCGCGCCGAAAGGGGCCCAGGAAATCCCCAGAGCACCCCAAGAAGCCCCAACAGGCCCCTAGAGGCCCCCAAGAGGCTCTCAAGAAGCCCCCAAGGTGCTTTCCCCAGCGCTCAGCATCCTGCAGTGCTAGTGCCAGCGTGGTCCAGACCGTTTGGTTGCACGCACGCGTTCTCCTCCTCCTCCTCCTCCTCATCCTCCTCCTCGTCCTTCTCTTCCTCCTCCACATCCTCCTCCTCTGGCAGACGCCTGACCAGACCGTGCCCACCACCGCGCATCGTGCGCACTGGCCCGTGCCCACGCGCTCTACGCGATGCCGAAACCCGTTTTCATTGCGACCTGGGCTTCTTCCACGAAACGCCCTCGCTGCCGTCGCAGTCCTCGCAGTGCACCACGCTGCGTGCCCCACATCTATTGGAACGCCGTAGCTACTGGGGATCAAACTTCAAATGGCCCCGAGGGCCACAGCCATGGCATCTGTACTCGTCGTGGTGGTGGTGCCGCTACCGCTCCTCACTGGACCTGTCCCGAAGCGCATTCTGGCCAGCATTTCCAGGATCATCCAAACGTGGCGACGAGGCTCTCCAGGACGAGCAGCGGTATCGGTATCTGTTCCTCCTCTGAGTCTTCGTCGTCGTCGGCGACGACCCCTGACATCCGCCAATATGATTGTTCAAGGCGCGGCCCCAAGGGTCCCGACCCCCTCTCTGGGGCAAGTTTGTCGACCAGGATCCCGTTTTGATGGTCCCCGGGCCCGATAACGAGCTTCGGAGGCCGAAATCCTGGAGAAACGCCAAAATTGCAACAATCATATCGTCGGAAATCTGGATCGTCGGCGGCGTCGTGGTCGTCGTCGTCGCCGCCGCCGCCGTCGCCGTCAGCCTCCCCGCGCCGCCGCGCCGCCGCGCGCCCTCGGAGGCAGCGCCGAGCGCGAAGGCGGCGGCGCAGGCGGCCGCCGCTGCGAGGGGGGCTCGGCCGGCGCTGGGCGGCGGCGCGCCCGAGCGGAGCTCGGCGGCACAGCCGCTGCAGAGCGCGGAGGCGCCTGTAGCCGTGGCCGCCGCCGCCGCCACCGTCGTTCGTGCGAGGTCGTCGAGGGGGGAGATTCGGGGCTCGAGGCCTTCGGGCATTGTTGTCGGTTTTCGGCGGTTTCCCAGCCCCGGGGATGCTCTTCAGGAACTGCGCCTCGTCGAAGGTTTTCCAGGGGTGCCTGGATCGTCCCGAACGCAGACCCGAGTTGTGACCCGAAACCAGTGGCTCGGAGGCGCGCCCAGGGGGGAACTGAGGGGGGGCAGGCATTCCCGAGAAGCGGTGTGATTACTCGGAAGCCCTCCCCACGCTCCTGGGCGGAGTGGCCCACCAGGCCCTCTTTATCGGCGATGAACGGGCAATGGGGGTCGAGGCGTCCCCTCCTCGGCCTGTCGGTAACGCCTCGAGCACACGGACAGCCCCGCAGGCAGTCCTGGCTGCCCTCGCCAGGCCCCCTGAGTAGCCCAAACTGCCCTCCACAGGCGCCCCGAGTAATCCAAGGCGGTCTCAACACCCTGGCGCCGCTGTTGGCGGCGCCCCAGGGCTGGTGCGTTGAAGCCGCCCAAAACTAACCCGGAGAAGCAATTAAGGAACCCCCCGGCGTTATCAGTAGCACCGCGCCGTAATTAAATAATTATTTGGGGGGGGGTCGCCGAGCGATATTACTAGCACCGCGCAAATGGAAGGAAAATAAATAATTCCAGCGCCCCGCCTCGGGTGGCATCCCAATTAGAATTGTAATGAGAATAAGAATACGAATACGAATCAGGAAAAGCTGACAAAAGCTAAGGAAAAGCTTAGAAAAGCTAAGAAAAAGCTGAGAAAAACTAAGAGAAAGCTGAGAGAAGCTGGTGTACCCCCTCCTGGTGCCAGGATAACGCTTCCGGGTGCCGGGTGCGTTATCCTTTCACCGGAGAGGGGGGGGGGGGTCCTTAATCGCTTAGTCGGGTTACCCAGGTAGCCTGCCGAAGCCAGCTGGGACTTTTGTTGGGGGGCCGCGGGCGCCTTGTAGGCGCCCCGCGCGCTGGGTGGTGTCGCAAGGAATTCGCCTGGTGCCCACCTGTGGCCGTTTGTGGGCGCCTCGTGGCCGCACAACTCGGTGGGCGCACAACACATAGCTCCCGCCGGGTAACTTGCTGCACAACAAGATTGCGGCCGCGCGGCTTGCAACACAAAAACTGTACCATACATGTGGCGCCGTATAGCCTACAACGCGTCGATTGCACATCGAAGGCACAATCGCCGGCCGATGACATTCCCTGCTGATGCACGCACGGACACGACCGAACACAAATATAGGGTCTACCAGGTTGGTGTATGTTTTCTTGTGCTGCCTTAACGACGGTCGAAAAGGTGTCTCAAGGCTGAGGCACGCCGTAATGTGACGACGTATGTATGTATGTATGTATGTATGTACGTATGTATGTATGTATGTATGTATGTGTATATCTAAATGTATACATACCATACCCGCTACTCCAATGACATTCGCACTGGCTGGCCATATCCGGATGTCGACATCTGAGCATAAACGGCCGCGGATGCGCTCGCCCCTGCTGCGACACCGCTCGCCCACGCAGCTAAGCAGCTCCTTCAAAAGTCGCGAGGGCAGAACACAAAGCGCATCGCGTCACTTGTTGCGCAAGGGCGACACCTGACAAGTGAATGCTACATGTATGAGATCAGCCACCTATCGCCGCAAGAAGCGAGCGGAAGGCTCTCATCGCCGAGGGCAGCCGCTTATTGGCCAACAGCCGCCCCTCCGAAACATCACTACCTAAACATTACTGCGTAGTTTGCCAGTGCGGGCGGACAGCTCGTTGCCAAGCGCGCACATGCACAACGATGCTGATGGACTTGGTCAGCGGCGCGTTAGGACAAGCGACCGCTGATCCGCAGGCCATCCTAAACAGGCAAAGCGTGCACGCTAGGCAGCGCAAGATATTGATGGTTAGGGCCTGCTGGCAGGCGCCTGTCGCCAGGCATCAAGAAGTTAACGCTTGGCGACCGCTGCGGAGCACCTGTCGCCAGGCGTCGCGCGTCGCAGTCCGCGACCCCGCGCGGGGGCAAGCTCGGTGCCACGCGCGTTCAGAACTAGGGCGTGGAACATGCGTATTTACATCATGCTTGAATGAATGATGGCCTGACATTAGATGCAAAAATAACTCGCGATCAACGCGACCTTTTGCCTGCCCACCTGCACTCGCGCCGCGGGCATCACACCGCCGAACACAATGAGAGATGTTCCTCTCTAGCAAATGTCGCATCGAAATGAAATGACCAAGCAAGATACTTTCAACCGGCGCCAGCAGGCCCTGGAATGATGAGGCGCGGAACGCAGATTCGGCATCGATGTGAGGGGCGCCTTCATGCCGAGGCCACGTCGTTGCACCGCGCGTTTGAATTATCATGAGAACATGGCAGCTCCTATTTTGAGCTCGCGCAGTGCGACGGCTGTCGGATAACAATCCTTGGGCCACGCGACGCAGCGAGCGCTTCCGCCGAATAACCCGGACGCGCCTGAAGTCGACGTGGCCGGCAGCATGCGCCAACGAGGCGGCCGCCCCCCCGCCCCCCCCCACCCCCCCTTAATCAGCATCGCCCAGGAAGCGTCGGCACCGAAAGTCGCCGTGGATATCTACGTCGTCGTCGGCGCCATGGCTGGGCAGCCTACCTTCTTCGGGCAAAATATTGGTTTCTTGTCGCCGCGCCCAACCGCCGAACTGAACCCGCTGGAGCGAGGCAACGGAAACCTTGAGCCAAACCTGTCCAACCAATGCGTCGGTGGATGGTCCCCGCATGCTAGCAAACATGTATGCAACCGTGTATGTGGTCTTTGTTTACCCTCGGTCGCAGGTCCAGTTAGCTCAGGGCGATGGATTCGTCGCAGTTGCTCGACGTACTCGTCTTGGTGCATAGTCACATCGGCATTTGAATGTCTGGAGTAACGCACAGCGCAGTCAGTCGACGCGCGCTCGTTCAACCTATGCGTTCCATATGAATGTCCAATTTTATCGACGCGACTCTCTTCTCCAGCCAAATTGAAATCGTCAGCGCGTTTGGCTTTGACCTGCAACCAGTCTCGGACACACCCCGCATTCTTCGTCATACTTAATGCCTCGCAATCCAAATCCGCGCGCGATCGCCCTGAGCTCGAGCGGGAATGCTCGCGGGCCACCCTCGGCGCCCGCGCCAGGCACCAAGCACTGGGGACAGCGCCCCGCTGCGTCAGGTATCTGCGATCCCGGCAATGTCCAGACACAGCAGCCGATCCGGGAGGGCGCGCAAAGCGCGCTAACCTGCCCTTTCTCCACCGGATGCCGCAAGTTCCATTCAGGTGAGGCCCTGGCGGAAGAGTTTATCTATATCTAGAGACGCAAAGATTCATGCTTTCTCGCGCGTTGCCGTCCTTGCTAAAAACCCCCGATCAACTCGTCGAGCCGCCCCAGAAAGGCCCCGTCCGTGGACGTCGAAGGTCTCGACGTCCACGGAGTCCCTCAACGCGAGTCTGAGACGGATCGCCCGCTCGATCTCGCCCCTGCTTGGTTTTTTTTTCACAGGTTTTCACTTATATACAGAGCGAGAAAAGCTTGTCGCTTGTAGAGGCAGCGTCTGCTAGCAAACGCACGCGGTAGCAATCGCCATCGCGTCAGATTCGCAATTCGGCGCACAAGGCTTGCGACGCCTTCAAACTATCTGCGCAGACCCCGGCCTTCGTCAAAAGGTCATCTTCATCAACAGCCGCTACACGCCCGGGACCTGCCGCAACATGCATGCGTCTAAGGGCGGTGCCCCAACGGCCAGACAACGCCATTGCTGTTCTGACAAAAACAGCTTGCGATACGTCCGCGGAGAATCATAAAGCCGCACATTCCCCATGGCGGTGTAAACACCGCGTAGCTGTCGTCGTGCGCACATCGGCACTGCGCAAAAGTCTAAGTCGCAGTCTGGCCTGTTTCCAGGCTCAGCAGGCAAGTTATCCTAACAGTCGCACATCGCAAAGACCAGCACGCACTCGCCGCCCATCCAGCGCGCCGGCGCAGCATTAAGAGCGGGGCCAGCATGGATTTCGACGAATTCTTCAAGTTGTAGCTCTCTCTGTTCCTTGAGCTCTTCACGCCAACCCCCCATTATGCGCGCATCCAAAACCTCGCCCGTTGCCTCCTCGATCGGTGGGGGTCGGCCCCTGCCAGATACGGCTGGCGGCTCTACAACGCCGCCATGTTCTCGCGGTCGCCATCATTGTCTATCGCCCGAACCGCTATCTGGGAAAAGCCTGAAACTTTGTCATATCCTCATCGAATCCAACAATAGGCATGGATGCCTCAAGACAGCGGGCGATCCTGGATCGCGCGCCGCCCGCGATGTCTCTGATAGCTTTGGCGGGCCGTCTGCTCCATAATAATGATGCCATGGGCCTGCACCGTTACCGAAGCGCACGAGTGCGCCGCTGTCCACGCGCGAGTCGCGGCAGCATGCGCGCGCCCTTGGCGAGGACAAAACAAATTCGAACACAGCATTGCAATGCAACGCGGGCTGCAAGGCAAGCGTCGCCGCCAACCACCACGCGCAAGCTTCCTCGCGATTCAGGGGCGCAAGCGAACGCGGTGGCCGGCTGCCCCTCAGCAGGGCCAAATCCAAATCCACGCACCATTGAAAAACGTTTATACGAAGCGCCCCACGGTCGCCGGGATGTTGGACGACGGTTTCTCTCGCACCCATATGCGCGAAAACCTGCCAATGATCGAATATATTGCGCAAGACTGGACATGGTCCATTATATCCTCCCCTGTCGCCCTTGTTCGCTGTAGGTCTAAGGCAGTCAACTAAGTCTCTTGGTTTGTAGTGGCGATGTCCAGCCTGCTTGGCGGTTGTATTTAAGAGCTCGAACGGCGCTCGCCACTGCAATTGCATCCGTCACAGCTTCCATGCTCACTCGGCGCGCCTGCTGTTCCCTGCTATGATCGGATGATTCCTTCGATCATTCATCGCCCGGCAGGTTCAAGTCGAGCAAGCATGCGGGATGACGCCCAAGTAGTACGTTGCAGGGCAAGCCCCACTGTAAAATTCAAACACATTGCTCGCGGAAAAAGCCTCGGGGAGACACCTTTAAAAATTGCACCAGTCTGTCGTTGCATTGTTAAGCTCTCTTCTATAATGTGCACCTTGCCGCATAAGACGCCGCGGCTAGCCTCGACGGCGGTCGCGCGTCGACCTGGAGCTCGCAGCCCGAGCAGGGCGCCGCCGTCCATCGGGGCGGCTTTCGACGCGTCGTCGCGCAGAGCACCTTCCCCATCGGAGCATGGGCCTTTGCTGGTTCGCACGTACCCCGGCAATTTCGACGGGCATCTAAGATGGCGCGAGAAGCACGGTCGGGGACCCCCTGCCCCGCGCACACTCTGACGCAGCGTCCGCAAATATGAAAGATGCCATGTAATTTTCCGAAACATCGGATTACACTCAACCTCCACCTTGACGCGGCCAAGCAGACTCACGGGCGGCGCGGCGGAATTCCCAGGATTCCCCCACGGGAGACATCCCCTACAAGCGCTGCAGACCTCCTGGATCATGCCCAGACGGACAGAATGGAGGTCGACGTTTGGAAAAATAGCCGCGCCTTAGGCTCTTTGGCGCCATGCCGTCTGAAGTACAGCCCCCGCAGTTCACGCCCGACAACTGCTGGGCCATGGCCCCCAAAGTCCTGGGCCATGGCGCCTTATCATTGTCCGGTGCGGCTGCCACTGACGAAAGCGATCTCGACGTCGATCCATCCCGAGGATACTGGGAAGTACCCAGTTGGGCACAAGTATCCTGAGCATACTTGCCCAGTCTTTCCTCGCCTCCTGCGCCTTGTGCAAGATAGCGCAACGGCCCTTTTATCCTTCCCTGCTGCACGCGGCGGCCCATCGGCTGGCATCTGCCCCCAGGGCGCCCCCAGGCCCTTCCCCCCGGCGAGCTCGGCGACCAGGTTCACCGAGGCCTGCTCGCCATCTTGCTGCTCTTGCAGGAGCATTGCACCCAGCGGGCGAATGACCACCTGGCGCTCCTTCCTGATACGAGCGCCCTCTCGCATATCCCGAGCGCCGCGAACCTCCTCGCGCGCCTCCCCCACCCCCCGCCCCCAACGCGCGACGCAGGCCACTGGCCACGCAATCCATCCTCACCTCCACCTCTGCATTTCGCGATGGGATCTCACCTCCATGCGCGGTCGAAATTCCGGCGGTCTCGCGCGCTCGTCCCTGTTGCTTGGCTAGAGGGCCGAGGGCGCCGCGAGCGCTGCCGGCCCGTTTCGCGGCATTCTCTGCGGCGCCCTTGGGCACAGAAAATGTCAGTTACCGCGGTCGCCCACGACGTCGCGGTTCAGGCTGAGGCCCAAGTGAAATTTGCACCTCGGCTTCCCGTCTGTTTGGCCCTGGACCAGCCCGCGTCGGCGCCTCTGCGCGTTGCCGCGCCAGCACTCTCGAGCGCGCCCGCTCCCGCGCGGGGCTCCGCCGCGTGGACGCACGGTGCACTTTCGGGCGGCGGTCGCCCGGCAACTCGTCGCAGTCGTCGCGCGTCTGCAGCGTCGTCGCGAGAGCAGGGCGCCCGAGCTGCAGGGCCCCCGATACCATCCCCGCGCCCGAAAATCCAGAGCGCGACACTTTGGCGAGGCTCCTCACTGTCCAGACGGCAACTGGGTCTACGATTCATGAACGGCGGGCAGGCGCAGATTCGGCGGCCCCCCTGGTCGTCGACAATCTCACGCTTCGACCGACGCAATAGTCCGCATCTTGCGTTCGCTGCGGGCGACCCACCTTTAGCATTCCGCCATGCCCACGCGTTGTATTTCCAGTACAGACCATCGTCGTGCCAACACGATCCCGCGCTGCCTCTGGCTCTGCCATCACCTCCCCAGCCCCTGAAACCTTTGGTGCCCTCGTCACCCGGTCCTAATCCACCCTGCAGCATGTGTAGATCTCGCCCGCGCCTGCTGGCCGTAGATTGCGACGCGAGCGGTGGCGTGCACATTTCCCACAGTATCAGGGAACTGGTCGGACTCCGCAGCGGGCGCTGCTGGCGCGCCGATGGCCTGAAGCACTGTTCGCATGACGCATGGCAAACAAAACATAATCTCAGCTGCTTGCTCGTCGGATGGATGTGTCTGACTTACCAACTGTTCCGACGCCCTCCGACGACTCTGTATCTGTATCTGTACCAGAGCTGAAGGCTGAAGGCGGCTCGGCTGGGCCACTGCAGTCCCACGGGGTCGCGGATGGCTGCGCAGTGGTGGCGTCTGGACTCTGTCCAATCATTGCTGCCAGCTGCCTGGTTGCCAATTGCCTGGCCGGTGAGGAAGGCCGTGCCGTCCGTGGGGTTGTCTGATCATATGTTGCAGCAAATTACTATCTTCTCCACCCCTGAGGAAGGCATCTTCTGTTTGAAAGCTGGTACATTGTGACGCGCTGCCACGTCCTCCGCCGAACACCCTACCAATGTTCCCAAGGGGTCTCTTGGCAAGATGGCCGAAAGAACGCATCCGTTCAAAGTATGAAATCATGCTCCACCTGAGTCCTGGGCATTTGGTGGTTGAGTGGCTGCAACGTATGTGAAGCCCGTACTGGCCCCCTCTCTCTCTCTCTCTCTGCAAGGCTCGAAACATGGTGGACCAGATCTGGAAGTTCGGGATCTCGAACCCAACCGAGTGTGCCTCGAGCCTGGCCATCTCGAACCGAATCTAGCCTGTGTCGAATCGATCCCTTTTCCTGCAGGCACACTGAATGAGTCTGGAACCCGAACTTAAGTGGCGCTCGTCTTCTCAATGTTCAAACCTGTTTCTCTGTGCTTACAAGAGATACTTAACAAGGTATGTTGTCACGCCATTGGTGTCTATTCCGCAGTCGATGTTGCACGCGGGAATTCGTAGTGTTCTGATGCGGGAAGGAAGGTTCTTGTAAGACGGCCGCTTGATGTTGTGGTGTGTAGCGGCCGATTGTAACACTGAGCCACGCATGGACCTCATGGACGTAAGTCCTGAAGGGTGAAGCCCCCGCAGGGTCCTAGTTGAAGTACCCATATGAGTGTAGCGTCGCCTGCACCACGCCGAATGTAGACTACAGCCAGTCCGAGTGCCACATATGATTCCAAGTAAGGGAATTTTTTAAGGTAGTGGGGAAATGCCACTGACTCTTGGGGGTGACCTGATCTCTTGACGTTACGTTTTGCTGTTGACCGTCGCAAAACCTGTGGCTGCACGTATCCGTGCGTTGCAGAATTATCAAGTAGATCAGCGTATGAAGGCCTGTTGTCGCGCTGATCGAAATTGTAGTACAGAGCGCAGGCGACGTGAAGCCGCGGTATGTATATCAAAAATCGTGTTGGGAACGCGGATGGCGGCAGATACAGGTGTAGCGGTCGTGGTGGATCGGTTGCTGGGCGCAGGCCCGTTGCCGAGCTCAGGCCCGTTGCTGGGCTGTCCACGCCACTTTCTTGGTTCCGCTCCCCGAAGAGATGTCGGCACATGGTAGTCCGTATTGGTCATCCTTATGGTGCCGTGGGAAATTCTGAGCAACAGAGCCAGCCACACACAAGTGTGCGGCCAGCTCCGCTACCAGGTCGAACAGATGTGACGATGCAGAGATAGATAAGTAGTCACCGTTACTCAAATAGCAGTCGTACTGACTGGTCAGATCCTGATGCCTACACCTGAGCATACACGGCCGCGGATGCGCTCGCTCCCGCTTTGTTCCCGCTCGCTCACTAAGCAGCTCCCTTCGAGGTACGATCGCCGAGTCAGGAACGAAAGGTCTCCTCTCGCCACGGCGAGCCACGGCCAGAAGCACCTCCCCCGACCACCCAACCTGAGGAGCTTCCCGAAAGCCAGAGCCCCTCCTGAGCCAGAGGGGGGCCCTCGGCTCAGCCAGCTGGCTGCAGGGCCGCGCAGCCGGCTGCCGTGAGACGCTGCGAGCGCGGAGGGCGCCGAGAGCGGGGGCGCCGAGGCGGGCCAGCCGGCGGACGGGCCCGCCCAGCGCCCGAGCGCGGTCGGGGCCCACCTCGGCTCCGGACGCCTCCTGGACGCCGCCGGCGTGGGGTGGTCCTCCGACCCCACCCGAGCGGCGAGCAAGGACGGGTCTTGCGCGGGGTGGCACAGCGATCGTCCGCGGCGGCCTGCGCGGGGCGCCCGCGCGGCACGCCACGTGGGAGACGAGGGCGCCTGCGCGCGACCTCACGCCGGGCAGCGTACGCGCCGGTGTCGAGGCCGACGACCCCGTGTTGTTTTTTTTGCGGCGCTCAGCTGCTCCCGAGCCATCCGGGTGGCCAGGAGTTCCTGAGGCCCCCGTACGGCAGGCTCGCGTCGTGACGACGCCGGCGATGGTTCTGCCATCGCGTGGATCGTTCAACCTTGAACGATTGGCGGCCCTTCGATCGCCAGGTCGTTCCAGAATGGCCGATTCTGAGCCACTGGCAGCGTTGAGCCTCGAACGCCCACGGCGGGGTCGCCGCCGCGTCGAGACTGCGCGAACCTGCAGTAGAGTCGGGGCGTTGACCCAAGGAGCCCCGAAGAAGGAACGAGATCACAATGTTTCCATGAGTTAAACATCGTCTTCCCATCGAAAGCCTAAGGAGCACCTAAGGCGAAGTGCAAAACAAGTAGGGAACACCGAGCCCCTCCCCAACGAGAAGGGTTCCTTCTTCAGCGCCTCGACTGTACTTAGACAGGCGCGTTCCACTAACTACTCGCAAATGGCCTGGATCCGCCGCAGGGGATTTACGATATGTTACATCGAGACGAACGAATGTGTTTCCGGGCGTTTGCGAGTAGGTATTTTGCGAGAAGTGGAACGCGCTCGGTGAATGCTGAGCGTGGGGCCGTGAAGCTGAAATGGAAGGAGAAAAAAAAACGAGGACAATCACCAAGACTGAACCCGGAAACGTCGGTGTCGATGTTGGTCGTACATGTTGGTCGTCACCATTTCATGGATCATCCTCGCTAATCGGCGACGACCTGCATGGACCGTGACCAAGATCAACTTCGACAGGAGCCCTGATGGTCATCGTGTTTCTTCTCTCGACGCGGCGCTTCGACAAACTTATTTCAGTGGGCTTTCAAAAAGCCTCCAGGGGGCCTCTGTCTGTGGCACTGGAGTCTGACCGCGACGGCCTCTGGAGGCCCGCGGCAGCATCCTGAGAACCCCGTGGAGGTCGGCTGCTGGGCCCCCTGGTCTCTCGGTTGGCAATCGACGGCGACGACGACGACGACGAGAACGACGACGACGACGACGAAAACGACGAAAACGACGACGACAACAACCACGATCACGACCACGACCACGACGACGACCAGGACGACAACGACCACGCCAACAACCACGACCACGACCACGACCACGACGACGACGAAAACGACGACGACGACGACGACGACGACGACGACGGCGGCGGCGGCGGCGGCGGCGGCGGCGGCGGCGGAAACGGCGAGGACGACGACGACGACGGCGGTGGCGGCGACGGCGGCGGGACAACGACGGCAGCAGGTTGCGCCGCCCAGGGGGAGGGAGAAGGGAAGCAGGAAGACAGAATGAGGACCTACACAGACATCCGACGTCGTCATTTTGTTCACAATGTGCACCCCCGACGTCTGGACAGCGTTCTCCGGGGCTGGTGCTTCATCCCGAACCTTTCCTTTCACAGCCCGATGGGGCCCGGCGAGGCCTGGAGCTGCAGAACCCCCCGCCCTCTCACGGCGCGAGAACGACGGGGAAGGAGGATGAGGATAGGGGAACGGAGAATGACATAAACATACAAACTCGGAGGTCCGCGCGGTTTTGTTGGATTCGCGCTGGAGGCTCTCCCTGGCGCGCGGAGCGCGCCAGGGGCGACGCTGGAGGCGCCGCCAAAGGGCTCCAGTGCGGATCCAAGAGGACGGCGCGGACCTCCGAGCTTTCATGTTTATGTCGTTCTTCGTTCCCCTGGAGTCCTAGAGGAGGAGGACGACGAGGATGAGGATGAGGATGCCGCTGGATGCCTCACAGCGCGGGGTCGGCCGGGGACGAGAGGAGGGAGCGGGCGAGGAGCGGGCCGGACAGAAAAGCAGCAGGAGCATCAGGGCTTCGGAGCTCCGCGCGCGGACGGCGCGCCACGGTGGGCGCCGGAGGCACCGCCAGGGAGGGGCCCAGCGCCGATCCCAGAAATCCGCGCGGACCTCCGAGTTTTTATGGTTATGCCATGTTCCGTTCCCCTCTGTGTGTGACACCGCGTCGATCGTTCCACCTCGAACCGATCGCGGCCCCGATCGCTCAGGGTTGAAATTCGTCGGGTCAGCCAGTCGCGGCCCCGAGGGGTCATGCATGCCTGCAGCCGACGCGCTGCCACAAGGAACGCCAGATCAGGAACGAACGGAGGGGCTGTCTTGACTAGACAAGCGCGTTCCACAACTGGAAGAGTAAGTACTCGCAAATGTCGGGTCGGGCGAAAGGGGGGGATAGCAAAGGGGAGGTTTGAGAATCAGCTCACGTAGCTGATTCTCCCGGCGCCTCCCGGCGCCGGAGGCGGCTATGTATCGAGGAATGGGCCCCTCGGTGAGGCCGAAAACAGCTGCATGCGGCAAATTTCGTAAGCCCCCCTTTCCCCATCCCCCCCTTTCGTCTGGCCCGCAAATGGCCCGGATCCGCCGCGGGGGATCTGCGACAAAGGAGGCACTCTGCGAGGAGTGGAACGCGCTCGGTGATTGACCACGGCGGGCCCTGGCCGCGAACGGGTTCCCCCCGACTCGGGTCCACGGGCCGGCCCGAAAACCCAAGCCCACCCTGAGTCTAAGGTTAGGTCGGCTAGTCCGAAAAATGCAAGGTGATTGAAAGATACGCCAAACATAAGCAAAAATACTATTTTTATACATGAAAAAATCCTGGGACTATTGGTTGACTGCTTTTGAAGATTCCTCCTGTAGAGGGACAAGCCCGACTGAAGTCGAAGGTGGTCCTTATTCTGGCACCTTGACTGTATATACCGTTGCTTGTGTCGGCGGCGAGCGGGGGGGGAAGTGAGAAGGAGAAGGCCTTCTCAAAAGGTTCGGAAGTCCCCTGGCCTCCCGAGAGAATTTTTCGAAGCCTGCCCCGGAGACAGGAACAAACTTCTCGGAAGGCGCGAGGGCTTTCTGAGAAGTCCCGCCGCCTTCTGAGAAGACCTTCTCCTTCTCGTTCCCCCCCCCCCCCTCGCTCGCCGACGACTGTCAGACAAGCGCGTTCCACGACTCGCAGAGTAACTACTCGCGAGTGGCCTGTTACGATATATTACTCCGATACAGACATGTGTTTTTCCAGACGTTCGCGAGGTGAACGTTTTTTTACTCTGCGTTTTGCCATTGGGCGGAAGGGGGGGGGTCTGGCCCTGGACCTCTGCTTAATGGCGTCTGTTTGGGACTGTGCGTCCTGTGGGGGAGACCCCACCTGCCTGAAACAGGCGCCAAAAAACAGCCCAAAAAATGCCAGCCCCTCCAGGGGGTGGGGGGGAGGAGGGGGTCCGAGGGCCCTCGCCGATCGGCAAAGCAATGAATAAGAAAACGATCACGAGTAGGCACTTTGTAAGTAGTGTTAGGTCGGGCCTGTCCCCCTACAGGAAGATGTTGGGCGATAAATGAAAAAAAAAAAAAAAAAAAAACAAAAAAAAAAAAAAAAAAAAAAAAAAAAAAAAAAAAAAAAAAAAAAAAAAAAAAAAAACATGATCGAAAATAGGAGAAAAAAAAGTCACCTGACGACTCTTAAACTATTTGTGCATGTTCCTCCTGTAGAGGGACACGTCCGACTTAAGAGAAGTGGAACGCACTCGGTGAAGTGTGCTTCGAGCGGCCAAGCGCCGACGACGCCGGCGGGAGCGGCGGCGGGCCTGCCGGCGCCGCCGCGGGGGGCGCGGGGCCGCTCGCGCCGTGCGCCGGGGACAGCGCCGAGGCCGGCGCCGGCTGCACGAGGGCCATGCCAGGCACTCCCGGGCGGGAGGCACGGGGGGGGGGCCTGGGTGGGCCAAGTGTCCACCACCAGCACTGTACCACGGGCAGGTCGGGGGAGAAGGCAGAGTGGGCAGGTCCTCCTCCTCCTCCTCCTCCTCCTCCTCCTCCTCCTCCTCCTCCTCCTCCTCCTCCTCCTCCTCCTCCTCCTCCTCCTCCTCCTCTTCGTCTCCTTCGTCTCCTCCTCCTCCTCCTCCTCCTCTCCTCCTCCTCCTCCTCCTCCCCCTCCTCCTCCTCCTTCGTCTCCTACCGAAGGTAGTGGTGGTGGAAAGTCGGCCCATCAACCTAGATGGGGGGGGAGAAGAGGGCCCGAAAGGGGCCGCTTGTGGAGCCAGCAGGGGCCCAGGAGGGGCCTGGCAGGACCCCTTGGGAGCCCTTTCCTTCACCCCCTCCTGGAAGCCACCACGGAAAGGGGTATGGCAGAAAGGGGTGTGGCTTTAGGGATGAAAAAACGCCCCTACCCTGGGCTACAAGTCCGTGGTCAGTAAACCTCCTGGGAACTCCCACCGGCCAAAGAGCCGCCAGGACGCCGCGCGGCACGCGCGATACGCAGGGTTTACCCTGGCAGCCCACAGGAGGTTCAGCGCACAGCGCCTCATGAACCAGGGTAAGGGTGTTTTTTACGCCCTCGAATGGTGCCAATCGTGGATTGGCGATGCTATCTGCGATAAACAACATCGCCAGATTCCCCTTTACATGAAATCTGCACACCACACCCCTTGACACGATGCCCCTCTCGTACCCCCCCCTGACCGCCCGCTCGATGCTCTTGGCGGCGCTCACGCCGGGGCGGCGCGAGGGGGGCGGCCCTGTAATCAAGAAAGCGGGTGGGGGCCCTCTTGGACGGGTCCGGCCAGGGGCTCCTTAGAGTCGGGGCTGTTCTGGCGGCACGCACCTGGGGGACGGAGGGAGGGGGGAGGGCTTCTTAGGAGGCTGCTTCTCAGAAGGCGCCGGCCTTACACCTGTAGATGAGGCCCACGCCTTCTAAGACGCAGGGGCGCTTCTAAGAAGCCCTCCCCCCTCCCCCCAGCGCGTGGCTGGATGTTCTGACCCGGGTCAATCCAGACCCCGGTCAGTCAGGCTCTGCAGGATCCTGCAAGCTCCAGCAGGAGCCTGCAGCATCCTGCACCCAAGCCTAGGCCAGTGCGCCCCTGGTCCTGCAGGATCCTGCAAGATCTGGCGCTGGGACTGACCCCCGATTGCATTGACCCCCGTCTCTTGAGCCCCGAGGGGGACTTCTTGGACGGGCCCGGCCGGGGGCTCCTGGGAGGCCTTCATGGTAGCCGTCGGGGCCCTTCTTGGCCTTCTCAGATACCCACCAGTCGGAAGAAGCCGATACAAGCATGAAGTAGGAAGGCGCTGAAAGTAGATTGGGTAACCGCCCACCACCTAAAGATGAAGGAAAAGGAGAAACCACTCGTTCATTGAAGCAGGAAGGCGCCTAAAATAGACTGGAATCTGGGAATCCGGAACTACCTGCTATAAACGACTGGTGTACACTCGGGGGCGCGCAAACACGGACTAGCGATCCATGTATTTGGCGCGCGGTCGCCAAATCCATGGATCGGGGGAGGTGCCCTCCCCCAAATGCGGCCAGTGCCGCACTGGTCGGCGGCGGAGATCCGCGATTTCCCATGAAAACGGGACCCGTCGCTGATCCACGCCCCCTTGATCCATGTTTGCGATCGCCTGAGAAAGGCTACCCGATGGTCTTCGCCGAGAAAAAAATGCACGCGCCCGAGCGGTGCCCAGACTCAGAAGCGATGCGAAAACCAATGGCCTGTGTGGAATCCCAGGATCCCCCATCAGAGAGAGGGGTGCCCGAGCGAGATTACTTCTTCCCCGGGCGTGCGTTGGCAATTCCGAAGGGTTCGCCTCCGGGATGGACACTGGGGGTGGACACTGGGGATGAACAATTGGGATGGACGCTGGGGATGGACACTGGGGATGGACTCTGGGGATGGACACTGGGGATGGACACTAGGGATGGACACTGAGATGGACACTGGGGATGGGCACCCTTTTCTCTTATCCGCAACTGCGGGGGACTGGGTATTTTCCCGTACTTCCTGGGTCTTCGTCCCCCCCCCCACTTCCCACACGTTCCCGCATCTTCGTTTGCGATCGCCCGAGAGCCCCCGCCCTCTCGGGCGTCCCCCGCTCGTACCACTGCTTGCAGGAGTGCTGCCTCTGAGAGGGACCCCACCTGCTCGAGGCGGGCGCCCCAGAAACGGCCAAGATCTGCTCCATGGGGGGGGGAGGGGGGGGGGTGCGAGGGCCGACGCCGACCGGCACAAGAATGAACAAAAATCTATGCCCGCTGGATCCGTGTCTGCGATCGCCTGAGAGCGGGCTCCTCCTCCTCCTCCTCCTCCTCCTTCTCCTCCTCCTTCTCCTCCTTCTCCTCCCTTTCTCCTCCTCCTCCCTTTCTCCTCCTCCTCCTCCTCCTCCTCCTCCTCCTCATCCTCCTCCTCCTCGGGCGCCCCCCCGCCTGGGCGCCCCCCCGCCTGTGCTGAGAGGTCGCCGCCTCCCGCGCCGCACCCCGGTGCGCGCCGCCCGTGCTGGCTGCGGGCGGTGCCGCCGCCCCGCGCGCCCGCTCGAGGGAGCCTCTCGGGCCAGCTCGAGCCTCGGGGGCGCGGGGGCTCAGAAGGGGGCGAAGTGTCCGAAGGGCTGATCTAGAATGGGCAAATATCCTGCCACCACTACCACATGCAGGACGGGGGAGAAGGGAGCCTGAGGAGGTCCGCGGCCTCCTCCTCCTCGTCCTCCTCCTTCGTCTCCTTCGTCTCCTTCGTCTCCTCCTCCTCTTCCTCCTCCTCCTCCTCCTGTCCTACATATGGTAGTGAAGATGGAAAATGGGCCCATCAATCGATTTTCATATTATATATTTATATACACACGCACTATAACCACGCGCGCTACGCGAGCGCGCTTAGGTTATTGCCGATTCTGCAGTCATTGTCAGTGAGCTTCGCACGAATCCACACACACACACACACACACACGAGTTCACCAAAGGAGAAAGTGCCCCGAGCGTAGGCCACCCTTGGCGCGTGGTGCCAGGCCTTCTGAGGGCTAGCAACGGGCTCGAGGTGCAGTCACGGCAACACCGACCCCTTCGGGGTCATCACGGCGTGCGAGATCCTTCCCCCGCATAATCCCCCCTGGGGGCGCGGAAAAAATGCAGCGGAACGTGCCGAACGAGCTTTGCCCGTTTTAGAACGGGATGCCCACTGTCGAACGGGGCACTCGGCGACACTTCCCTTCAGATTCCCTGTTCGGCAATGGGAAATCCATTAGAAAATTTACAATCGGGTACCCCGATGACCAATTTGACAGCGGAATTCCCTTTGTCTATTGGGCGATCGGAGCTCAATTCGCCCGCCTCGGCCTAGACCCCCCGATTGCTCATGTGAATGTGGCCGCCCACCGTCACACGGGCAATCAGAGCTCAATTCCCGCGAGTAGCGGCACCCCATTTGCCAATGTGACAGTGGGCCCCCACTGACACATGGGCAATCGGAGCTCAACTCCCGCGCCTCGGCCTGCCTCCAAATGACCCATCTGAAAGCCGGCGCCCGCTGTCGAATCGATAATCGGACTTCCTTGGCCGCCCAGACCTGGCCCACAAACAAGCTAGCGACCTCCTCCCCCCCGCCCTGGCTGGGCCTGCACGTTTGCCAATGGAGCCTCACTGTCGACTGGCCAGCCCCCCGAAGGGCTGCCGATTTGGCAAGTGGGCCCCCGGAGCTACATCCATGCTGCAAAGGCCTCCGGAAAAACCACCGAAGAGCCGCGCAAGAGCCACTCACGAGCTTCGTAACGGCAAGGGCCCCAGAAGGGGGCACCTCACTAACAGGCCATAGACCGTCGAATCTCACCAGCCCTCTGGGCGTAGGTGGTCTGGAGAGCGTCCGCTTCCAACCCCGTTGTTCCACCCCAGGGACCCCAAACCGGCAATGACCCCCCCCCCGGGCCCGGCCCGACCCCGGACCGAACGCGCCACGGGGGAGCGGAGGGCTCCAAAACGGGCCACGAAGGGACCAAAACGCGAGGGCCACGAGTCGCCGAAATATCGTTCCTTGACGCCCACGATGGAAGCTGCCGGGACGCCACAAAAGGCTCCCAAGATGCGTCCAAAGAGGGTCCCAAGAAACAAAAATCGTCTGAATGCAGGCGGTGAGCCGTCAACCTGGTCACAACCGGAAGCCTCATGAAGTACCTCGCGCGTGTTTTATTCCTGGTGGCACCACGTCTTCGCTCCACCGAATGCCTCACTGGCACGGTGCCGCATAACGCCCCTCCGCCCATCTGAAGGCATCCCTCAAACATTCCGTGGCCCCGCGGGTGGTTGGCTGGTCTGATTGGCTCCAGCAGCAAAGAAAGTTGTTGTCCCTCGAAGCATAACACGGCGCTGGGACATAAGAGTTGCTCGCAGCACGCGGCTCAGAGCACAGCGTTTGCACGTGCTTTGTGACTTCAGAAACTTCACGACGAGCTCAATTGGAGTCGCGGAACAGTCTTGTAGGAGCCCAGTTGGGGCCGTATTGAGAGCCCTTCGGGGCGTCATGGGGCCCCTCCCCGACCGTCCTGGGTCCCTGCGAAAGCTCTCTTGAGCCCGCTTTGGAAGCGTGCGTGGGCTGTCCTGGTCCGTCGTTGGGTTCTTCTGGGACCATCTTGAAGTCCTTTGAGGCGCCCCTGAAACCCGCGCAAACCATCTTGAACTCATTCTGAACGAAAAATGACATACTGATTTCAATTGAGATTGCCGCACGGCTCGACTGCAGTTGGTCGTCTGGATATCCTCGTGAAACCCCATGGGGCCATCTTGAAGGCATCCTGCGGCCATCTCGGGCTGTCCTGAGCCCCTCCAAGGCAACGTTGGCGACGTCGTGGGCGCACTAAGTATGACACATTGAATTCGAACAAACTACAGCAAGCAATGCCTGCGGAGCGAACAGAATTGGGCCCACCTGCTATATGGGGGCGTGTCAAACTGTCACCTCACAATTCTGCAAAGCTGCGCGCCTCGCAGCATGGCAACACACCGTGCAGCAGGCAATGTCCGCAGTTGCAGTGTGAGGGGGGAATGGTGCCCCCTGCGATTTGCTGGCGCGCGCCGCGCTGCCCTCGCAGCCCGCGCAGCAAAGCCAGGACGTCGCGAACACTTGTCATGGCGGGGACTCCGATGAACGAACAGCCACGCGTCCTGGCGCTCAGCTGCGAGGCCACACTCAACCCTGGAGAGGGAAAGACAGAGCGATAATTTCGCGACTGACACAGAGGCGCTGTCCAAGGCTCTGAAAGGGTAGCTGATAGGGTTCGCGGGGGCGGGGGACCGGACAAACCAATTTGCAGCAGGAACTGCAAGCCAAAAGGGCGGCGGCTCTGAAATTGCCCCGAGCACGAACCAGGATGCCCCGAACTAAGTTCATAGCAAGGACTCTGACAAACGAACAACCACGCGTGATGGCACGCAGCTGCGAGGCCACATTCAACCCAGATCGAACCCCAATTCGCGCACTGGGAGAGCAGGTTAGAGCCATTATAAAAGGGCGCGCGCAATTCGCCCTAAAGAACACTGGCGGGCTTCTCACTGACGGAGGGGGCGGGCCACTAACGGCGATTGCCGCCCTTTTCACCCAATCCAGAGCGCCGCCCTCGCGAGCAAGATGCCAGCGGCCGCGCTTCGGACGAAATCCGCTGATCTGGCTGCGCCATCCATCAAGGCAGCCACTATCTAACAGGTCGACATCGAGGCGCAAGAAACGCGCGCGCCTGCGCCGGAGGGCGCCCTCCTGACGCTGATCCAAGCACCTGGCGTAGCCCCCCCCCCCCGCCCATCTATCACCCCTGATACCCTCTCGTTACAAAGACTCGCGAATTCACGGGACGCTTCTGGACGCAAGGGACTGTGAACTTCTCGCAACATCTCAAAATGGCCAGCGCGACCAACATGGTCTGATTTCCTAATTGCCCAGCGGATCTGCTTCTTCCCACTTAAAAACTACCGATGGGGGCCCAAGGCTGGGGGGCGGAGCGGGCGGCCCCCGCTCGACCTGCCGCCGCGGCCGAAGGGCCGCGCGGCGGGGCCGACATCGCAGCCGAGACGGGCCTCGAGCACAAGCCTCTGAGGACTCAGCGTCTCGCCAGGTCGCCCTGCGGCCCGCTTCGCAACCTGGCGGGCGCCCCGCAAGCCATTGCGGCGCGCCCGACCCCGCACTCGCCGCTGAAGCAGTCGGCCAGGTAGCGGCCTGTCAGACGCGGCTGATCTCCCGCCAGTCGACCGGCGAGGCGCGCCCCACAATTACGTCCTCGAGCTGATCCTCGCAGGCACGGAACACGTCTTGCCGAGCGCGGAAGAGCGTCGCCCTGGCGGCCGCCAGCCTGGCGACGCTCCGCGCGGCCTTCCACTGACCACGCTTTCGGACCTCGCCCAGCCGTCGCCGTATCCTCGCCGAGTCTATCGTGGCGCCCGAGTAGCGCATCTGACACGGGGCGAATTAGACCGCGCCCTCAAGTCCTGGAGGCACAGGCTGAACACCTTGCAGCACTCGGGATAGGTGAAGACCACTGGCACTCTGGATGGCCTTCCCGCTCAATGCGTTGCGGCACGGGGCCCAAGAAGCGGATCCAGGGCAAGTCGAATTCGAGCAACGCGTCGCCCAAGTCCGTCTTGTCCCGGCGACCCCCCTCCTCCTCGTGCAAGAGCCCAAGGGCCCCGTGCCCGCAGACGCCCGCCGCCGGCGCCACCGGACAGGCGGGCTTCAGGAGCAGGAGGTAGCTGGGCCGAGCGCGCGCTCGCGCTCCATCATCCGCCAGGCCATCGCACGCCACAGCACAAGCGCCCATGGCTTCCTCGCCCGCGGAGGCCCCAGGCCCCGGGGGGGGCGCCAGGCACCTTTGCGCGCGCAGCCTGGGCTGAAGTGGAAGATGCCAGGCATGAGCTTCTCGGCCGACGAGGCGCGCGCCCCCGCTTGGCACGGCGCGTTGACGCAGCACGCCAGCGCCTCGCCCACCGCCGAGTCGCCCTGCTCCTTCACGAGCGCCGCGATCTCCGCCGAGGGCCAGCCCCGGCGGGCGAAGTCCCGGCAGCCGCCCCTGGCCCTCTGGCACTTCTGCTGCGTCGGCGACCGCGCCGCCTCCCGCCCCAGGAGTGAGAAGCCCCCCGCGTCGTCCGAGCTGCGGCAATGGTGGGCTCGGCGCTCGCGCGAATGCGCGAGCCCGCGCTGCCGCGCGGCGCCCGTCACGACCTCGGGCTCGGAACTCCCGCTTCTCAGGATTCGCCGCTCCAGGGCGCCGGCCCCGCGGGCGCCGCAGGCGTCGGGCCCTCCGCCTGACCCCCCACCGCCGGCGGGGCGACCCAGCACGGCTTCCCGAAGGTGCCTCGACCCGTCCAGCTGCCGCTCGCGCCGAGCCAGCTGCCGCAGCGGGAGCCCCTCCGCCCGCGGCTGGGCCAGGCGCCGGGAGCGCCGTCGCCTGCGGCCGGCTGCCTGCCCCAGCGGGCGGGCCTGCGCGCGGGGCGGCGGCAGCTGCCGAGCACGCTGCCTTTTGGGCGCCGACCCGCTGACCTCGGCGGCCCACAGGGTCCGCCGGCGCCCCGTCGGCGCCAGCAGCCCAGACGCCGAGAAGCCGCCCCGCTTAAGGAGGAAAGGATGCGAGGCTGCGGCGCAGCGGCCCACTACAGATGCGTCTCGGACCTGGGGCAACTGGGGGTCCGCCCGATCAAGTAGCGGATGCTTCGGGAAAAGAATATGACGTGGAAACGTCAAATCTGGACCAACAAATTGAAACACGAACTCACTCCACCCATGATTGAAGCTCAGTGCCACAGAAACGAACGCGGGCCTCAAAGACCGCGGCGGCTGCGCAATGTACGCTGGCGACCTGGGACCCGGCCTCAAGGGCGAGGATGCCGCCGGGGCGCTGCTGGGCTCGGGCACCCGCTGACCTGCTTGGAGCACGCGGGCTGGGACCACCCCGGCAAATCCTCCAAAACGGCCCGCTAATTGAAATGATCCTCGTCGTCGGGCAGGCCTCGGAGTAGGCCTCGGAGATCCCATTCTCCCTTCTCGCCCAAACCGAATCCTGCGGCGCAGAGCGAATCCTCGCGGGCGCTGCGCGCGCGGCGCCGGCCGAAGCGAGCTCGTTCCGGCACGCGCCCGACGGGCTCGACCAGCTCCTGCGATGGCCAGCCCGCGCCAGCCCGCAGCTGCGGAAGACGGCGTCGGACCGCCGCGCCATCGAGTTCCAGGGGGGCCACCAATCGGACTCCCAGAAGCACACCATGGAGCTGAAAGTGGCCAGCTCGCGCCGCGCCTCGGCCTGGCGCATCGCTGGTCGCCTTAGCGCGCCGGCACCACGCCGCGCGCGGAATTGAGGGCCGACGGCGCACCGCGCAGAAGCCGCAGAAGGCCAAGTGACCCAGCACAGCCTCCACCGCCCACCCCCCCAGCGGCGGCGGGCCAGCAGCCCGCGCGCGGCCTGTCGGCAGCGCCAGAAGCGGTCTCCCGCCACGCGAGCACGCAGCCGCCCACCGTCGATCGCACTGCAGCAAGCTGCTCGTCGCTCCGATTCCCACACCATTTGTCCTTCAAATTTTCACTGGTATGGAATATGTCCTCTATATCTTTGGGGATAAACTCTGAAATTGCAGGATGCAGCTCCTCGATAAAAACGTCATGCCCCGACTGCGATCGAGCTCTGGACAAGGATGGAATACTGGAGACAATCCGAATCGCCCTTGGACCTTGGCACATTAGCACCGAGGCCCAGGGCCCACTCTGACTGGGCAGCGCGAAGTGCATCGACCTCGGCATTTCTCTGCTGATATTCAACCCGAAAATCCGATTCCAATCCTTCGCCGTCTTCAATGCAATGGCGCAGCAAGGCCCAGGCGTCCACAACATGGAGCGCCGCGGGGGTCCACGCGCAAAGACATAATTCCAACGGCGCGATGTTGCTGGGGCCCACGTGGCTCTTCTGCAGCGCGGCGTTCTGGGAAGTACGCTGCGGGCGTCATTAGTCGGGCCAGCGAAGATGATCTCCGCCGTCCACCAGATTCCGCCCGCGGAAGTTCACTCCGCCGTCGCGCGCGCATGGTGCTGATGGGGCGCATCAAGTTCTCCGAGAAAACTGCAAACTCCGACCGCCGCGGATAGAATCCCCCCCCCGTTTTCGGGCAATGGTGGCGAGCAAGGGCACGCGCCCCTCAACAATAGAACGAGCAGTGATGACAGTTTTGCCATGGTGTTGCACAAACAATTTTCCTACAGGATCTCGGCCATCTCATCTTCGGACCGTAAAAAGGGATCACCACCCTCGCGCATTGGCGCGAGCCCGAGAACTAATTGCTCTACGCTGGCAGCAGCCCAATCCCAACAAAACTGGCGCGCCAACGGGGACGTCCTGCCTCGTCTTCTTGCAAAGAAAACACCCGCTTCCCACGGCGAGGGCTCTGCGCCTCAGCGGCCATCAATTTTGCCGGGGAACAAAACTCGTTGACTTGATCGATCCATTGCAGCTACCCGGCTTGCCCCCACTCGCACACAGATTCCCGCCCCCGCCCTGGGCGCTTAGAACTCGGTCTCCATGCCCCCCCCCCCCCCCACCCCACCCCACCCCCCCAGGCCAGCCGCCATTACTGCTGCAAGTTCGACTCTTCATGAACTGTTGATCATTTCATGGGGCGAAGTACTGTTTCTTCCCCTAATTCAGTCTCGCTCTGCAAGGGGTAGCAGGGTGGCCAATCGCAGATGATATCGCACCCCTTGGGGTTGCCATGATCAGCCTCGGAAGGAAGCTAATAAGGCCGAGCGGTTGCGCTTCTTTGCGCGCCCCCTCTTACCAAGAAAAATGATGCACTTCACTCCAGTTTTGCATATACGTCGACATTCCAATTCCCTTTGTCCTGGCTCGGTCACATCCTTCCCGCCATGGGAATCGGCGCCAGTTACGGCCGAGCCGCCCCCGGCCCTAGCCTCAGCATCATTCGAAGAATCGATTGCCGCGGGCTTCGGATCGGTGCGATTAGCTCGGGTTCGCATTCCAGGCACGGGTTGCGCGCCGTCGGCCGCCCCCGCGGTTAAACTGGGGGGCGGCCCAGGCAGCCCCTGGCGGAACTGTTCTTGCCACATGTCCACGATGCACTCTCTCACTCTGTCTTCAAAAAGGCATGGGTCCAAATCGCAACCAGGCGCTGACCCCGCCAGACGCACGCCCAGGATGAACGCAGGACCGATCATGGGTAGAAAAAGCAAGTCTTCTCTCCGATCCGCATGCCTGGGCCCATCATTACTTATGAATTCGCTAAACTCTGAAGAGAAACCGGGGCGATTGGCGCCCGGTGCACGAGGGATTTCTTACTCGGTCAGTTTATCGCTGAAATATTTGGGACGCGCCTTCGACGCAGGAATGTCAGCCGCGTGCACGTGTCACTTCTTTTTCAACGAGGCTGACAATCTACTCATATGGCTTCGGCATCTTTGCCCGGGTTGGGCTGCCCCTCCCCGGTGGCTGAGCCACCGGCGGGGCTGGCTGCAGAACAACGCGGAAAGCCCACTGGTTACGATGATCTACTTTGCGAATAGAACTGGCGCCTCCACATCTTCATCTCGTTCATTGAGGTACGATTTCTCTGCGAATGCTTCAGCGGTCGAGACAGCGGCGCGTCGTTCAGAATGGCAACATGTGGGTAGACGTTCATAATCCTGTAACGCACGACGCGCTTTCTCATTTCAGATCGAACGGGCGTCGCAATGTCGCAGCGCATCTCCTCGGGCCCAAGATTGCCATTTGCCGGAACCTAGCGAGCGTTATCTCCTCCGACGTGAAGACGTGCATCAAATTTCCGGGCACGCGCGGAACGACATCATCCACGAACGCAACCGCCTCCGACAAAACCCTGGTCGTCAGTTTGGCGAACAACTCCGAGCATCCCGCGGCGACACATGAAGAGCAAACCTGCGCCGCCACCAGACACATCGTTCAAGCTCCAATATGGGAGAAAAGCGATAATCACCTCGATTGTCCCGTTATTGAAAATCGCTCTTTTCAAGCCACGATGTGCTCGCAAGTTGCCCTCCAGTTTCGACGGCAACCGCCGCCGCTGCGAATAGCTGCAGGCAACCGCGCGTCATTTCCACGAGGGCATCACTTACCCTGCGCTTGGTTCTTGCCCGAGAATCGGCGGCCTTCATTTTGCACAGCAATGTCGTAGAGGCCCCGTTCGTGGTGAAAACCCTGTTCCAGTGTCGATACGCATTGCCATTCTTCGCCTTGAAAAAGTTCTGCCGCATGGATCTAAAGAACTCACTGGGTGCCTTTCCCGAGGAAGCCATTGTCTCCAATGAATGGTGCCCATCCTTGCACGTTCACCTTTGCCGCTGCACTGATGGCATGGCATCCCCTGGCAAAAGACAAAGCTGGAGTGCAATGAGCAAGCAGGTTCGTCGACAACACGCGCAACTCAAGAAACTCATCCACCAATATGTTCCGTTCTGTCGCAGGCGCGAAAGATGTGTCGGCCACTTCTTTGACACCCTGTATAACGTTCCATGGGCCGCGAGAAGTGCACTTGGGATCCGGCTCGTCACCAGCGAACGTGAGTCCAGCGATCAAAGTCGCCGGTGTCTCAGGCTGACGATCCTGCCCACCTCCGCCTTCCCCGGTTGAGCCGGGAACGGGAAGAGTGGGAAGTCTCCCGCCAACTATGGGTCGTTGCGACTGACATGGTAGGTCATTTCCCGTCGCGCCAATGCCTGTGCCAGCACTTTGGCCGGCGCCGTCGGCTGGGCCAGCTGCAACGGGGGAATGCGCGACGTCCCCTGCGCCAACGGTATCGGCAGGAATACCGCAATGGTACGTACATGCACTCACGATGCTTAATCCAACACAACGAAGCCTTCCACGCACACTTCCCGGTTCCCCCCGAGATTCGGCACCTGAAAGAACAATTTGGCACCATCCATCGCACCTACTGAGCTTCGGAGGTCCTGCAGGATGAGGCTGCCCGTCAGGGCGTGAAGGAGGGGGGCGTTCAACGTGCCCGATTAAAGCCAACTCCTCAGCATCCTTCGAGTCACGTGCGTGGCCAGACACACCACCAGCTCAGCCGGCAGCGCGCGCTGGCATTTCATTGATATCCCTTTTTTCGTGAACGGGAGGTTTGTTCACATACTCGTCCCGCTGAACAACTCAGTCGTGGCTCCCCCCGACCTTTCAACATAAATCCGATCATCTATTCACCTGCGTTTAAACAATGCCTGTTGGACAGGCACCGCAAAGCAGACATGGCGTGAAAGCTGAGCCTGAAAATCTTTCCAACGCGTTCGACAGCGGAACTGCCGCAGCCAAGCAGCGCCTCGCCACAGCGAGGAGGACACGCCAATCGCGTCCACCCAAAGGGTGGCACAGTTTGCGGGCAGCCAGTCGCTATGACGACGTGCCCCTGAGCCAAAACAGCGGCGGCAGAAACCACATGCGATGTTTAGGAGAGAGAAAGAGATAGAGAGGCAGGGGAGTCATGAGATGCGCGCGCAAGGACATGGCGCACTTGGCAAGCAAAAGCCTATGTGCAATTCTCCGCGTGGCCTAGCTCCCTCTAGCTTCCACGTGCCCATAGGAAAAGTCACACTTCCGACAAGTCCCTTCCGTGACGACATGTAATGGAGAAACTATCGCCCAGGGCTTTTTCATGGGATGCATTGTCTGTCCTTCAATCCGTGCGCGCACGCGTGCAACGTGCATTTGTGAAATCGACCGGCACTCAGGAACTCGCGCAATTGGGGGTCGCGCCAGTACTGGCATCCAGAAGGCCACTCCAAACAAACGGCACCTCCTCTTTTAAAACCTACTTCCGCAGTTTCGCAAAAACTCCAACACAGATGACGAAACGATACTCGAATCCCTCTCAAACGCCTCACAGACCTATGATCCCCTCTACGATAGTGAGCAGATTCGTTCACACACTGCCATAGGGATGCCTCCATGCAAGGTGTAGAGGCCCAAAAAGAAAAGCGATTGCGCTCGAATGCTGTGATATCTTCGGTGCCTCTTGGGGCGTCTTGGCGGGCTCTTCGGCGCTCGCGGGGCTCCCTTGGTCCGAAAGCGAAGGCCACTTCGGATGCGACAGGAGGGCCGGCACCCCCATGAAGGACTCAGAGGCCAGGTTCGGGGGCCACTGGGGCCCTACCCAGGCATATCTATATATATATATATATGTATATATACATCTATATATATATATACATATATATATCTACTTATATATATATATATATATATGAGTATGTGTGTGGGGTGTGCATGTGTATATATGTATGTTACACACACACACACTAGAACCACGCGCGCTTCCCGCTCGTTTAGGTTCTGGTCACAGCTGCGCCACGTTTTACGGCTCTCGCTTTCGCTCGCCTGATCGACGGCATTGCGAAGTCCGCTGCAAGTGGGCGTTGCAGAGTCTCCATCCGCCTCTCCCCCCTCCTCCTACCCCTCCCTCGTCATTGTCCTTCTCCTCAACTCCTCCTCCTCCTCCTCCTCCTCCTTCTCCTCCTCCTCCTCCTCCTCCTCCTCCTCCTCATCGTCCTCCTGCTCCTCGTCCTTATCCTCCTCGTCCTCCACCCCGTGCTCCTGCTCCTGCTCTGCCTCCTCATTCCCTCCTCCTCGCTATCCCATTTTCACTCCTCTTCGTCCTCCTCATCTTCCTCCTGCTTTTCCTCCTCCTCCTCCTCCTCCTCCTCCTTCTCCGCCCTATCCTTCTGTCCTGTGTCATGCTCCTCCTCATCTCCTTCGTTTGCAGCTACTCCGCTTCCGCCCTCCTTCTCCTCCTCCTTCTCCTCCGCCTGGATTCGGGGATCTTCTGACCCGGGTCAATCCAGACCTGGGTCAGTCAAGCCTGGCAAAATCCTGCAAGATCCTGCACCCAAACTCAGGTCAATGCGAAGGATCCTGCAAGATCCTGCAGGATCCTGCACCCAAACCCGGGTCAATGCGACCCTGGCCCTGCAGGATCCTGCAAGATCTGGCGATCTGGCTGACCCCCGTTTGCATTGACCCCCGTCTCAAGGCTCCCGGTGGATGTTCCCAGAGAGGTGTCCGTGAACATATGGGCAGCTGTTCTCCACCGCCCTGGCAGGGATTGTGGCCCAAAGGGAGCTCCACCTACGGCCCCAGAGAGAAGGTTCGCATGGCGTGTTCACGCCAATGTCAGCACACCCCTCACACAGATCGCGCCCCACAGGGAGCTCCACCGACGGCTCCAACAGGAGGGGTCTCATGACTTCCCTCCGCATGTTTCGGCACACCCCTGACGCGGATCGCACCCCGCAAGGATCTCCATCCATGGCACACATGGGCAATTTCGCATGGAGACCCCACGCCCGTTCTGGCGCCGCTACACGCGGATCGCGCTCCACAAGAAGCTCCATCTACGGCCTCAGCGGGCGCGCTCGCGCGGCGACCACCCCCTTCACGCGGATAGCTCCCCACAGGCAGCTCAGCGTGCCTACGCGCGCTAGCTCCGCAGCGACCCTCTATCCAGTCTACCCCGCGTCGCGCAGTATTTGAAGAGAGAGCCGCGCCCTGCGCTACACGCAGCTGCATGGGGGCGGGCCCTTCGCCAGGCCAAGTGTTTTCTCTTTTCTCTTATACGCAAGCATACATTAACACAGGCTACAATCGTGCATGCAAAAATACATACGTACGTACATGCATGCATACACATACACGTACACAAACATATACACATACACATACACATAAACCTACACCTACACCTACACATACACACACATACACACACATACACATACACATACACATACACATACACATACACATACACATACACATACACATACACATACACATACACATACACATACACATACACATACACATACATTTACACCTGCACACGCACACACACACACACATACACATACACATACACGTACACGTACACATACACGTACACGTACACGGACACATACGCGTACACTTACACTTGCACATACACATACACATACACATACACATACACATACACATACACATACACATACGCATACGCATACGCATACACAGACATACATACACACATACACACATACACACATACATACATACATACATACATACATACATGCATGCATGCATGCATGCATGCATGCATACATGCATACATACACACACACACATAGAAACGAAACCTATCAGGCGGAGCCCCAGGAACGGGCCCAGGTTGTGGACCAAAGGCCTCTCGCAGATGAGTAGTAAGGTTTCTTGGGAAGTCTCTCAGAGGCCCGTTTGGGGCCTCTTGGGGGTCTCCTGGGGACGTCCTGGGAACCTTCTGGGGTCTCTTGGAGGCCTCTTGGGGGTTCCTGTGGGGCCTCTTGGAGCCTCTTGGAGGCCTCTTGGGGCCTACTGGGAGCCTCTTGGGGCCAAGGCTCGAAATTTAAGCTTGGTTTTCCCCCCTCTGGGACCCCTCTTGGGCCTGTCCTGGAGCTTTTGGGTCATCTTGGGGGCATCCTGGGCCGTCTTGGGCCCTCCCTGGGCCGTCCTGGAGCTCTCTCGGGGGCCTTCTGGGCCGTCTTGGGAGCCTATTGGGCCGTCGTGGACGCTGTGAAAACCCAAGAGGCGAATATGCTAAAGACGCACGTTTCCCCATAGGAATGTGAGGGATTTGTGCGAGCTCTCGTGGGGCGCTTTGGGGGGCCTTGAGGGCCAATCGTGAGCCATCTTGGATGGTTTTGTGAGATTGTTGGGCTTTCTAGGACCTCCGGGGGTCGCCCCGGGAGGTCCCCAGGGAAAAGGGCCATCGAAATACAGGGGGGCGCCCCGGGGCCGCGGGCCTGGGATCTCCCTTATGATTATATATTATCATCACACACACACACACACACACACACATATATATATATATATATATATATATATATATATATATATATCTCATACTGTAGCGATATTGATGCTGCTTCCCTTCAACATCAGAGCCAAAGGACCTGCGGTGCTTGCTCTCTCCATGCCGTGCCATGCTATATCCTGCAGGGGGGGGTCTCCGACCCCCGCAAATACAATCTCCATCACGCCCCCTTGGAAGCTCGGCGCACACTCCGAGTCGAGCTTTCAACCGACTCCCGAAAACGTTGTCTGGCTGGGGCGTCCCCCAGGACGACAGGCTGGGGCGTCCCCCACGCTAAATAACTACACAACCGAAGCACTATCCAGCATCGAACTCAAACGTCACTAGCTGGCTTGCTTGATTGGCTCGGCTTCCAAGGGGAAAATATATTACACAGCAACTGGTATTGTGCATGGTGGATGAGAGAGTAGGCCCAGAGAATCTCGCGCTGTCATTTTCACAGCGCGAAGCGTAGCCGCTCAAGGTCCTATACCCTGAGCCTCGCATCAGGTTCAGTCCAAGAAAAGTCCTCTGGCGTTGTCCACGCGCACTTCAAGGAAAACACCGTGCGCGTGGTCCTGCACTGGCTGAAACCGCGGAGCTGCCCACTTCCACTTGTACGTCGTCTGCGACTGCGTGCTCACACTCCGCCTCATCTGACTCGGTCGCGTCATCACCGACGAGGCTGGCACGCTGGGAATGGTAGTGTCCACCATGTCCGTGGGCCGCATCTCCTTCAGCGTCGTATCGGGCTCGGGCGGGACCAGTGTCGTAGTAGTAGCCGTCGTAGTGAGTGGTCTGGCCCTCACATCCCTGCAAGAGCGTCGCCGCTGCCGTGACCATTGCAAGGGCCGCCGAGCGATCGGCACCAGGAGAGCCCGCCGCGCTCCTTGAGCGCCGCACCCGCGCAGCCGCCCCCACGTCGAAGTCCACCTCCTCCGACTGCTGGTCGCTCTCCGCGACCTGGCCCACGTCCGTGTAGATGCCGTTGAGCGTCCTGAGCTTGACGAAGCGACCGTGTCCGAGGATCTTCGTGCCCAGGTCCGCTTTGTTATCGTCGGTGCCGACGGCCCCGAGGCCCATCAGCTTCCGCTTGATCGCCTGCTGGAGCCAGAGCACTCGCGCCCCCAGACTCCGAACCTTTCCAACCCCTTCCCGTCGGGCGATACCTCGGGCAGCTGACGAGTCCGTCAGCAGACTAGCCGCCACTGAGAAGCCCATGAACTCCAGGAGCGACTTGAGGTAGAGTATGTCCTCGGCGACCGCCGCCGCCGCGTAGTATTCTGCAACTCCCGAGCTGGTGGCCACGATGCCCTGGCGCCTGCTGAACGAGTGCATGGGAACTCCGTCGATCTCGATCTTGCCGCTCGACTGCGACCTCCTCGTCTGCAGGTCGCCCGCCCAGTCACTGTCGCCAAAGCCAACCAGCTCCACGTTCGTGCCCTCCGTCGGTCTCGGTAGCCAGTTCACCGCATCCCTCGTGCCGAGCAGGTACCTCACGAGCCTCTTGAGTGCGGTGAATGCGCCGACGGTGGGGTCTGACAGCATTCTGCCCAGTAAGCTGTCCTCGTACTGGCAGTCCGCTCTGTCCTGAACGTAGTACATCAGCGCCCCCACGCACGAGCGGTAGACGCCAGCCTGCTGCTGAGACAGAGCGGGGGTGCTCCCCATGAGCGCCTTGTGCGCTGGCACTCCAGGTGTGGGTGCCGTGTTCGAGCTACCCAGGCCGAGAGTCTCCACCACGTAGTCGAGGTACTTCGGGTTGGCCTGCAGCTCAGTGCCATGCTCGTACCTCGTCCTCAGCCTCTTCAGGTGCTCGTAGGTGGTGCCGTACTCGTGGATCTCGCCGCCGCTGAAGGTCACGTGCAACTTCAGCTCGTCACGGAAGCCCTCCAGCGCGTCCCTCGATCCAGCCATGCGTAGGTCGTCCATGTGCAGCTCAACCACCACCTCACTCTCAGGATTGTAGAAGAACAGCGGGGCCACCTCGCACCTCGTCATGTGCATCTCGTCCGTGAGGATGCCCGCCATGTGCTCCACCCAGCCTGGCGCTGCCGTGCGCCTGCCAGGTAGCTGCTTCTTCAGCTTCCAGTAGATCTCCGTGTCCTTGCCCTCCACCTTGAGCATGTCCAGGTACTCCTGCGGGGGGTCCACCACCACGTCTTCATACTCGGGCGCCTGGTAGAAGGCGTCCGTCGCGTCCAGCGTCATCACCTCGAAGCCGCGCTTGAGAGCCACGAAGTCGATCAGCCTGTTGGAGATCGGGGCTGATCCTGGCGTGAACAGGTCGTCTCGCCACTCCTGCCAGCGGAACTCGCGGCAGACGAATCGCACCTTGCGCTGCCACTCCCGCAGCGCTGGCTTCCACCTCCACTGCTTCTCCCAGCGCGTGGCGATGTGCTTCATCCCTCTCGCCTCCGACTTGGGGATGTCCTCGCCGACGCCGTGGTCCAGGAGGCTCTGCAGGTGCTCCAGCGTGAGCCTCTTGTCCAGCTCGTCCTGCATGTCCACGTCGAACATGCCGTCCGTCGGGTCCTCAACCTCGTCTGAGACCTCCTCCCAGAACGCGCCAGGCGAGTCGTCCACGTTGCCGACGTCCAGCGCGTGGACTGCCGCGACTCGCGCTCGCTTGCCTTCTGAAACTTCCGCCGCAGGCGAGACCTCGCGCCTCGCTGCCTGCGAGGGCGCCACCCCCATCACCACGTCACTCGGCGCCGGCGGCGCTGGCGCTGGAGGCTGCGGCTGCGGCGGGGCCGCCGCTGCCGCAGGAGGTGCCTGCTGCGGTGCCTGGGGCTGAGCAGGCGCCGCTCCGCCCTTAGGTGGTCCTGGCTGCTGTGGCTGTGGAGCATCAGGCTGGAGTTGTGCATCCGCCTTCGGGAGCTCCGTCGCCACCTGCTGCGGTGCCCGCCTGCGCTTCGACCTCTCGGGAGCCGTCCTCGTAGCCCAGGGTAGCCCCGTCACCGTCAGCAGGAGCTCCTTGTCCGTCTGCTCTCCCTCAGGGAGCCGTCGCACCGTCCGCGCGCGGTCGAGCCCCCGAGGCGTCATCACCAGGTGCTCCTGAGACTCGTCCGATCTGCCGACCCAGATCCCTCTGCCCCACTGGGCCTCGCCTCGGTGTAGACGTCGTCCTCCAGTGAGACCTCGATGCGCAGGCCGCGCAATCCGATACAGCACCGTCTCGCCGAAGTTGCAGATGTCGCCCTTGTAGGGGGTGCCCGTCGCTATCTCGTGCGGGGTCTGTCCTCCAGCTCGCCGTGAGAACCGCTCGTGCA
>CAUYUJ010016700.1:245089-266129 GCA_963575745.1 Prorocentrum cordatum
CGGACCTCCAGAAGTTGACCTTCATGCAATGTTTCTGCTATTCGGCACCATGTGCATCAATGGGGAGCGATTGATACGGATGCTTTTTCCCCCCTCGGGGTGCGGCTGCATGCCCACATCTGTCACTCCTCGAGAGGACCTCAAGGTCCTGGGGCACGACTGTGTGGGGTGGATCTGGATATACTCTGGCGGTGGAGTACGGGGGGATCTTTGCGACAAGAGGGCCCAAAACACAACAAATATAAATGTTCGGAGGTCCCACGAAGACATCCGAATGTTTATGCAAATGTCATGTTTTGATTCTCGATCGTAGATGGCACAGTCTGAACCAGTGAAGACACCTCGGACGTGTCAAAATGAGTTGGGAACGCAACTTTACGTGTCCTGCTGTTCTACGGCTCCAACGCCGATCCTTGGCACAGATTCTGACCGTCGGGGGCGTGGCGCTCGAGCAACCGATCCCTTTTCAGAAGACCCCCTTCCTTTTCAAATCGGGGGCGCGCAAACATGGATTAACGATCCATGGATCTGGCGCGCGGTCGCCAAACCCATGGATCGGGGGGCGTGCCCACCCCAACATGCGGCCGGGGCCGCCTCGCTCGGCGGCGGAAGTCCGCGATCTCCCATGGAAACAGGGCCCGTCGCTAATCCACGCCCCCTTGATCCGTGTTTGCGATGGCCTGGTCAAAGGCCGCCTCCCCACTCTGGGCTCCTCTGCTCGCCGCCAGATAGCCTCCCGCTCCTCCCCGCCGCCGCCGGTCACAGTCCAGTGGCGAAGCCGCCCAGCACCTCTGGCAACAGGCAGACGGTCGCACCGAGGCAGCAATCGACCGAGCACGTAAGAGCATCGCGCAATCCGTCAAATGCGTGGACTCCCTGCTCAGCCTGAGCGAGACAGGCCCTGGGGGAAAGGAGTTCTGTACACACTCCACGCTTTCGGGCCCTGAGGCCCTCCGCTGGCCCCAGAACCGACAAAAACCCGGAACGAACAACCAAGCCATGGGACCCCAGGCCTTCCTCCTCCTCCTCCTCCTCCTGCTCCTCCTCCTCCTCCTGCTCCTGCTCCTGCTCCTCCACGGCACGATGAAACTGATCGACCGGGCCCCAGGTGCGAGACTGCGACAATCTCTCGCGTGACCAGTGCTGGCCAATCCTGCAGCAGCCCCTGGCTGCTCCTGGCTGCAGACTGCTGCCCCCCTCGGGCCGCGCGACGCTCGAGGAGGGATGAAGCCTCGGCAGCGGGGGAGCGAGGAGCCGAGATGCGGGCGGAGGGGAGGGCGAAGCGCGGGAGGACAGGGACAAGGAGCAGGAGAGGGGAGGTGGAGGAGGAGGACGACGAAAGGATGAGGACGGAGGACGACGACGACGACGACGACGACGACGACGACGACGACGAACGGACGACGAAAGGAGGACGACGACGAGAGGACGACGAAGGATGAGGACGGAGGACGACGAGAGGAGGACGACGACGACGAAAGGATGAGGACGGAGGTGAGCGGGAAGGGCTCCCCTGGAGCGTGTCGTGACTGGGACGTCGAGGCGGATCCAGCCATAGCGACGAGGGCGCAGGAGGGCAAGGGAAGCGGAAAACGTTCAGACCCCATATCCTGCTTGTCCTCCTCATCCTCCTCCCCCCTGAGGTCTTCAGGGGTCTCTAGATCTGGCGAGGCCTCCAGAAGGCCAGCCAGAAGGGAGGGGAAAGGAACAACACAACAGCAGCAACAACAAACAACGGGGGGAATCAAAGACACCCTCCTCCAAAAAACCTTCCGTCCCTCCTTCCCCTTGCTCCTCTTCCCTGCTCCTCTTGCATCCTTCTTCCCTCCCTCTTCCGTCCCTCGTTCCTCCTCCCTCCCCCCATTGCCCCTATAACGATCCACCTGCTCATGTTCCCTCCTTCTTCCCTCCCTCCTCCCTCCCTCCTCCCTACCTCATCCCTCCCTCTTCCCTCCCGCTTCCTTCCTCCACTGCCCCTTGCCCCTCTTCCCTTCCCTTTGCTCCACTTCCCTCCCTCTCCCCCTCCTCTTCCGTACCTGTTCCCTCCCTCCCCCTTGCCAAGATTCCTTTCCTTCCCCCTGCTCCTGAGCCCTCCATCTTCCCTCCCTCTTCCCTCCCTCGTCCCTCCCTCTTCGCGCCCTCGTTCCTACCTCCTCCCTCACTCTTCCATCCCTCTTCCCTCCCTCGTCCCTCCTCCCTCCCCCCTTGCCCCTCCTCCCTTCCCCCTGCTCATCTACCCTCACTCTTCATCTTCTCTCCCTCGTCCGTGCATCTCCCCTCCGATCCTCCTCCGTCCCCCCAGGAGCGCGAGCCAGTGATGACAGCGGTGATAACGACAATAACGATGCTAAGGGGGGACACATCCATCCTTTCTCCCCTTCCTCCTCCGTCCCCTCCTTCCTCCCCCTCCCCTTCCTCCTCGTCCTCCTCCTCCTCCTCCTTTTCCTCCTCCTCCTCCTCCTCCTCCTCCTCCTCCTCCTCCTCCTCCTCCCTCCTCCCTCCTCCCTCCTCCCTCCTCCCTCCTACCTCCTACCTCCTACCTCCTCAAACCCTCCACCCTCCACTCTCCTCACTCCTCACTCCTCCCTCGCCTCCCTCTCCTCTCATCCCTCTCCTCCCTCTCCCCGCTCGTTGCTCTCTCTCTCTCTCTCTCTCTCTCTTTCTCTCTCCTCTCCTCCCTCTCTCCTCTCTCTATCGCTCTCTCTCTCTCTCTCTCTCTCTCTCTCCTCTCCTCCTCTCCTCCCTCTCCTCCCTCTCCTCCCTCCTTTCTTCCCTTCCTCCTCCCTCCCCTCCTTCCTCCCCCCTTCCTCCTCTTCCTTTTTCCTCCTCTTCTTCTTAATAGCAGTATTATGTTGAGTCTTATTATTATTAGTGGTATTACTCTTATTCTGCTTATACCTATCAGTATTGATAGTATATTTGTTAATATTAATACTACTATTCTGATTCAAATTATTCGTATTTATAGTAAGAATATGGTTTGTTGTTCCTACGCCTCCTCCTCCCGCAGCAGAACAGGCAGTCGTCCAGCGGCTTGCCCCAGGGGGGGGGGGGTCGACCACGCCAACGGGCCAAAACAAGCGGCACTTGAGTCTGCTCTGCGCCCGCGGCCCAGAACCGGGCAAAGATGGCTGCAAGCTGCGTCGCAGCATTCCACGGCTGGCGACTTCGCGCACGCGATCGGCGCTCTGTTTGAGGAGCCCACGCGGTGCGCTGCTCTCCAGGGGGGGGGGACTTCCGATGAACGTTTCACGTCCGTGCTGCCTTGCGCGGGTGCACTTCGCCGGCGACTCGCGGGGCTCAGGGCTGCGCAGCAGGGCGCGCCTGCCTCGGGGGCTCGGATGTCGCCCCTTTAGGAGCGGCCCAGGCGCGAGGCACTGGAAGCAATTCGAGGGTCCTGGAAGTCACTGCGCAGTGCGTTATACGCTGAGATCGGGCATGTCCCAATATAGGCGGATTTTGGACGAATCTATCGATATAGAAAATCAAAAAAACATGGCACACACACACACAAACAAATAGTCAAAAAATCGTCCCCATACTATTTGTGTACCATTGTTGAAGATTCCTGCCCGAACTCTGCGATTCCTTCTTTTTGCCGCACTTCCCGGTCACGACCGAAAGCGCCCGTCAGTTTGACATGCGCGTTCCTCGCGGGCCAACCATGGGCAAATATTTACAGAGTTTGCAATGCACGCTTCTGTTTTTAATAACCGAACCCCCCTGATAATAACACCCGGGGGATAATAAAATTCGGGCTCCAGGGGGGATAATAAACGATTTGTCCCAGCAAGTCGACGACGAGAGAGATCCATCGCACGATGTATCCTTGGCCCGTGCTCTGGAAACCCTTGGCACGTACTCTTGAGATCCTAAAGCTACCCCGCGCTTTGAGATCCTAGGCGCTCCTCGCCAACATAAGAAGATAGTAACTTCGATTCGCAACTGGCCGATGCGATGATAAAATTCGACCTTGCCGCCCCTCTCCCCCGACCAACTCTGCCTTCGTCGGGGATAGTCAACTCTTAAGCGCGAAGGGGGGGATGATCTATTATCCAGGGGGTTCGGCTAGCCCCAACACTTAGTGGGAGGGAGGTGTCCAGCAGCTCGCCCGGAATTTCGCCCGTTTCTGTGCCTCTGTTGCTCCTGGGACGATCTCCATTAACGCTGTAGCTGACGGCCTCGCCGAGAGCAGAGCGGAGCAATGCCAAATCCCTCAGAGTGGCTGTGGGCGAGCCCTGGACCTTGTTGCCAAGGCCGAAAAAAACATATTTTGTTGAGGAACGCGGCCCCTTCCCAGGTTGCTGCCGCCGCCCCTCGCAACCCTGAGAGAGAGGTCGTGGTTGTCCCTGTCCCCCCGTGCGTCCGCAGGGCGAGAAGGCGAGCGCAGGCGGAGGCAGGAGCTGTCCATCGGTTCGACGCCAGTCCCAAGGGCCGGCAGTGCCGCGCGTGCGGCAGGGTCGTTCTCAAGACGGCGACGAGCGTCCTCGCCCGTCTCAGGGGCCCGTGCCCAACCCCGCCCCAACCCCTCCGCCCGCGCCCGTCCAAGAGCCACCGAGCGCTCCTGCTGACGGTGGCGCAGGACCCGCCACGGGGGAGGAGGAGGAGGAGGGTGAGGAGGAGGAGGGTGAGGAGGGGAGGGCGAGGAAGGTCATCTCTTTTCCTCCTTCTTACTCCAGGCTTCGGCCTGTGGATGAGGCTGTTTTCAGAGGCCTGAGCATGAGCTCCCCCCTTTCGCCTGGAGCAAGGAGTAGGACATGCTGGCCACCCCTTGCACCCTTCCCATACTCTGTGGGGGAAGGGAGGATACTGGGTTTGCTCCTCCTGCGGGAGGGCTTGCTCCCAAGGCCACGCCTGTTGAGCTCCTCGGTGAGCGCGAAGCTGTGCGTTCTGGACCAAAGAAGTTGGTCAAAGCTCAGAATACCGCACTCATGCGCCCGAGGAAGGGTCTGCCTCCGAGGTGCGGTGTTCATGACTGGGGTCGCGAGTTTGGCTGTGAAGGGGAAAGTGCGACGTAGTGGCGCCCATGCCCTTTGCCCCCCATTGTCTCGGGGGGGGGGCGGCGGTGGGTGGGCCCATGGCCATTCATGCATCCAGCTATGCAATTCCCATCATGCTTGCATCTGCTGCTGCTCCTAGCAACAAAAACAAAAAAACTCCTCCTCCCTCCTCCATCGCCCCTCCTCCTTCCTCCCTCCTCCCTCCTCGCTCTGCCCTCCCTCCCTCCCCCCCTCCCTCCCCCCCTCCCTCCCCTCCCTCCCTCCTCTCTCCCTCCCTCCCCTCCTCCTTCCCTCCCTCCCGCCTATCTATCTCCTCTCTCCTCTATCCTCCCTCCTCCCTCCTCTCGCCTCCCTCCTCCTCCTCCTCCTCCTCTCCTCCTCCTCCTCCTCCTCTCCTCCTCCTCCTCCTCCCCATCCCCATCATCATATCATCATCATCATCATCATCATCATCATCATCATCATCATCATCATCATCATCATCATCAGCATCATCATCATCATCATCATCATCATCATTCATCATCATTCATCATCATCATCATCATCATCATCATCATCATCATCATCATCATCATCATCATCATCATCATCATCATCATCATCCTCTCATCCTCATCCTCATCCTCATCCTCATCATCTCATCATCATCATCATCATCAGCATCAGCATCATCATCATCATCATCAGCATCATCATCATCAGCATCATCAGCATCATCATCATCATCATCATCATCATGCATCATCATCATAATCATCATCTGCATAATCAGCAGTATAATCATCATATCATCAGCATCATCATCATCATCATCATCAGCATCAGCATCATCATCATCATCATCATCAGCATCATCATCACATAATCATCTCATCAGCATCATCAGCATCATCAGCATCAGCATCAGCATCAGCAGCATCATCATCATCATCATCATCATCATCACCGTCACCATCATCATCAGCAGCAGCATCATCATCTCAGCATCATCAGCAGCATCATCAGCATCATCATCAGCAGCATCATCAGCATCAGCATCAATATCCTCCTCATCATCCCCATCACCATCATCATCATCATCATCATCAGCATCAACATCATCATCAGCATCATCATCATCATAATAATAATAATCGTCATCATCAGCGTCATCAGCATCATCATCATCATCATCATCAGCATCATCATCATCATCATCATCATCATCATCATCATCATCATCATCACCGTCACCATCATCATCAGCAGCAGCATCATCATCTCAGCATCATCAGCAGCATCATCAGCATCATCATCAGCAGCATCATCAGCATCAGCATCAATATCCTCCTCATCATCCCCATCACCATCATCATCATCATCATCATCAGCATCATCAGCATCATCATCATCATCATCATCATCATCATCATCATCATCATCATCATCATCTTTCCTTCCCTCGTTTCCTCCCTCCTCCTCCTCTGCGCTTGCCACGATTGCTGAGATCCCCTGAGGCAGTATCTGACACGGCGTTAAGAGCAACCCTGGCTACGAAGTGTTACCCTCCTGCTCTTCGTGTTTGGCGCCTGCGCGTCAGAATGTTACTCGTGGTGCCTTGGGCCCTTGGCGAAGGGGCCCACGTTCTTGACCCATGTTCGCGTGTCTTTGTTTTGGCCGTGCCAGTTTTTGCGGACAGGTTTTGGGACGCTCCTGAATCTTCCTGGGCTTTCGGGGGGGCTTCGGGATGCCTCTGGCGACGACGATGGCAACTGAGGACGGAGGATTCGAGACGTGAGGTTCGAGGATCCCGACACCTGGCAACCTGACAGATCGACACCCTTGCTTCACGCCATTTTCGGACCCCTCCCTCCGACCGTAGTGTCGGGAATCCCGCGCCCCCACGTGTTGCGTTCTCCTCCCCCCTCCCTCCTTCCCGGACGTTTCTGCCATACCGCATGCTGTTTCGCTGCTTCGCCGAGTCACTGTCCCATGGAGCCGTCCTGCTGCACGGATGTTTGGCCGCCGCTCCGCTCCGCTCTGCTCCCCCTCCCGTCAAGCATCGACCAGGATGAGGAGGAGGACCTCCTCATCCCCCCTTCACACCCGTCCTACATATGGTAGTGGTGGTGGAGAATTTGCCCATCATCCCCCCCCGACCGTCAAGCATCGACCGTATGTAGGAGAGGGAGGAGGAGGAGGAGGAGGAGGAGGATCCAGGGTCGAGCGCAAACGAGGAGGAGGGGAAGGAAGAGGGGAGGGCGATCGATCCTCCCCGACCCTCGATCCTGCTGCCATCGACCCTCCTTTTGACCCTCGTCCTTTGGTCCTCGACACGCGCTGCTCGATCGCTGACATCCGACGACGACGACGACGACGACTCCGACTCCGACTCCGACTCCGACTCCGACTCCGACTCCGACTCCTCCCCCTCCTCCACCTCCTCCTCCTCGTCCTCCTCGTCATAAGGCTAAGACGAAGCCAGGACGAGGATAAAATCGGGTGACGGTAAATCGAGAATCTCTGAGACCTGGCCGCCCTGGAGGATGTCTCGGACGCCGCGGCCGTCTCGGAGCGTTCCAGCACGCTCACTTCCCGTCCGAGCCCAGTCCGAACGACCCCTCGTCCGAGCCCAGCGGACTCATCCTCGTTCGAGCCCAGTCCGAACGACCCCTGTCCCCCGGGGGCAGTTTTCCGCCCCAACCCCATTTTTGAGGGCCCTCGGGCCCGACGAGGGGCCCCAGGGGAGGCCGAATGCAGAGAGGTTCACCTGGATTGAACGGATCGGTTGCTTCGAGCGAGTCCCACCCGAGGACGCGAGGCGGGATACTCGAGGAGCGCCGGCACATCTTGGACGGGCGGCCGCGGCGTAGGGTCGTGACTCATCGGTGCCGCGTGGCCAGGCAGCCAAGGAGAACACGGGCACGCTCTGGGCCTGGCGGCCCCGGTATGCATAGGGTGTGCCGGGGAAGGGGGGGCAGCGCGCGGAGCCAAGAAAGCCGCGCGGAGCGCTAGAAGTTTATGGTCCTGCCGTGTTGTTATGATTCGACTCTTCTCTCGTTCAAACAGCCCCAACCTGTCTGGGGGGGAAGCATACCCGTCGGTCGGAAGAAGTAGGTATAAGCATGAAGTAGGAAGGCGCTGAAAGTAGATTGGGTGTCCGCCCGCCCCCCCGGGAGGAAGGAAAAGGTGAAGCCACTCGATCATTGACATACCTACTTTCAACGACACATAGGCACTGTCGGAGATCCAGCATTTGCCCTTGTCGCCGGGGTCAATCAGACCCGGGTCAGCAGGAACCCAAAAAACTCCAATGCTGAAGAAAAAAAAACTGCAACCCAGGGTTTGCAAACCCGGGTCAGCCAATATGCGCGGCCGCCTCCCGACCACGAGCGGCTCGCCAACCCGGGTCAGCCAGAGGGGGTCTTCGCAGGATCCTGCAGGATCCGGTGCCCTGGCTGTCCCCCGTTTGCATGGACCCCCGCCTCTTGAGCCCCGACGTCAGCAGCGAGGAGGGGGACCGGCCTGGCCGCCCACGCCGCCGTGGTCCGCGGCCGCGGGGGGAGGGCCCCCGTCGACCTCGCCGCCGCTCGCGCGCCGCCCTCGGATCCCGCCGCCTCCTGCCGCCGCCCTCCTGCTGCCCTTCTGCCTCCTCGTCCTCCTCCTGCCTCCTTGCCTCCTCCTGCCTGCTCATGCCTCCGGACCCCTGCCTCCTCCTCCTCCTCCTCCTCCTCCTCCTCCTCCTCCTCCTCCTCCTCCTCCTGCTCCTCCTCCTGCTCCTCCTCCTGCCTCCTGATCCTCCAAATCCTCCTCCTCTTCCTTCTCCTCCTCTATCACTCCTGCATCCGCATGCCTCCGCCTGCCTCCTGCCTCCTCCTCCTCCTGCCTCTTCCTCATCGTGGCGTTGTGAGGCAAAGTAGATTTCGAGCCGGACGATCCAGACACGACCGACGAACTCAGGAACGATACTAATCCGTGGGCTAGAAGAGCCGCAGAGGACATCGAGTACGCCGGAAACGGGTCGGAGAGCTCCTGAGAGATGTTCGGAGATGACAAGATGGCATTCGGTAAACTAATCACGCTGGCGATACCTGAACGACTACGCCTACCAGACGTTCGACAAGCACGCGCCCCCGCCTGGCCAGGACGACAACGACGAGCAAGGGGAAGGAATGGCGCTCCAGGGTCTCAGGCCATGGAATTGCAAGCTAGGTTCAGTTCACCCCCGGTATTATTCGCGAGCAAGAAAGTATTACACAGTCAGATCATCAAAGCGGCGACTGTTACATCAGACAACCGGTGCATGAACTGCGAGCAAGCCATTACCAGCAAGGGTACTGCATGGAAACATTTGGCAAAGAGCATGGTGAATGGAGGAAGGGCGAGGGAAAGGACGAGCAGCAGCAGAAGCAGCAGCAGTAGCAGAGGGGAGGAGGAAGAGGTAAGACGAAGCCAGGAGGATAAATTCAGGTGAGGATAAATCGAGATTCTCTGAAATCCGGCGGATCTGGAAGATGTCTCGGGCCCCGCCGCCTTCTCAGAGCGTTCCGGAACGCTCTGAAAGCGTTCTGGAGCGCTCTAAACGGATTGACTCTCGCCCCAGCTCCGTCCGACAGCAGCAGGGGGGGCGGAGGACGAGGACCATCACTTGCCCTGGAGGCTGGGGCGGGGGGGGGCCTCAAAGGGCTGACTCTGGAGGTCTGCGGCCAGGGCAGTTTTGGCATGCAGCCACATGCGGCTGCGGTGGAGCAGCGGTCCATCATACGCCGCCACTGTGCTCTCGTCTCCCTGGGGCTCGCTCGTCACCACCCAGAAGCTCTGTAGAGCTCTTTTGGCCCCCCGCCCCCCCCCCCTTCAGTCATCGCGCTACCCTAAGGAACGCCGAAAAAGTAACAAAGGGTTTTGTTCTGGCCAGGGCGAGTCGCACACGCACATAGTTTCGGGATGTTGCCGCGTTACATGCTCAGCTAGGTCCTTTGTACCTAGGTATGCTGATTTGCATTGACCACCTAGTTTCCGCAGCCGGAAAACCTTAGCCTCCGCAAAATGCTGGATCCACAGAAGCCCTCTATCTAAGTGCCTTACTTGTCCTAGCCCATCCTGCCATGCCCTTGGCGGCACTCGAATCATTGCCTATCTCAATGCTCATGTCTGAGTCGCCGAAGTCTGCTGCCATGCTCCTCACTCCCCGTGCGATTGAGCCTGCGTTGACAGTCGCCACGAACTCTGCCTCGCCCGAGCTCAGCGCTGGCGCTGCTTGCCTGCCGGTAACTGCTCGGACCAAATAGCTCCCGATGAACGCGCGCACGGGGCTGACCGACTTGCGGGTCGCCACTTCGCCAGCCCAATCCGCATCTGCCCTGGCCGTGATCTTGGTAGACTTCTCTTGCTCCCAGAAGTTGACCACCCATCTGGGGCGTGCCTTGAGGAACCTGGCAACTCTCTTCAGCCCGTTGAAACCACCCACCACTGGATTCGCCATGTGGCAGGCCACGCAGTTCGCCACAAACTGGAGATGAGGGAGATCCTGAGCAAGATACCCCAGCCTCATCGTGTCAGACGGTATGTCCTCGCAAGCCCGCTGTCGAGCTCGCGGCCGTCGTCGTATGCACCAGACTTCTCAACCGGGCCGGGGCTGAGACCCCCTTTGCATTCGGTTGGTTCAACCCGAACGCTCGGACCAAAATCCCAGCATGGCGCGGGTCCGGCTCGCGGCGAATGACGTGCTTGCCGTCGCAGACCTCGAAAGTGAGTCAGCGGTTGAGGATGGAGATGCGCTTCGCGTCGCCGCTCTCGAACCCCAGCCTCGCCCGCAGCTTCAATATCATGAGGCCCTGCAGCACCTCTCTGCCGAAAATCACGTCGCCACCGTGCCTCCACCCGATGCCCCCCTCGCTCGAGTAAATGTAAATATACGGACAAGACTTCCCGGTGCGAAACCCCGCTGTCTGAATGCACTCATTGGAGAACTCGTCGCACTGGCGAGCTGCGTCCCTGGTGCCGTACATCGCCCGCCCCAGGAGCCCAACGAAACCCTCCTCGGCGCCCTCCAGCGGCAGCTCGATGCAAGCATCCCCGATAAAGAAGGAGTGAAAATGCGCTCGTGACACGTCGAGCACGATCATCTTGAGCCGGAGCCTCTGGCCTCCTCTCCTTCTGGCGGTGGTCACCCACGAAAGAACATACCCCCGCGCCTCTAGCGGCGGCGTCGCCGCGGAAACCCCTTCCATGAACGGGTCTCGCCACTTGAACTCCTTGGCGACTAGCCTCGGCCGCGCTTCCACGCGTTCGCCGTCGCCTTTGTTCACATCAGCCCACCTCACCTCGATGGAAGTCTCGCCGACGCCCTGCCCCCTCGGAACCTTCACGCACACGGGGAACTGATTCAGAAAATCGAACTCTTCCGCCCTCGCCCTCCTGACCTCTGCTGCCGGCAGGAGCACGCCTGCGATGTCGTCGCAGATGCCCTCGCAATTCACGAACGCCGGCTCGTCGCGGCTGGTGAGCCCCACCTTAAGCTCGTCGATGGACATCTGGCCCTTCCTCTGCAATACACGCCCGATGCCTCTGAGGATCGCCGCCGCCAGCGCGGACGGGTAGGCCGCAGCAGCAGCAGCGCGCCCATCGACCAGGTGACCATGCACATGTCCTCCCTCGCCCCAGCGGTTGGGGCACTGAAAGAACCCGAGCTCCTCGGCGACTTCTCGCACGGCCGTGACCCACCCTGTCGTCTTCATCGCTGGGACCTCCTCGCCGCGGTCGTCGGCCGTAGTCTGGCCAGCGGCGCGTCGGTCACTGCGCACCCGCCACGCTCCAGGTCGAGCAAGTAGTGTCTGAACCCTCGGATCCTTCCAGCTGCTTGCCGAATGGGGGTGCTCGCGGATGAAGCCCAGGCCGTGTGTCAGCTGCTCCTCGTAGAGATTTACGCACAGAGGTCGAGGTGGCGCTGGCCCTCCTCGACGATCTTCTCGCGCACCTCAGGCTTGGCCGCTTGGAGTGACAGCAGCGCGCAGAATGCCTTGCAGTTGGGCGGCCCCATGAGCACCTTGGGCTTCGTCACGCGCCTCAGGGCCCTCGCCTCTCTGACCTGATCGGGGTCGTCCTGCAGGTCCCAGCCAATCGCCAAGTCAAGGGCATATCCAGCATGTAGGGCGCACCCACCACAACGCGCGGTAAGTCTGTCACGACAGAACACCCCGCTGACGTCGTTTGAATCGGACTTCACGTCGCTAAACCGACCCCCTAAGGACTGCACCTCGTGTTTCACAATGCTCATGATGGTGCGCATCCTCTTCGGCGGCCAGCTGTCCAGAATGTTCCGGGAAGCGTCTTCTGGAACGTTCTCGGACTCGTCCTCGTCGCGCGAGTCCATGAACAAGTCTGCGTGCTCCATCGCTTGCGCAACCTGCTCCAGGTCTTCGGCCGCCCTCTTCGCGGCCTCGACCAAGCCCGGCGGCGGCGCCTCCGCCGCGGCGCTCGCCTCGCCCGGCGCCTCGGCCGATCCCGCAGCAGCGCCCGCCGCGCCCTCAGCGGGCGGCGAGGCCGCAGCTTCCTGCATCTCGACGTCGATCTTTTCGCCTCTGAACTTCTTGACGCCCCTCAAGAAGTCGGCACGCTCGCCGTTGTCCGCAAGGATTGCCGCCTCTATCCGCGCCCGACACGCGCCGCCGCGAGCGCGGGGCGCCCTGCCTCCTCGAGCTGCGTCGCACCCAGGGCACTCTTCAGTGTGCCCGTAGCGCGCGAGCACCACGTTGCGCTGGACGTAGATCTGCGTCGCCTCCGACGCCGCCGGCTTCTCTGGAGCCGGGGGCAGCCCCCCCTCTGGGACCACCGGTTCGATCGCGACCTTCGCTGGCACGTCGCCGACCGCCGGCTGATGCCGCTCGCTCGCAGCGCCGCTCCTGCCTCTGAGCGGCACCGGCGCCCACTGGGCGCCCACGACCGCCTCGAGGAGCTCCTGGCCCCTCTCGCGGCAGCCGTCGAACACTATTGACCTTGAAGCACCCCATCCGGCGCCAGGACCCGCACTTCGTTCGCGCGATCCATCAGGCCGACGGAAAGTTCCGAGCCCCACCTGTCCTCAAACATGGCCCTCCTCCTCCTCTCTGCGACCTTCAGCTGCAAAATCGGCCCCCCGAACTTCGGGCCGCTCGCTTGAGGGGCCGACCGCGCCGAAGCTCGAAGGCGGCCCCCCCGTCGCGAGAGCTCTTCTGGCACCACGACAGGAGCGGGCCTGCGTACTCGAACGCCCACAAGCGGCACGGGTGACCCATGTTCGTTCCCATCCCGCGCATGTCCTCCATGTCGAAAACCATCGTCCAGACGATGCCCGCCGCCTCCCAGTGGGCTCGCTCGACGCGGGCGTTCGCCTCGGATTGAGCCCGGGGCGACTCCTCGCAGGCAACGATCACTCTCGTCGAGGAGATCTCCCGGAGCTTGGCCACTGCAGCGCGGGTCAGGGCCTCGATGGAGTCCTCGCCGTCGCCCTTGTAGACGAACTCGGCAAATCCTGCGCGCAGCAGGTCCTCGGCCACAGCGCGCACGGCCCACTCGTCGGCTCCTCGGCGCCGAACTGAGCGGCTGGTGATCCACCTGTCGCGGCGATTGCGGCGCGCGATGACGGGAATTGTCTCGCCCAGTGCCTCGTCGACCTCCCCGTGCACGCCCATGAGACAATAGTCGCTGGAGATGATGAGGACCAACTCCCCCTCATCCGCGCGTCTCTGGCGCGGGCCCGCTCTGCCCCGACCCACCACGCAGTACCGACGCCACCCCCTGAAGGGGCAGCGGCTAAGTTCGTGCTCCTCCAGCTCCCTCTTGGTGAGCGCCTCGTGGCACGGCGCAGAGCGAACCTCGCTCTCCTCGGTGTCCTCCAGATGCTCCTCCAGGTGATGTTGGTCCGGGGATGCCACTCTCTCGGGCTCCGCTCGCTCCCCAGGCTCCTCGGCGAGCGGGCCCAGTTCGATCGGGCTTACAGGCGGCTGCCCTGCCGCGCGGGGCGCGACAGAGTCACCACCTCGGCCGCGATCTCGTACCTGCCCCCGACGCGCTCGAACATGGCGATCTGCATCGCCACGCAATGCTCTTCCCAAGCACGCCAGTCATGCATGAAATGGACGTCGTGCCCCTTGTCGTTCAGGTCGCACACGGCGAGGAGCGGCTTCCTCATGGGTGCGATGTGGGGCTTGACCGACCTCGGCTCGCCCCCGACCAAGAGCTCGTAGCTGCGGCACCCCAAATCTGGGATCGTCGGCTGGTCGATGTCGCACGGAGCCCAGTACTTAACGCCGGCCTTGCTCTCCTCGTTCGGCTCGATCGGCACCTCCAGGAACAGCTTCTCCGGCCACACCGTGAGCTCGGCAACGGAATCGACGCCGATCCTGACGGTCCTGCCCACGGCCGATATCTCCTTCGCGGTGGACAACACAGCGACCTCCAACCTGGCGAGCTGGAGCGATCCAAGTTCGGTCGGTTCCTGATCCCTCGACACCTCCTGGCACTGTATCGACAGGGCCGCGAGCTGCTTCTGGATGTCGGCCAGCTGGTCGATCTGCTTGCGTTTATTGGCGGGCCCAGCCGATGATGACGGAGCCGATTCTTCGGTCTCCTTCTTGTCTGCTGCCATCTTTCGGCAGTCCGCCTTCCTATGTCCCTTGATGCCGCAGTAGTCACACGTCCCCGTAAAAGCAGGAAGAATTGAAGCGTCTCGTCCTTTTCTTCCGTCTCGATCATGGTCATTGCTTCATCGCCCTCCTGCGCCGCGGCCCGAACCTTTGTTGCCGCTCTTGGGGCCTTGTCCTTCCCGGTGCCAACAATCATTACTCTCGTGTCCCGGTTTGCCGCAGACGAAGCAATCCCCAGAGAACTTAACTCTCAGCTGGAGTTCTCCCTTGCCGTCTGCTTTCGGAGGGCGCCCGACCGCCGAGATGCCCGGCGCCTGCCCGATGAACTTGCGGGTGCCCATGACCTCGTGGATCTCGCGCCGCACCTTCTAGTACGTGTCCAGCCTGTGGGTGTTCAGGATGACTCGCCTTCCCCAGCTGCCTCCACCTTGTCCTGGGCGCGGTCCTCGCACAGCATGAACCACATGTAATACTGCTGTGCGTTCTTCGTCGTCGCCATTCGGGCTCACCAGATCGACCTCCTCTTGCGGGTCCTCGGCCCGCTTGATGAGCTCTGGGACGCGTGGCGACATCGCCACCACATACGCCTTCAGCACCAATGAAGAGCTCGGCCACGACTCGTCTTTGCCGTCGAACTGCTTGGGTTTCCCGATCATGCGGGTGTCGATCGTGGGAGCGATCGGCGAGAGCCCTGGAGGAGCACGGCCGTCAGGTCCCGGAGTTTCTGCACTCTCACGACCCCGAGCCGCCAGCTCAGCACGGAGCTGCTGGTTCTCGGATTCCGTCGCCTCCATCCTTCTCTCCATCTCGCTCAATCTCTAGAGAATCCTCTGTGCCACGTCTGCCGCGCCAGCTGCTGCTGCCGCTCCACCTGGCTCGTCCCCCATCGCTGCATATCTGCCTGGGAAATCTGCGGCGCGGTCAGACCATCGCTACCATTTGACACAAATATAGTGTTTCCCTTTCTGGGCCAAAATGCTGCGGCACGGACTGGTTTCAGAATGTTCCGGGAAGCGTCTTTCGGAACGTTCTGAGCACATGTTCTGGCAGAGCGTTTCCAGAGCACTCTATCTTACATCGAGGCCCCACGAAAATACAAGACCCCCTCTTCTTCTCATGTTCTCTCCCCCTCGCTAACATCAATGTTTGTCCCCACTCCTCACCCGTTCCTCCATGCTCCTCCCTCCTCTGCTTCCCCCATCTCCTTCAACTGCCCGTCCCCCCTCACCCCCCACCCCAACCCGCTCCCCGTCCCTCCTGCCCTCCCTTTCTGATCAACGGCGACGACGCCGACGCCGACGCCGACGCGGACGAGGACGAGGGCGAGGACGAGGACGAGGACGACGACGACGACGACGACAACGACGACGACAACGACGACGAGGACGACGACGAGCACGACGACGAGCACGACGACGACGACGACGACGACGACGACGACGACAAAGGCAACGACGACGACAAAGGCAACGACGACGACGACGACGACGACGCCCAGTCCATCCGGCGCGCACCGCAGGCCTCCTCGCGGGGCCGCCCGCAGCTCTTGCCGTTGCACACCCTGCGAGTTGGGTAGTTCACGTTGTTGCAGCCCAGGCAGACCCAGGAATCTGGGAGGTGCAGCAGCACTGGCAGGAGCAGCAGGAGAGGGAGCGGGGGGAGGAGTTCGGGCTTGCAGCGCGCGCGGCAGCTCAGCTTGCAGGGCCCACAGACATCCGATGGCGTGATCGGCAGCCAGGCGGCTGCTGCAAGCACCTGGAGCCCAGCGGCATACCCTCGCTCGCCGACGGGCCAGCCTCTTTTGCGTTGCGTTGGAGGGCCAGGCGCACGAGGCAGGCACAGCAGAGAGTGCAACAGCATGTTGGCAACAGGTCATGGGCGTTGTTCCCCCTCTGCCTACCCCAGCTGCTTCCCAGCAGGGGTTGCCCGCCACCTGACTGCCGAGGTTCTCGCAGGCCCCATTGACGCCTCGTGGGCCCTGCAAGTGGGGGTGGCCAAGGCGCAGAGCAGTCTGGCGTGGCACGTCTACACAGTCCAAGCTCCGATCTGGTCTTGGGCCTCCAGGTACTTGTATCGAGCAGTACGGGGTGCGATGGGTGTCGAGCAGTGGCGAAGCGTCCTGGCTCGCCTATTGGCCCACCGGAAGATGGTCTGAGAACCCGTAGAGATATGCACGAGATGTGCTTAGAACATTCCTGGAGGAGTCTGTTGAGGGGCAACGAGAGGGGGGGAATGGCATACGGGGGGATGCATCGACCTGGAATCGGCGATGCATCGCCGATAGATGGGCGATATGCCTCCGACAGTGAGTCCGCACCTTCCTGGGCAGGGTGGGGCTATCGGGCCCCTATCGGCGATCCATGGGCGATTGGGGGTCGATGCATCCCCCCCCATGCCTATCCCCCCCTATCGTTGCCCCCGATCTGCCAACCCGAGACCTGCGAGACGCCCTGACCCAGCGCGCCCTCGCGCGCGCGGGCCCGCCCGCCTGCTCGGCGGGGCGGCACGCGGGCGACGCAGCGGGAAAGAAACAGATCGGGAGAGAGAGGGAGAGAGAGAGAGAGAGAGGAGGAGGAGGAGGAGGAGGAGGAGGAGGAGGAGGAGGAGGAGGAGGTAGCGAGCGATGAAGGGCGAGTCCGAGCGTACGGACCCGCATCAGCGGGAAGAAATTGATGAGCCGCACGGCGAGGCGTCGAGCCATCGCACCGTGCGGCTTGACCTCGACAGCACCGCCCCCACCACGTCGGAAAGCCGACAGAGGGGACCTGGCGTCGAGGTCGTCATGGGCAAGGGTCCCCCGACCTGGGGTGCAGCCCGCGCATCGCACGTGAGATCTGCATCTCCTCGTTCGCACGCGTAGAGACTACGTCCGAATGACCTCTGCACTGGGCACGCAGCTTCCGATTGCGGCCTCCAGCCACACTAAACGCCCCGCAACCGAGGCAGATGACCGTGGAGCCAAATCGCTCCATCCCGTGGCCGAGCTCCGAGTACAATTCCACCTCCCGATCGACCCCGACGGCGACGACGTCAGCCCCCACTCCACCACCCTCGCATGGGCCTCCAGAGGGCCCTAGGCCTTCATCAAGGCCAGCAGCACGCACGGCGACGTCCACCGCGCGCGAGGCGTGCCGATAAACTTCGGGGGTGAGGGCAAAATAACGCGTTGCCATCGCTCTCGCAAGGTCCGTGGGCTCGCATCGCTTCGCTCGAAGGGCCTTCAAGGATTCGGTCGTCCTAGCAAACCTGTTGCACTTCAGGCACCTGTGTTCAGACAGCCTCTCACAGAAACGAAACTCATGCGAGTCAATCACAACCTGTGGGGCGGCGACGCCTCGGCAAACCTGAGGCGGCACGACTTCCCTAGGTTGGAGCTCAGCATTCTTTTTGGCGACCGCTTGGGCCATCCAGGCAAAAACTTGCGAGTGATCTTTGGCCGCCTTCATGGCCTGCGTAAAATAATCCTGCATGGTCTGGCCCGTTGAATGCACCTGGGCCCCGCGCTTGGCAAAGAAGTCAGCCCACTCGTTAGCAACGAAACGGACAAAGTCACACTCGGGGGGCTCCAGAACCTCCGAGAGCTCTCTGCGCGCAGGGACCCACTCGAAAGTAGGAGGAGCCTCGGGACAGTGCCGACGTATTTTCTCCCACACAGCCGCGTGGCGGCCACTAGATGAGGCAGCGGCCGCCGACCAGGCGCACCCTTCACGCACCAGATTCAGGTGATCGGACACTATGATAGCAGGCTGTTGCGCAACTTCTACTGCTTTGAGCGCTGCGTAGTGCTCCGCTCGTGGCACTGTCTGCACAGCTCCTGGTAGCGCGCCAAAAATTGCACGCAACACGCTGCCAGCCTCGTCCACCTCGACCACGGACCAGCCACATCGGGCCAGCTCTGGGATCGACGACGCTTGGCCGCTTCCGTCGGTGAACACCCTCCGCCCCCATCGCCCGCGCCAGTCCTCCCATCCCAACACAGGGTACTCATCGCTCGGGGGCGACAGTGCTTGTGGCTCGGGCGGCAATCCGAAGCTGAGATAAAATTGATCCGCTCCAGATTGCGAATTATTCCTGGCCTTTATATCCTTCCTCAGCTCGAGGACGTAATCTGGAACAGGCACGTCCAACCCGTCTAGCATGGCGTCGCACTCAAACCATTGGTGGGACTCATTGCCTGTTGCCTGCTTGCATACAAAACACTGCGGGGAATTGCGGAGCCCAATGCTGTGCAGCCTCTCGGGGGTCCAAACCCCTGACGACCAGAGCGTCCGCAAGGCGCCTCGCCTCGCAACGTCCCTTACAGCAAACACTGCTTTCCTCATTCCCCTCCTCCAGCAGCTCTCTCCAAGGCTGTTGGGCAGGTGCTGTAGGATCCGATCTACCTGCCAGCGGCGAATGCTTTCCTCCAGGAAAGCTTTCACATCACCTGGACACTGCCTGACTAAATCTACGTGGCGACCTCGATCGTCCACAAGCACTGCTGGAGAAAACATCGTCCAACCCACGCGCAGGAGCGTGACCCAAACAGAGGCGATGGGGCCACGGGCTCTGGACCACAAGATGCGTTGGTCAAGCTTCGCCTTGACCGCTTCCCAGGCTCTGCGGAGCCGTCCAGGCGCGACCCTATTGTCCCAGATGAACGAGGCAAACCTGACAACCAACGGAACCGTCGCATCAAAAATAGGGTCGAACCTGTCGTCTCGCTGTGTAGCTAAAAACAGAGTGAGCGACGCCTTGGGCTTGGCCCCGCACATGCCTCCAGCATACGTCCGAAGCTCGCGAATCGCTGTGTCAGATAACCCTGACACTCCGGCGCCGTGGCCGCCAGCTGGGAGTAGCCCCGTCCTCCACAAGGATTTCACGGCCTCCCCAGCGGCGTGCTTCAGGCCCCACACCTTACGCCTACGAGCCTTGATATTCTTAAGACGCAACTTCTCTTGCACCCGCAAGACTCTGGTGCCGTGCATCTCGTGACCTAGATTACGCATCGCTCGCTTCGCTCGCATGCGAAGGGGCACAACCAATCGAGCGAAAGTATCTCGGCCTCGGCTCGTGTTCGCAACAAAACCTGACTTGCTCGGCTGGACGACTAACCCGAGCGGTCTCACACTGAGGCAAAAACTGTGTACTGCATTGGCCAAGTCTCTTGCCTGGCCGACGCTATCTCCCTCCCTATCGCGCTCTCCTGACCAGTGGAAGCTAACATCGTCGATCAGCGCACGCGGCTTGACCGTGGGGTATATAGCCATGCAATCCTGCAAGCTTCTATGCAGCAGGACCGCAGCATGGTAGTGGCCAAGGAGCAGCCTGCTAGGATACCCTGATTAGACTGCACTGGTACTGACAGGGAGGCAAAAGCACGCAGGCAACGAGGTTGCAGATACGTTTGAATCGTCACCCACGCTAATCTCATCGGGAAACGATTCAGCTTGGCCTCGCGAAGCAGGCTCTGCAAAATGACAGTCTCATAGCATTTCAACATATCGATAAAAACTGTGAGGCTGTCCTCTCCTAACTCGTGCGCAATCTCAGCCTCCAGATTCAGGGAAAAAGCGCTGTCCGAGCTCGACCTACCAGCTCCCGTCCCCCAGAAACAATCCAGGTCGTGCTCAACTTCCCAGGCGGCCGCGATGGGCCTGCGGGCCCTGCACCAGACTCTCAGGAGCGTGTTCAAGAGCGCTATCAGCCTACATCCTCCCGACGCCTTGGGGAGGCGAACGAGCTGCGTCAGCAGTCTGTCCGAAGGCCAGATCAAGAGGCTTTCACACTTCATGAACAGCTTCGCTAAGGCCTCCAGGCCTGGGCTGCTCAGAAAGATTAAACTGCGAGGAGCAAAACTGAACTGGCCGACTCCCGTCGCCCATGGGAACTGAAGAATGGCGCGCTGCAAGTCCTGCAAGGTCAAAGGTGGGAGCTCTTCCCAGCCCTTCGCCTCTGCTGGCAACTGAGGAACTGCGGCATCGTGCATCGACCAAATGTCTTCCCATTCCCTCATGGCCTTATCGGCTAGCTGATACGGCTGGGAGGGCGTGCGAGCAGTCACATTAGCATTAACCACTTCCTGCAACGCTCTCCCTTTCGTGTGCCTATGCGCGAAACGCGCGCCATTCGAAAAACTTGCTGCCGCCCAGTCCCTCCAGGCTTTGGCGGTCTTCTGACTGTGTGCCTCCGCAAGCTCCGTTGCTTTGGCCTCGATTGCATCCAGCACTGCATCTGCTTCTGTGTGAACAAGGAACTCCATTCCCATCAGAAACAAGTCAGGCGCCCAGCTGTCGAGCTCGCTGAGCACGGCCGTCTCAGTTAGCACCTTCGCCAACAAGCGGCCTAGCTCTATCGTCAAACTCGACAGCTTGTGCAGGTGGGCCGTGTCTGCCTCCCCTGCCTCTTGCTGCAGACTTACCTTCGCCGTGACATTAATGATAGCTTCTTTCGCCC
>CAUYUJ010016701.1:0-20000 GCA_963575745.1 Prorocentrum cordatum
TCATCATCATCATAATCACATCATCAGCATCAGCATCTCGTCATCGTCATCATCATCATCAGCAGCATCATCATCATCATCATCATCATCTCATCATCATCATCATCATCATCATCATCATCCTCATCATCATCCTCAACATCATCAGCATCATCATCAGCATCGTCAGCATTATCCTCATCCTCATTAGCATCATCATCATCATCATCATCATCATCATAAGCATCATCATCAACAGCAGCATCATCATCATCAGCAGCAACATCTGTATCATTATCAGTATCGTCATCCTCATCCTCATCATCAGCATCATCAGCATCATCAGCATCATCAGCATCATCAGCATCAGCATCATCGTCCTCGTCATCATCATCAACATCATCAGCATCACGACAACCATCACCACCACCCGTATCATCATCATCAACATCATCATCATCATCATCAGCATCATCATCAGTATCATCCTCAGCATCACCATCATTATCGTGATCATGATCATGCTCATCAGCATCATCATCATCATCATCATCATCATCATCATCATCAGCATCATCATCAGCATCCTAAGCATCATCATCATCAGCATCATCATCTGCAGCCGCACCCAACATCATAATCCCCAGCAGCAACAACATCAGCAGCATCATCAGTAGCATAGTCAGCATCAGCATCATCATCAGCATCGACATCGTCATCATCATCAACATCAACAGCATCATTATCAGCAGCAGCAGCCGTATCATCATCAGCATTCTCATCATCATCAGCATCATCATCGGCACCATCATCATCAGCATCATCAGCGTCATCACCGTCATCGGCCGTATCACCATGGTCGTCAATACCAGCATCATCATCAGCGCCACCAGCGTCATCCTCACTAGCAGCAGCATCGTCACCATCATCAACAGCCTCATCATCATCATCATCATCAGCATCATCATCATCATCATCATCATCATCATCAGCAACGTCATCACCAAGCATCATCATCGTCGTATCAGCAGCAGCATCATCATCGGCATCCTAATCATCATCGGCATCATTCACCATCATCAGCATCATCTTCGTTATCATCATCGCAATCATCACCAGCATCATCAGCAGCAGCATCAGAATCATCATCAGCATCATCATCAGTATCAGCATCATCAGCATCATCAGCATCATCAGCATCGTCGACATCCTCAGCATCATAATCATCGTCAGTATCATCAGCATCGTCATCAGCAGCATCAGCCGCAGCATCAGCATCATCATCAGCATCATCTTCATCAGCATCAGCATCATCAGCAGCAACATCATCATCATCATCAGCAGCAACATCATCTCAGCATCATCATCGTCATCATCAGAAGCATCAGCATCATCATCATCATCATCATCAGCATAGTCATCATCACAAGCAAAATCCTCATCAGCACCATGATCATCATCACCATCAGCATCATCATCATTACCGGCAGCATCATCATCAGCATCATCAGCATGATCGTCATCATGATCATCAGCAGCAACATCATCATTGTCTTCATCATCAGATGCAGCACCATCACCACCACCAACATCATCATCAGCAGCAGCATTAGCATCGTCAGCATCGTCAGCATCATCATCCTCACCATCCTCATCATCATCATCAGCATCAGCATCATCGCCAACATCATCATCATCATCATCATCATCATCATCATCAGCATCTTACTCCCTCCATCCTCCGTCGTCCGTCCTCCGTCCTCCGCCGTCCGTCCTCCTCCCTCCTCCCTCCGCCCTGCATCCCCCGTCCCCCGTCCTCCGCCACCCGTCCTCCGCCCTTCATATTCCGTCCTCCGTCCTCCTCTTCTGTCCTCCGTCCTCCGTCTCCCATATTCCTCATCCGTCCTCTTCATCCGTCCTCCGTCCGCTCTCCTCCTCCTCCTCCTCGTCATCATCTTCTTCTTCCTCCTCATCTTTCCCCTCTTCCTCTGGCTAGCATGCTTAATAGTGCTTGTATCATAACTAATACCGGTAGTATGAGTAGCGTTACTACACTTCGTCGTAGTAGACTAGCCGTAGTATGCATAGTCTGATTAAGTTGATTCATGTTCGAGTTAGTCGCCGTAGTCTTCTGCGTAGCCTTCTTATTCTCTTTAGTATGATTATGCTTCGCAACATCAGTAATATGCACCATCTTCGTACATTTGATAGCCATGTCATGTGGATTACTACATGCTAGTAGCATTATCTTTCTTGGTGTGATTAGTATTATCAGGGTTAGTAATATGATTGCTCGTATTCAGATTCGCCGTCTTCTTCTTAATAGCAGTAGTCGTACTTCTATTTGTAGTACTTGTCTTTCTCTGATCCGTATTGCAAGTAATATTCCTATGAAGATTGTTGGTCGTTCAAATCCTATTCCCCCTCCTCCTCCTCCTTCTCTTCCTTCCCATCCTCCTCTCACGGCTGATGAAATAAGCCTTTAAGCCTGGGCTACCAAAATTTGCACCAAGCGACTCAGAAAAATACACCACTGTGCTTCTAAATTCGACAGACAGGCTGGCGATGAAGCCTGCGGGAAGATCTTATGCCGCATTCCCCTCCGCGGAATCCGCATCCCCCTCCTCCTCCTCCTCCTCCTCCTCCTCCTCCTCCTCCTCCTCCTCCTCCTCCTCCGCTTCCTCCTCCTCCTTCTCATCATCCTTCTCCTCCTCCTCTTCCTGCTTCTCCGCCTCCTCCTCCTCCTCCTCTTCTTCCTCCTCCTCCTCCTGTGAAGGCGAAGGGAGGGGTGTCCGATGCTGGCACGCAAGTGGCGAAAGGGCCCTCGACAGGGACAGCCTGCGGCGGCCACTGGGTGCGAAATCCATCTCCAAAGCAGAAGCACCACAAGACCATGTCAACCTTCACTCTATCATCACCCGATTCATCGACACGCTCCTCATATTCCTCATCATCCCCCCATCCCCATCCTCAACATCATGCATCGCCTTATACGTCCCTCTGCTCCTCCATGTCCCCGTACTTCGTCCCCCATTCCCCTCACTCCATCATTCAGGGATCAAGAATCGGAGGGCGGGGTATCACCGCACAGCTGCAGCATTGCAGCACTGGAGCTCCCAGTGGAAGTAGAAGGTCGAAAGGGATAGAAGACTAAACTGCATCGCTTCCTCCACTTCTTGTTCCTCCTCCTCCTCCTGATCCTGATCCACTTCCTCCTCCTCCACCTCACGCTCCTCCTCCTCCTCATCCTCCTCTTTCTTCTGTTCCTTATCCATCCCTGCTCCTATGAACAACTCCTCCCTGTCGCACCCGCAGACGTGTCGGTAGTGCGGCCCGGTCCCTTCGACGGAGACTTCCCCACCATGCGCGGGCCTGAAACTTGAAACTTGCCACAGCTTCACGGATGGAGGGAGGGCGGTTTTCAAAAAGTGGCTCTCGCCTCACAACCGCGCGCACTCGCCTGCAAATTTCGCGACAGTCTCAGACATGGAGGGCGGCTCCTCTTCAAGATGCGGCTCTCGCCTCAGCGCCGCGCACATTCGTCACAGAAGTCTGCAACAACTTCAAGGATGGAGGGCAGCACTGTTTCAAAAAATGTGGCTCTCGCCTGAGAGCCGCGCACATTCGCCTTGAAAGTGCGCAACAGTTGAAAAAATGGAGGGCGGCTCCTTTTCAAATATTGGTGTTGCCGCTGCAGCGGGTGATGCAAACACGCACCAAACGATCTACTGATTCGCGTGATCGGGGCCACTGGAATTACCAGAGACGCGGAAGGCGGACCGAAAATTGACAGAGACAATTGCGGAAGAGGGAGAGGTCACTCCACCGACCTTGCAGACGTGCTGCAGCGGATTTGTGCGTGGATTTCTCAATGCCAAGCCCCGAAACGGCGAGTGAAAAACGAGGTGAATTTCGCGTGGATGCTATTTTGTTCTCGGGCCTGGCCAAAAAAAATCTGCACGAACTTCACCTCGAATTCCAGAACGACATTATCCAGGACACTCCCTCCGGCCCATCCCATCGTTTTCCGAACGAAGCCCGCTCTGCGATGTTGGCGCCATGAGGAGGAGAAGGGGCAACGATAGGGGGGGATTGGCAGGGGGGGGGGGTACAGTCAAAACGTATGTTAAGGACGCGTGGTAAGGACGCAAGACCCTTGGAGGCTGAAGTTGGGATTTTTCTGGGCGGCGGCGACCAGCGAAAACGGCAAAGGACGGGCCACAGAGGCAAGGACGCAAGGGCATCCTAGAGGAAGGCGCGCGTCCTTACTAGGCGCGTTGACTGCACATCGACCTGGAATGGGCGATACCTTGCCGATGGATCGGCGATGGGCCTCCGACAATGAGAACCCACGCCTTCCTGGGCAGGCCGGGGCTCTATCGGGCCCCTAGCGGCGACCCAAGGGGCGATGGCGGGTCGATGCTTATCATCCCCCCTGATGCCTACATCCCCCCCCCATGTCGTTGCCCCGGAGAGGAGGGGGGGAGGAAGGGGAAACGCTGCAGTCTACCGCGGAGAGGGAGACCCAGACATGCTTTTTTGGTCGGCGGGGCGAGAGCGAGCCTCTTCCGCTAAAAGCTAGGCGGGCTACGCACAGCTCTAATTGGGGAGACAGGGCACAGGCGGGCGGGGCCTCAGGCGGCCGGAGAGAGCGGGGCCCGGGGTGCAGGCGGTGCCGAGGAGCTTGCACAGGAAAAAGGGAGGCCCAGACATGCGACGTCCTGATCTTTTCGATACGGGGTCCCCGAAGTCCCGTCCCTTTTCCCAGGACGGCCCCGAGGCCCGGCGAGGGCCTGCCGAGGCCGAAAACGGCCGAAAACCCGCCGTCCCGATCTTTTAACGACGCGATCATGTCTGGGGTTATGTTGTTCCCATCCTACTTAAGGACCACATCCCAGACATGATTTCGAGCACCAGGAAAACTGTCAAAAGAGTGTCGAAACAGTGCCGAAACAGTGTCGAAACAGGGTCGGGCGAGTGTCTCCAAGGGCCCGACACGTGAAAACCCTCGAGCTTCGGTACCTCTTGGGGCGCTCGAGATTCTTCCTGGTGCTCAAGGCTACAGTAGGTTGGAGCATCAGAAGTCTGGGGCGGAGGGGGGGGGGGGCGGAAGAGGAAACGCTACGGCCTCCCGCCGCTCAGCGGCCCACCCGCACGCAAGACAGACACCTGGCTGTCCGCGGCAGGTGCCCTCCGACGGCCCGCCTCGGCAGCTCTGCACAGCGCCTCCCCGGCGCGGCTGCCTCGACGGACCGGCTCGCCAAGCGCGGCGAGACGCCGGCTGTCCGTGGTCGTGTAAATCTAGGTCGGGCATGTCCCCCTACAGGCCGTGTAGAAAAATGGTCGTGTTGGGAGAACACAACAACAACAACAACAACAACAACAACAACAACAACAATCATTTAAGACTGGGGACACTCCGTTCTCACCAGTGCCAGGGTTTTCATAGGAGGCGGGCAATACCCCCACTTTGTGGGGGGGCCGGTTCAAGCTCTACCAAATTTCCAACGACTCTTCGCCACCACCCACACCCAGCTTCCCGCCCTATGACGTTCGGACACTTCACTTCGTGGCATGCGGACGACCGTGGCTACTATTCAGGGCCCCGCGGCCGACGACGACGGCGTGCGCGCGCGAAGAAAAAACGAATGTGTCCCGCATGGTATTATTTGACAGGGATGATGGCCCTGGCAGGTGCGCAACCGTTGTTGCAGAAGTTCGAAAAAGTTGCTCGCAAAAGCCCGTTTGACAGAAATGTTTAAAAAGTGTTGGGTTTCCTACGAATCCGCAAGAGCGCGCGGGATGAGATTTTGACATTTTTTTTTGTTGAAAAACCATTGGTTTTTTGATGTTTTTATGTTAAAATCGCTCCGAACACTAAGCTTTTGGAAGGATTTCGTCTTGCGCGCGCGAATGTCCACTTTACCTTATTTTTTGCAAGGGATTCTTGAAATTTGATTATATTAGAACAAGAAATGTCATTTTATAGTGTTTTTTGCAAGGGAAAACGGATTACAACAAAACAACCGGATCTGATCACATCGTTTTACCTGAGGCTTCCTCACGAAAATGATGAAAATGTAGCTGCGGCCTAGGCGGCGCAGGGGGGGCGTGCACCAGGGGGCCCAACAATAATTATTCTTTAGAATTAATAATTTTCAACAACAACAACAACAACAGCAGCAACAACAACAACAACCACAACAACAACAGTAACGACAACAACAACAACAACGGCAACAACAACAACAACAACCACAACAACAACAGTAACGACAACAACAACAACAACGGCAACAACAACAACAACAACAACAACAACAATAACAACAACAACAACAACAACAACAACAACAACAACAACAACAACCACAACAACAACAGTAACGACAACAACAACAACAACAACAACGGCAACAACAACAGCAACGACAACAACAAAAACAAAACTCAAAGCATCGTCACCAGACTACGTTGTAATGCTTGATGCTGTCTGGCCCGCGCCCATACCCCAGAACACATGGTGCGGTGGATTGGTAACGTCGGGCTGTGCCCCACCTGTTCCAGCTCAGTCCCCGTACTGCTGGGGCAACCCTGGGGGCAACAAGCCAGCCCAAGCTGCGGAGGTGACAAAAAAACAAGCGCTCACAGTACGCGTGCCGATTGCCTGGGGGCTCCCACCGACGAAGCTTGAGGTCGACCCTGCGCTCCCACACATCGAGGGGAATCGCTTGAGGGTGGAGTCCGCCGCCGCCTTTTGCGGGCCCCCTCTCAGGCTCTTCCGGTCCTGCACGGGGCCCGTTCCGGCGCCCAGCCTCTGCTTAAGATGCCGCGCAGCGTGATGCCCCTCCGTGCCATGGCCGCCTGGTTGGCACCCGCGCCACAGAGGGCTGCGGCCGTCTCTGGAAAACCGGCGAGCAGCAGCCCAGTCGTCACCCTTGCTGGACGCAGCTCGGGGAGAGGCCTCTGCCGCTCGGCCCGGCCTGCCGAGTGCAGGATCCTGCCCCCGGATCCACCCTGGAAGGGCTCCTTGAAACGGAGTTGCCTTACGGGTGCCTCCTCACGTTCGGAGGCGAGGGGGAACTAGAGTCCCGGCGCTGCTGTTGGTAATCCATCGCTCCGTCGGGCCGGCGGGCAAGTCGGTGTGGCGCCACCGCGCCCGTGCTCTCTGGCTGGCTGCCAGAAGAGCCCCCTGCAGCTGTGGCGGCTCCAGGCCACGCGAGCCGCCGCTGCTGCTCTCGGGCTCCGGCCTGAGGCTGTATGGACCGACTGCATGTGAATTCATGCAGGCACTCTGGGCACCCTCCTCGGAGGCGGACCGCGCGCTTCGCGCGCGACCGGCTCGGGTGTGCTGTGCCGGGCGATTAACGTGCGTCGGACCGAGCGGTCGCACCGGCCCGCCCAGGAGATCACCCGCTCGGCACGTTCGGACGCGGCCCTCCAAGATTGCAGCTTCCTGGCCTCGTCGCCGACAGGATTCTCCCAACTCTCGAGGTGGTAGGCTCTGAGAAGAGCTGCTTCCCCGTGTGCCTTCACGCAATGGAACGACCGGCCGACGCCGCAACGTGCTCCCATCCGCCAAAAGTGCGAAGCGTTGTCCCACTCCGCTGGACCCGACGCCAGGAGGAGCATCGCGCTCCCTTCTTATTCGTGGGCAACTTCTGGGACCACTTCAAGTTGAGTCAAACAGTGCTGCAATCCCAGAGCCGAACACTTCCACCCTCGAGCCCGGTGTTGCCACTTCTGGTGTAGCGCCGAGCAATTTTGTCGCAAAAGTTTCCAGCAGCTTCGAGGATGTAGGGCGGCTCCTGTTCAAAATGTGGCACGCGGCGCACATTCGTGATAAACACTTGTAACAAAGCAAAGACGGAGGGCAATTCTGGCTCTCGTCTTAGCGCCACGCAAATCGTCTTTGAAGCTCGCAACACAAGGGTGGAGGGCTGTTCCTTTCCACAATGTGACTCTCAACTTAGCGCCGCGCACATTCGTCTTCAAAGTTCGGGACAGTGCCAAGGATTCGCATGTTTGAAAGCTCATGAACTGGGCTTTGCCGCGATTCAGGACTGTCGGGACGCAACCGTCAAGATTATTCGCGGCGCCGATGATGTCCGAGGAATGGCGTTCTGGCACGACTTCGGTTTGTCAGGACGCAACAGTCACATTGATCCGCGCCGTTGAAGTCCCAAGACAAGTTCTGCCACGACGGAAAATTCTCAGACGTTTGCCTCTTCATGCGCCGCTTCCCGCAAGATCATCCGCCGACCCTGTCGGCGTGTGTGAGGATTTTTTCCGTTTCAGTCGTCGTCCTCGTCGCCGTTGTCGCAGTCACCGCTCCCCCCTGTCCCAGTCCGTGGGCCCTCCTCTTCAAACGTCCCAGACAAAGAACGTCGCAATCGAGCCGACGGGAAGCCCCTTCCCTTTGATCCCTTCCCCGCCGGCGGGGCGGGCCGGGGGTTGTGACCCCCCCCCATGGGGGAGCACGCCTCCCTGGGAGAAGCTTTGCCCTTCCTCCCAAACGCCGCGGTCTCCCCTTCAGGGTCAGCGGCACTGGCCGTAAGGCCTTCACAATAAGTTATTACAGGGACCTGTGAAGACGAGACTTGGAGGGAGGATCTTTTCCCACATCGTTGATGCGCCTTGGGTTTACACATGTCCTCCTCCTCCTCATCCTCCTCCATCATCATCATCATCATCATCATCATCATCATCACATCATCATCATCATCATCATCATCATCATCATCATCATCATCATCATCATCATCATCAGCAGCATCACATCATCATCATCATCATCATCATCAGCATCATCATCATCATCATCATCATCATCATCATCATCATCATCATCATCATCATCATCATTCATCATCATCATCATCATCATCATCATCATCATCATCATCATCATCATCATCATCATCATCATCATCATCATCATCATCATCATCATCATCATCATCATCATCATCATCATCATCATCATCATCATCCTCCTCCTCCTCCTCCTCCTCCACATCCCCCTCCTCCCCCGATCTTCCTCCTCCCTTCCCCCCTTCCCCCGCGCTGCTCCCCATCCCCTCTCCCTTCCCCGCTCCATGCGCCCTCCCTCCAGCGCCGGGCGGCGGCTCCCGTCGGACGTCGCCTGCTTGCCAACGGCGCTGAGGCTGCTGGCCTGCCTCACGACGGCGCTGGCCTGCCTCCCGACGGCGCCGCCGCGGCGGGTCCTGGCGACAGGCGCGCGCGCACGCGGCCCTCGGAAGGCCACGCCCCTCCGAGACCCCCTCGGAGGCCCCGAGGGGGCCGTCCGGGGGCCCTCGGAGGGCCCCTGCGGCGGGCCCCTGCGGAGGGCCCCTGCGGCGGGCGCTCGGCGGGCCCCCCCCCAAAGGGGGCCCTCGGAGGGCCCTCGGCAGGCCCCCGGGCGCGCCTCTGGAGGCGCCGCGGGCCCCGACCACCTCCGATCCCCCGGAGGCCACGCCTCGAGGGGCAGCAGCGTTTCGGGGGGGGGGACCTGCCCAGAGGGGGGAACATCGAGGGGCCTCGAGGGGTGACGAGGCCTGAGGGGGGCCTCGAGGGGTGAACATCGAGGGGCCTCGAGGGGTGGCAGGCCACGCTTCGAGGGGCCTCGAGGGTGACCTGCCCAGAGGGGGGAGCATCGACCTGGAATCGGCGTTGGACCCTCGACGGCGAAACGGCACGGCCCTGAGCGGGATGAGTAAGAGAAGGAGGAGGAGGAGGAGGAGGAGGAGGAGGAGGAGAAGGAGGAGGAGGAGGGGCAGGAGGAGGAGGAGGAGGAGGAGGAGGGGGAGGAGGAGGAGGAGGAGAATGAGGAGGGGGAGGAGGACGAGTGTGTACCCAAGACCCATCAACGATGTTGGAATACATCCTTCCTCCATGCTCCCTCTTCACAGGCCCCATACACAGACTCATTCCCACTGGAGGAAGTGTCCGTTGGGAGACAGCCGTTTGAAGATCCTGAAGCGTGCTAAACAAGACGTCAACGCCACAAGTCAACCTGACTGGTGCACCTTGACGATCCTGGATCGCGCCAGAAAGCCATTCCTGAGACTTCAACACCGCGACTCAATGTATATGTTGCGCCATGACGATCTTGAGTCTTTCTACAACGCCATTTCTGGTACGTGAGCCATGGGACGCCGTGAAATTATTGCAATGCTTTAAGACGAGTGTGCGCGGCGCTAAAGCCAAAACCACAGTTGGATTATTCACTGCGTGGAGCTCCCCATATGTGCATCTACTCGCATGGACCTGTCCGCCGTGAATGTCTAGGCGCAAGAGCTTTCGAATATTAACGGGCTTCAGTTGTGACGGTTTGGACATCAATCTAACTGCGAATGAATTGGAGTGTGAATGAGCCTCAGTAGTACGAGCGCGTCTCTGTGCATGAGCCTGGGGCCTCCTGGGGCCTCCTGAAACCTACTGGGGCTTCCTGGGGTCTCCAGGAGCCTCTTGGGACCTCCTGGGACCTCCTAGGAAGGTTTCGTGCCCCAGGGGAGGCGCAATCTATAGCAACAGACGTACATAAAACATTGCGGATTAGAGCCACAGGAGAAGGGCAATCTATAGGAACACGCGTAAAACACCAAGGACTCGTGCCCCAGGAGAGGCCCAATACATAGGAACATGAGTAAAACATTTAGGATTGTGTACACAGGAGAAGGACCATCTATAGAAACATACGTAGAACATCAAAGAATCGTGCTCCAGGTGAGGCCCAATCGATAGGAGCATACGTAAAACACATGGGATTGGAGCCACTCCTGTTGCCTTCTGAGGCCTCCTGCTCCTGGGGCCTCTCGGGGCCTCCTGTTGCCTTCCGAGGCCTCCTGGCGCTTCCTGTTGCCTCCTGGGGCCTCCTGTGGTTTCCTGAGGCCTTCTGGAGCTTCCTGGGGCCTCCTGGAGCCTCTTGGGACATCCTGTGGCCTCTTGAGTCTTTCTGTGGCCTCCTGATGCCTCCTGGGACCTCATGTGGTCTCCTGGGGCCTCCTGGAGCCTGTTGGAGCCTCCTGTGGCATCCTGAGAAGAATCTGCGCCCACGAGCCTGGCCACCAAACAAGCAAACCGATCGAGACATCCTCAAAATCTGGCCCACCTGGGGGGTGAAAATGAGCGCCTCGCTCGAGACATCCTCCAAATCTGCTCCGAAAGCGAAGTATGTTGGGCCCAGAAACAGGCAAACCGCCTGAGACATCCCCACAAAATGGCCGCGAACGAGCCCGTGCAACCACCCCTGGCGGCTCCCCTTAGGGGTGCTGAAATGAGCGCCTCGCTCGAGACATCCTCCAAATCTGCTCCGAAAGCGAAGGATGTTGAGCCCAGAAACAAGCAAGCCGCCTGAGACATCCCCACAAAATGGCCGCGAACGAGCCCGTGCAAACACCCCTGGCGGCTCCCCTTAGGGGTGCTGAAACCAGCGCCCCGCCTGAGACATCCTCACAATCTGCTCTCCAAGCGAAGGATGTTGGGCCCAGACACAGGCAAACCGCCTGAGACATCCCCACAAAATGGCCGCGAACGAGCCCGTGCAACCACCCCTGGCGGCTCCCCTTAGGGGTGCTGAGTATGAGTAAGTCTGTGGATGAGTAAGTCTGTGTATGTGTACGTCTGGGTATGACTAATACTGTGTATGAGTAAGTCTGTGTATGAGTAAGTCTGTATATGAGTATGTCTGAGTGTGAGTAAGTCTGAGTATGAGTAGGTCTGAGTATGAGTAAGTCTGAGTTTGAGTAAGTCTGTGTATGAGCAAGTCTGAGTATGTCCGACAGGAGGGGAGGAGAAAAGAGGAGGAGGAAGGAGGAGGAGTAGGAGGCGTCCAAGTAATTATTCACTGCGTGGAGCTCCCCATATGTGCATCTACTCGCATGGACCTGTCCGCCGTGAACGTCTAGGCGCAAGAGCTTTCGAATATTAACGGGCTTCAGTTGTGACGGTCTGGACATCAATCTAACTGCGAATGAATTGGAGTGTGAATGAGCCTCAGTAGTACGAGCGCGTCTCTGTGCATGAGCCTGGGGCCTCCTGGGGCCTCCTGAAACCTACTGGGGCTTCCTGGGGTCTCCAGGAGACTCTTGGGACCTCCTGGGACCTCCTAGGAAGGTTTCGTGCCCCAGGAGAGGCGCAATCTATAGCAACAGACGTACATAAAACATTGCGGATTAGAGCCACAGGAGAAGGGCAATCTATCGGAACACGCGTAAAACACCAAGGACTCGTGCCCCAGGAGAGGCCCAATATATAGGAACATGAGTAAAACATTTAGGATTGTGTACACAGGAGAAGGACCATCTATAGAAACATACGTAGAACATCAAAGAATCGTGCTCCAGGTGAGGCCCAACCGATAGGAGCATACGTAAAACACATGGGATTGGAGCCACTCCTGTTGCATCTGAGGCCTCCTGCTCCTGGGGCCTCTCGGGGCCTCCTGTTGCCTTCCGAGACTCATGGGCGGCTTCAGACCACGATCCGTGGCCTGGGGCCTCCTTGTGGTCTCCTTCTTGTGGTCTCCTGAGCCTTCTTGGAGTTCATGGGGCCTCCTGCGCCTCTTGGGACATCCTGTGGCCTCTGAGCCTTTCTGTGACCTTCCTGATGACCTCTGGGACTCAGTGTCTACGGGGCACTCCGGAGCCTGTTGGAGCCTCCTGTGGCACCCTGAGAAGAATCTGCGCCCCGAGCTAGGCCACCAAAACAAGCAACGATCGAGACATCCTCAAAATCTGGCCCACCTGGGGGGTGAAAATGAGCGCCTCGCTCGAGACATCCTCCAAATCTGCTCCGAAAGCGAGGGATGTTGGGCCCAGAAACAAGCAAACCGCCTGAGACATCCCCACAAAATGGCCGCGAACGAGCCCGTGCAAACACCCCTGGCGGCTCCCCTTAGGGGTGCTGAAATGAGCGCGTCGCTCGAGACATCCTCCAAATCTGCTCCGAAAGCGAAGGATGTTGGGCCCAGAAACAAGCAAAACGCCTGAGACATCCCCACAAAATGGCCGCGAACGAGCCCGTGCAAACACCCCTGGCGGCTCCCCTTAGGGGTGCTGAAATGAGCGCCTCGCTCGAGACATCCTCCAAATCTGCTCCGAAAGCGAAGGATGTTGGGCCCAGAAAAAAGCAAACCGCCTGAGACATCCCCACAAAATGGCCGCGAACGAGCCCGTGCAACCACCCCTGGCGGCTCCCCTAGGGGTGCTGAAATGAGCGCCTCGCTCGAGACATCCTCCAAATCTGCTCCGAAAGCGAAGGATGTTGGGCACAGAAACAGGCAAACCGCCTGAGACATCCCCACAAAATGGCCGCGAACGAGCCCGTGCAACCACCCCTGGCGGCTCCCTTAGGGGTGCTGAAATGAGCGCCTCGCTCGAGACATCCTCCAAATCTGTGTATGAGTAAGTCTGTGTATGAGTAAGTCTGTGTATGAGTATGTCTGTGTGTGAGTAAGTCTGAGTATGAGTAGGTCTGAGTATGAGTAAGTCTGAGTATGAGTAAGTCTGTGTACGAGCAAGTCTGAGTATGAGTAACTCCAACAGGAGGGGAGGAGGAAAGAGGAGGAGGAAGGAGGAGGAGGAGGAGGAGTAGGAGGCGTCCAAGTAATAACAAGAACCCCATCTTAGGATATGGGGAATAACAAGAACCCCATCTTAGGATATGGGGAAAAAGGAACCGCCCTCAATCGGTGAAACTCCCGCAAATGTTTCAAACGAATGTGCGCGGCGCTAAGGCGAGAGCCACATTTTGGAAACCATCCGCCCTCAACCCGCGAAGCTCTTGCAGATGTTTGAAACAAATGTGCGCGGCGCTGAAGCGAGAACCACATTTTGGAAGCGGCCCGCCCTCCCTCTGTGAAACTGTGGCCAATTTCTTTCTGATGTCGGGATCATACACGGCAGAGACGTCTCCAGCGCAACGCCCAGCCCGCGCTTCCGACTGGCCTCGGGGTGCCAGAGGCTAGGGAACCCACAAAGGACGTACGCGCCAAGCTATGTACATGAACACGGCCCCTCGATCCGCGAGACCGGCCGCGTTATACGAACATTTGCGCAATGCGTACTCTCGAAACTAGCGTGAATTCATGTACATGTACGTCCTTCTTTCGCTCCTAAAGAAAAGGGAGTTAGTATAAGGACAAGGAATGGAGGAACGGGAGGCGCAGGACCGGGTTTGAGGACGGAGGTGGGGACCGAAGAGAAAGAAACGGAGGGGCTGGGCGGGCGGGGGCGGGAAACGTGAGAAGGAGCAGGGGCAGCAGCAGCAGGAGAGGGGGGGGGAGGATGAGCAGCAGTGGCAGAGGGAAGCAGAGAGAGCAGAAGGAGACGCGGAGAAGGAACAGCAGGAGAGGGGAACAGGGGAAGGAGATGGTAAGGCAGCAGATGCGGATGGAGGAGGTGTGGGGAGCAAAACAAGGAGGGGGAGGAGGAGGAAGAGGAGGAGGAGGAGCCAGAAAGAGAAGAAGAAGAAGAAGAGGAGGATACAGATGAAGAGGAGGACAAAGAGGAAGAGGCAAAACAGGAAAGGGAAGATGAGGGGGAAAGGGATGGCGGAGAGGGAAGGGGCTATCTCCGAATCCTCCTCCTCCTCCTTTTCCTTCTCCTCCTCCCTCCCTCCCTCCCTCCCTCCCTCCCTCCCTCCCACTTATCAGTCCTACTCCCCCCCTTCCTCTCCACTCCTCCCCCCTCCCTCCACACTGGCTGGGCCTTGAGTGATGACGGAGGCCAGGCGACCGCGCGCCATGCTGTCCGTTGGCTTCGAGCTCCTCTCGGCAGGGTGGTGCGCTGGTTGCGCCGCACACACGGACACATTCCGAACCCCTTCGTTATAATCCTCCCCGCCCCTCCGTCCCTCCTCCCTTCGCTCCCGCCTCCCTCCTGGGGGGAAGGGGCGGCGCGGCCACGGTTACCCGCCCGCGGGGGGTCCCGGTGGTCATCGCCGCGGCTGGGCGCGTCGGGCCGGATACCAAGCCGATAGAGGCAAGGGAGGGGAGAGGGGAGCGGCGAGCAGCGAAAGAGGGAAGGCGAGGAGGCGAGGGGGAAGGGGGAACGGAGGAGGAAATGAGGAGGTGGAAGAAGAGGAGGAGTAGAAGGAGGAGGAGCAGGGGGGGCAAGGGGGATGAGGAAATGGAAGAGAAAGAGGAGGAGGAGGTGGAGGAGGAGGAGAAGGAGAAGGACGAGGAGGAGGAGAAGGAGGAGGAGGAGAAGGGGGAGGACGCCGACGGCGACGACTAGGAGAAGGAGGAGGAGGAGGAAGAAGAGGAGAAGGACGACGACTAAGGGTCAGGAACTGCCCAGTGTTCTCCTCCTCCTCCTCCTCCTCCTCCTCCTCCTCCGCCTCCGCCTCCGCCTCCGCCTCCGCCTCCGCCTCCGCCTCCGCCTCCTCCTTCTCCTCTATTCTCCTCCTCCCCTACTCCTCCTAATGCTCCTCCTCCTTCCTTCTCCTCTCCTCTCCTCCTCCTCCTCCTCCTCCGCCCCCTCCCCTCCTACACTCCTCCTCATCAGCTCCTCCTGCTTCTCCCGACTCCTCCTCTACTCCTATCTCCCCCTCTCTCCTCCTCCGCCTCCCGTCGCCTCTCCTCATCATGCCGTCCCCAATCTCTCCACTCCTCCTCCTCCCCACCAGATCATAATCATCATCATCATCATCAGCATCATCATCATCTCATCATCAGCATCATATAATCAGCAGTAAGTCATCAGCAGCATCATCCTCATCATCATCATCATCATCATCATTAATCATCACATCACATCCATCATCATCATAATTCATCATAATCACATCACATCATCATCAAATCATCATCATCATCATCATCATTCACATCATCATCATATCATCAAGCATCATAATCATCATAATAACTCATCCATCACATCATCATCATCATATCATCATCATCATCATCATAATCATCATCATCATCATATCAATCATCATCATCATCATGCTATCATCATCATCATCATCATCATCATAATCATCATAATCATCATCATCATATCTTAATAATCATATCATTCATCAACTCATCATAATCATCGTAATCATCATCATCATCATCATCATCAGCAGCAGCATCATCATCCATATCATCATCATCATCATCATCTTCATCCTTCATCATCATTCATCATCCTCATCATCATAATCATCCTCATCATCATCACCCATCATCATCATCATCATCATCATCATCATCATCATCATCATCATCATCATCATCATCATCATTATCATCATCATCATCATCATCATCATCATCATCATCAGCATCATCAGCATCATCATCATCATCATCATCATCATCATCCTCATCATCATCATCATCAGCAGCAGCATCAGCATCAGCATCAGCATCAGCATCAGCATCATCATCATCAGCATGACCATCATCATCATCATCATCATCATAATCATCAGTATCACCATCATCATCAGCATCATCATCATTATCATCCTCATCATCATCATCAGCAGCAGCAGCATCATCATCATCAGCATCATCATCGTCATCGTCATCGTCATCGTCGTCATCATCAGCATCATCATCATCGTCCTCCTCGTCCTCCTCTTCCTCCTCCTCTTCCTCCTCCGCCTCATCCGTCTTCTCTTCCTCCTCCGCCCTCTCCTCCTCCTCATCATCCTTCTCCTCCTCCTTCTCATCCTCATCCACCTCCGCCTCCACCTCTTCCTCCTCCTCCTTCTCCGCACGATCATCATCATCATCATCATCATCATCATCATCATCATCATCAGAATCATCATCCCGTCATCATCACCATCATCAACGTCATCAGCATCATCAACGTCATCATCATCATCAACATACTCCTTCTCCTACTTCTACTCCTACTTATACTCATACTCATACTCAAATTCCTCCTCTTCGTCCTCATCCTCGCGCGTTTCCGTTTGTTGGCGTGGTTGCACCCTCGTCACCATCGTCGTCGTCCACCACCTCGTTCTCATCATCCGTTTCATCCTCCTCATCTTCCTCCTCTTCTTCCTCATCCTCCGCCTTCTTCGTTTCCGTTAGCTGGCTTGGTGCTCTCCTCCTCCTCCTCCGTTTCCTCCTCCTCCTCCTCATCATCATCAGCATCAGCATCATCATCAGCATCATCATCATCCACCTCCGTATCATCCTCCTCCTCATCCTCGGCTTCCTCGTCCTATTCATCCTATTCCTCCTCCTCCTCCTCCTAGTCCACCTCCTCTCCTTCTTGTTATTATTAGTAGTTGTCGCATGGTACTTATATAGCTAGTTTGATTAGCGGTGTGCGTATGATTAGTGTGAGCATTATTACTAATCGTATTAGTACGAGTGTGTGCCAGAGCATGGTTATCGCGATGTGGATGTGTATGAATCGCATGTGTAGTAGTATTTGTGTTATCGGTATGAGCATTCTTCTTGTGTGTCAAATTAGTAGTAGCAGTAGCCGCCGTAGTCGTAGAATATGGTTGTTGGCCGAGTGCTTGGTATCAATTTCAACCGTGTCCTTCTCAATAAAAGTAAGCTAATACTTAGTGTGTGTGTTCATGGTCTGATGAGTAAGTTCATTAGTTTCCGTAGTATGTGCATTACTCTTACTTGTAGCGGTCACGCTATTATTATTCCTAGCGAGAGCGGAGAACGAGCTGGCGCTACCACGAGAGTTATTGCGAACAGACTACGGCAAACTAGTGCAATAGAATTGGGCCAAACCTTGTCACGGTGCTCTTGTGTTCGCGGGACGTGCGGAAATTGACAAGCTTGCAAAGTCGCAAATGCATGACAGCACAGGTCGTATTGCAGCACGGGCCCAAGACCGCAAACTCGTGCAACCTACGTGGCGCAATGCAACAAACTGCAAAGCAAACACCAGCAAGAGGCGCAAAACGAAGCAGCCTACAGCTAGGCACCCAGTAGGACCCCACGGGCGGGGCCCGACGGCGGCACAAAACACGCGCCACTCACGGCGCCATCCGCGGACGGGACCCACGCGCAGGGCCCTGCGGGCACGGAAAGCACACGCAGCACGCGTCGGGCCCCCACGAGCGGGGAGGGCCATGCGCGGGGCCCTGCCACAGCCACGACACACCAGCGCCCCCCGTGGCGCAGCCCATGGGCAAGACCCCACGCACGGGACAGGTAAACGACTGTGTCACGTCATACCCAGTTCACCAGGCCCGACAGCAGAAGCCCACAGATGCAAACCCTGCTGGCGGACGAACATGAAGTCCAAAAGTTGTTGCAACAATGGAAAAAGACAAACAACAAAAAGCGCGACTGTGCGTAATGAACAAGAGCAGGAAGGATTGAGGAGGCCCGAGAGAGGAGTAAGGGGAGGGACAAGGGAGGACGGAGGAGAGAAAAGGGATAGAGGGAGGGAGGGAGATCCGGGACGGGAGGAGGGAGGAGAGGGAGGAGGGGGACGAGGGAGCACTGAGGAGGGATGAGGGGGTGAAGGGGGACGGGGGAAGGAGGATGGGAGGGACGGGCATTGCGTTCTCAGCCGTCTGGGGATCGGTTTGCACGCGTTGGCGGGCCGCCGCTAGGCTTCGTTCCCTCAGCCGTGGGGCTTGGTGCTGGGACGAGGGAGGAGGGAGGAGGGGGACGAGGAACGAGGGAGGATGGAGGAAGGAGGAGGGAGGAGGGCACCTGGGACCTGTAGGACCACCGCCCCAAGCCCCTTGAGCACAGCGGCGACGCAGATGGGCGTCGGTCGTCCCCATCACCCCATGCCGCCTTCCTGCGGGCGCCCGTTCCAATCCCCAGCATCCCTGTGGCACCCCTGGCTCGTCAGTCCCTCCTGCTCCTCCTCCTCCTCCTCCTCCTCCTCCTCCTCCTCCTCCTCCTGCTCCTGCTCCTGCTCCTGCTCCTCCTCCTCCTCCTCCTCCTCCTCCTCCTCCTCCTCCTCGTCCTCGTCCTCCTCAACCCCCTTCTCCTCCTCCTCCACACCACTCCTCCTCATCATCATCCCCACCCTTCCTCCTCCTTTTCCTCCTCCTCCTCCTCCTCCGCCTCCTCTTCTGTTTCTTCTTCGTAGTAGCATTAGTACTGAGATTCGTGTTTCTGTTGTTCTTAGTATCAGCAGTATCATTAGTAGTAGTGTTTGTGATAGTATTAGTAATACGATGATCTTTAACAGTAGAAAGGTGTTGTATAATATCAATAATATTAGTAGCGCTGCTGGGATTAATCGTATCATGCATAGTGTTAAGATCATTGTTGTTAAAAGTACGACTACTATGTTTAGTATTACTGTTGTTGGCATTGGCAAGATTAGAAGTAGTGTTAGTAGTAGCATGCTTAGTAGTGCTAGTAGTATTGGTAGTAGCCTGATTAAGAGTATTAGCATTGGTAGTATAATTATGAGTGTGCTCGTTCGTCTTCTTACCTTAGTGGCATATGTAGTCTCATTATGTGTGTTATCATTCGTGTTATTCGTCTTATTGTTAATATGATTATTAGTAGTACGTGCCCTTGTGTTAGCCTTGCAATCATGATAAGTCCTCGTGTTAGCCTTGCAATCATGATTAGTGTGTGCCTTAGCGTTGTTCGTCTAACCCCACCAGCCCTCTGAACGTCGGTGGTTTAGAGAGTTTCCTCTTCCACCCCTCCTTCCCCTTCGGGGAGGGGATTACCCCTCCCCCTACCCCCTCCTCATGGACCTGGACAGGGGGGTCCGCGAAGTGTCGGCGCGTCCAAAACGGCTCTCAGCGAGGAAGTAAAAAACATTGGTTTTACTAGGGTGTTGGCCCCATTTGGGCCTCCTAGGGGGGGAGGGGGGGGGGGGGGGGGGGAATTAAGGAACCCCCTTCGTCGACCGATATCATCCAAGATGGTCCCAAGCAAGCCCCTAAAGCTTCCAAGAACGCCCCGACAAGGCCCCCAAAGCCCCAAAGGAGCCCAGACGGGCCCAAGAGGCGCCCAGGAGGCCCCAAGAGGCCCCAGGATGATGACCCCAAGATAGCCCAGAAATGGCCCCAAGAGGCCCCCAAAAGACCCCCAAGAGGACCCCAAGCGGCCT
>CAUYUJ010016701.1:22500-77206 GCA_963575745.1 Prorocentrum cordatum
ATCATCAGCAGCATCATCATCAGCAGCAGCATCAGCAGCAACATCATCATGAGCATTGGCAACATCAGAAGCATCAGCATCAGCAGCATCATCATCGTCATCATCATCGACATCATCATAATCATCATCAGCAGCCTCAGCATCATCAGCAGCATCATCAGCATCAGCATCATCACCATCATCAGTGTCAGCATCATCATCAGCATCGTCATCATCATCACATCATGATCAGCATCATCATCATCGTCAATACCATCATCGTCCTCCTCCTCATCATCATCATGACCACCACCATCACCATCATTATTATCACCATCATCATTAGCAGCAGCATCATCATCGGCAGCATCAGCATCATCATCGTCATCATCATTACCATTACCAACACAATCATCATCACAATCACCACCACCATCCATATACATATACATATCATCTTCATCGTCCGTCTCATCATCCTGAAGATAGTTTTCTTTTCCGACTGCTCCGCCACTGGGGCTCCTTGTACGTTGACGCGTGTTAGAATGCCAGATGCTGCTATGAGGGGACTGTGCACTCGAATCAGGGGCCCACCCACCCCTCTAGTAGCGGACTGTTGAAGGCACCCTCCCTCTGCCGAGGCCACGATCCATAGTAAACAACTGTAGATCCGCGCTCCCGAGGCCACGATCCTTCGTAAAAAGACGGTGTGTCTACGACCCGAGCTTCCAAGACGGCCCAGGCAGGCAACCGAGGCAACCGAGATGGCTCAAGATGCCACGAAGACGGGCCAAATGGCCCCAAGGTGGCCCGATATGGCCTCAACACGGCCCAAGATGCCTCCAAGAGAGCACAGAAGGGCAAATCAGTGATGTCCGTCGGGCTTCCGTCAGCTCGAGACAGCGCAAGAAGCCTCCAACATGGCCTCAAGACGACGCAAGAGGCCCCAAAGAGGGACCCAAGATGGCCCAGAGGAACCCACGATGATCCAAGAGAGCCTCCCGCAGGGACCCAAGGCGGCCTTGGAGAACCCATCAACGGCTCAAGACGGCGCCGAGAGGGCACCACAGCGGCCCCCAGGCACCCGCCATACAGCCAAGAGAGCCCCAGCCCGGCCAAAAAGAGCCCCACGATGGCGTAAGACAGCCTCGAGACGGCCCAAGAGGGGCCCCAGGAGCCACAGAGACTGCCTCACAGGAGGCTCGGCTCTGGAGGCTCGGGTCGCCAGGGCTCGCTGCGCCGCGGCTCGATCCGCCGGGGCCCGGATCGCCGAGATGCTCGCTTCGCTGGGGCTTGAATCGCCCGACTCGGTCCGTCCAGCTCGGCTCGCCGGGACTCGGTTCGCCGGAGCTCGGCTAGCCCGACGCAATTCGACGGGGCTCGCTTCGCCGGGCCTCCCGTGCGTCATCGAGGTAGCACGAGGAGGAGGGGGATAGATAGCAGGAAGAGGAGGAGGAGGTGGTGGAGGAGGAGGAGGAGAGGAGGAGGAGGAGGAGGAGGAGGAGAGAGCCGAGGTCAGGGCGAGGGGCGGGTCGGGCGGGCGGACCCTGACGGGCGGGTCGGGTCGGGCGGGCGGACCCTCACGAGCGGTCGGCGGGGGCGGGCGGGCACCGCCTCGTCGAGGGCCGGAGCTGGGCGAGCCGAGCCGGGCGAGCCGAGCTGGGCGAACCGAGCCGGGCGGATCGAGGCGGGAGAAGCGAGCCCAGGCGAACCGAGCCCGGGCGAACTGAGCCCGGGCGAGCTGAGCCGGGCGGATCGAGCCCGGCGAAGTCGAGCCCGGCGAATCGAGCTCGAGAGATCTGGGCCTGGGCGAATCGAGCGGGGCGAGTCGAGCTGGGCGAATCGAGCCCCGGGCGATTCGAGCCAGGCCGCGAAGACAGCTCAAAAGACGGCCAAAACGAAATCCATGTGAACCAATTCACTGGTGACGACGGACGGTGGCAAATGTGGCATTTGTCCTCCTCCTCCTCCTCCTCCTCCTCCTCCTCCTCCTCCTCTCTCGTCATGCTCCTCCTCCTACTCCTCCTCCTCCTCCTCCTCCTCCTCCTCCTCCTCCTCCTCATCATCATCATCATAATCAGCAGCAGCAGCAGCATCGTCATCATCATTATCATCATCATCATCATCATCATCATCATCATCATCATCATCATCATCATCATCATCATCATCATCATCATCATTATCCTCATCATCCTCATCATCATCATCATCATCATCATCATCAGCATCATCATCATAATCCACCTCATCCTCATAACGGCCCTCTCAAACCTGGAAACACGAGGTGTCACACATGGGCCCCCCAGGCCGTCTCGAACAAACGCCACCCAAACAGCTGGACTGGTACGGAAGCGGGACATACCGCAGGCAGCTGGATAATAATCCTGGTGATCCTCATTATCCTCTTCTTCCTTCCCCTCCTTCTCCTCCGCAACCCTCTTCCTCACATCATCATTCATCATCGTCCTCAGCCTCATCATCTTCATCAGCATCCTCATCCTCCTCATCATCATCATCGTCATCGTCATCGTCACTGTCATCATCTTCATCATCGTCATTATCGTCATCATTATCATCGGCAGCATCCTCACCACAACCACCACCATCATATCCATAATCAGCATCATCATCAGCATCCTCATCATCCGCAGCATCATCATCATCATCATCATCATCATCATCAGCAGCAGCAGCAGCATCATTATCATTATCACTATCCACACGCCCCGGCCGCGCCAGCCCGACATTATCCTTATCTTATCTCCGCGCAAGCTCCATCTCTACAACAAGCTTCTTACAGCCGAATAAGAGTTTGCTTCAGCTGGGCACAGCCCTAATAGAATCCGGGTACAGCCCCAGTGGGATCCCTTTGGAGCTGAGTACAGTCTCAGATGGCGCAGCTCCGAATTCCGGGCGCTACTGGGCGCTCCCGGGCGCTCTCGGGGGACGGTCGCGTGACACTTCCAAACTCCAGACAGCGCAACGACGGTCCCAGAGCGTCCCCAGGGGGCCCCAAAGCGGTCCAACAAGGCCCCAAGACGGAATGAGATCGCTCCAAGACGCCCAAGGTGGCCTCAAGACGGCCCAAGAGGTCCCGAAGACGACCCAGGAGGGCCCCAAGAGGCCCTCAAGAGAGCCCTAAGATGCAAGAATCATCTTGCGTTCTCGCCTGTTCGGGCTTCTGAGACCCCAAGACGGCCCCAGAAGGCCCCAGGACGGCCCAAGACTCCCGAGACGGCCGAAGAAGCCCCCAATGAGGCCGAGGGCTCCAAGAGGGGCCCAAGCGGGAGAAGACGAACTGACATTTCGAGCCCTCCGCCTCAAGATGACCCCCGAGACCACCAGCAGGCCCCCAAGAAGACTCCAAGAGGCCCCAAGAGGGCCTCAAAAAGCCCAAAAGATGCCCGTCCCCAATAGACCCCGAGAGGCCAGGACACCCCAGAACTGCCTCCAAGAGGCTTCCGAGAGGCCTCCAGAAAAATCCGAACAGGCATCCAAGAAGCCCCTGACCTACAACCCGAACACGGCGGCGGTGCTTCGCCGTGGGAGCACTGGATCCACCGCCCCGTTCGACTGCAACGAAACTCACGACTGACCTGTGGCCCTGCCCAGTGCTGTCTCGGCGCATCCCTCCAGCAACCCAGCAGAACCCCCAAAATCCAAAAAAGACATCCCCGAGGTGGCCAAGACGGCCCAAGACGGCCATCAAGACGTCACAGGATGGTACAAAGAGGCCTCCGAGACGGCCGAAGGGGGCTCAAGAGACCTCCCAGACGGCGTCGGCACGTCGCGAAGCACGGGGCCCGATGGGGCCCAGCCCCATCGGGCACACACTGACACTGGCCATCGCTCGGACGTCCATTCCCTTTGCTTTTTTCGGTTTCGTGCGTGGTTTTTTCGCCAAATGAGCAAGGATGCTCCTCGATGGCCCCCGCCAAGAAAAAATGCACACGTCCGAGCGATGCCAGGGACATGGAGCACGGGTCCGCGGATCCGGCGCGCGGGCGCCGGATCCATGGATCGGGGAGGGCGCCCCACGAAAAACGACGCCCGCGCCGCCCGCTTCGGCGACGCAGCGCGCCGACTTCGTGTGGAGGCGGGCCCGGCCGCCAGTCCACGGGCCCTGCGGTCGGGAGCCTCTGCTCGGCGCGTCGCGGCGGCGGGCCCAGCGACACGCTGCGCCCTGCGAGCGGAGGGCGCGGCGCTCCGCCCCGCGGGGCCGGAAGCTCGGAAAGCTTCGGGGCGCTGACGCCGGGGGCCCGGGAAGCGGATGGCGTGCTGCGCCGAAGCGTGGCGGGCCAGCACCGGGCGGAGCGACGCGCGGAGCCGGAGCTCCCGACCCCGACCCACACTGGCGCTGCGCCGACCGACCCGAGGACTCGAGTTTGGGTTCGGGGGGGTACGGGTTCCACACGTGTGTCTTCAACGTTCCCCGACGCCCCTGCCACTGGGAATGGAGGGCGCATTAGGGTGTGCGGGTCGGTTTAGGGGGCCTTGGTGGCTGGTGCTTCCACGAGCATCGGCGCGGGTCTTGCCATCGCTCGGAAGTCCATTCGCCGTACATGTTTCGGCTACGTTTGTTTCAGGATGAGCCAGGATGCTCCTCGATGATCCTCGCCAAGAAAAACCGGCGGCGAGCGAGGGGGGGAAGTGAGAAAGGGCGGGTCTTCTCAGAAGGCTCGGAAGTCCCCCGGCCTTCTGACAAGTGCTCTAAGCATTCCCCGAAGGAACTGAAACCTTTTCGGAGGGCAAGGGGGCTTCGGAGAAGCCTCGCTGCCTTCTGAGAAGGCCTTCTCCTTCTCACTTCCCCCCCGCCTCCTGGGTGCGCCGCCGAGTTCAGTTTTCGGGTCATAGCTCAGGTCTCTGGCGCCCGTTCCGGACGACCCGGGCATCCCCGAAACGCCCTCGGCGAGGCGCAGCCGCTGGAACGCACCCCGAGGCCGAAACACCGCCAAGAAACTACAAAAGCGCCCGAGAAGGCCTTCTCCTTCAACCTCCCTTCCCCCCCTCGATCGCCGCCGCAAAGACGACGACGACGACACAAAGGGGAGGAGGAGGAGGAGGAGGAGGAGGAGGAGGAGGAGGAGGAGGAGGAGGAGGAGGAGGAGGGGGAGGAAGGAGGAGGAGGAGGAGGAAGCTGGGGGAGGAAGAGGAGGAAAAATGCACACGCGCGAGCGATGCCAGAGGGGTGCACGGCCGGCGCCGCCCACTCTCTCGCAAGGGCGCGCGCAGAGGGCTCTCCGAGGTCGCCGCGGCACGCCGCGCGCCGCCGGTGCGCGCGCCGCCGAGCCCGCACGGGGGGGGCGCCGCACGCACGCCGCGGCTCAGTGGCCCGCGGACGCGCCGGGGCGGTGGCCCGACCCGCTCTCCTGCTGCGCCTTCATGGCCTGGTACTGCTGGTAGCCTCCGAAGGCGGGGGGAGAGGCGGGCGGGCGGCCCTGGCCCGCGGAGGGGAGGGCCAGGAGGAGGAGGAGTGGCAGGAAGAGGAGGAGGGGAGGAGCGTAGGAAGAGGAGGAGGAGGAGGAGGAGGAAGAGGAGAAGGAAGAAGAGGAGGACGGGGATGAGGAGGAGGAGGAGGAGGAGGAGGAGGAGGAAGAGGAGGAGGAGGAGGAGGAGGTGGAGGAGGAGGAGGAGGGAGGAGGAGGAGGAGGAGGGAGGAGGAGGAAGCAGGAGGAGGAGGAGGACGACGACGACGACGACGACGAGGACAAGGAGGAGGACGAAGAGGAGGAGGAGGAGGAGGAGGGCGGGTGGGCGGCCCCGGCCGCGGAGGGGGCGGGTATCCCTTGGCTGCCTCGTGCCCCCCTTCGGTGCTGCTTCTTTACCCCCCCTTCCCCGCCCTACCGCCGCGAAGGGGGGGCGAGAGACGGGCGGACGCCAACCGCGGGAAGGGCCCTCGTTCCTGCCAGGCCCTGGCGGGAGGGGAGAGGGGGCTGGATCCGCCTTCAACTCCTGGTCGGAGCGCGTTCCAACATTGGGTCAGGGGGACGGTTTCCGGGGGGCGGGTAGGAAGAAGAAGGCGACCAGGAGGTCGCCAACCATTCACACGCACCGATCCTGGCCAGGCCACGTCCTGGGCTATGGGTCCGTGGACACTCCCGGCCAAGTCCAGCCATGACGGCGTACACACCAAGCCCAGGTTCAGGGCCTGGCCTGGCAACAACCGATGTCGGCGGACATTTGACGCGCCCTGGAAGGCCCCAGGCGCGGGAGGGGAGGGAGGAGGGAGAGGGGAAGGGGGTGGGGAGATTCTCATTACCCAGGCTGTCCAGTCGCAATCCCCCTCACCTTCCTTCAACTACTCTCCGTTTGCCGCATAACCGTCGCAGGCCGAATGATGCCAGCCCCGACGAACGCGCAGATTACCGACATCGGAACAGTTGCCCCAATGACCTGGCAAACGTCAGGTCCAGGTCGGGCATGCGGGCTAGATGTATATCCATGTCCACAGCGTCCTGATGTTCGAAGAAAAGATGCCCAAAACCAGGGAAGGAAAAGGCTATCGATAAAGATCTGGCCTCGCCAGAGGCCCAGTTTTTATCCAGATCCGCTGCGCCTGGGTCTTCTAGGGAGCGGAGCGACAATATCCAAGACTCGCTGGATATGGATGTAAAGAATGCCCGCACAGGCGTAGGGGGACGAGGACGGCGTAAATACACAGACCCAGGCCAAGATCGTCTTCACGCCACGATCGGTGCACGCGCTTCCTGCGCTTGGCCACGGAAGCGAGTGCAGCGGCCCTGGGTCCACGCTTGACCCGGCCGAGGGGCACACAGGCCTGCGACAATTCGCACCGCTCCTCTTGGCCGCTCTTCTTTCTGAGCCGCTGCTTGACGGCCCCGCTTGGCTGAGAGCGAGGGCGGCGAAACTCACCTTCCCTCGCAATCGCTTCCGCAGTCGCACCTTCCCCCACTTGATGGCATTAGGGGGAAGAGGGGGGCCACTTTCAAGGTACTCAAAGCCCCTCCGAATGGAGGATCGGTGGGGGGGCACCGTTGAGAAAAACGCCCGCTTCTTTGCAGGCTGGCTGGCTCGAGGCTGCGTCAGCCCCCGCTTCTGGGCGGCGCCTCGCAAGGCTCTGTCCTCAGCATTCGCGGCCTCAACTTCGTGAGGGGGCAACGGAGGGACAAGACCAGCCAGGAACAAGTCTCTGCACACTATGGACCGTCTGCCGCGGTGCCACGGGTCGATTGCGTGGGCAAGCAGGCGTGGACGGGATGCGAACTTGAGCCGGCATACCAGGCACACGCCTGAGGAGGGGGGAAACTGTAAAAGAGGGGACGGGATCTTGTGTTTGGCCCTCTGGTGAAAAGCAAGTGCTTTCTCCGTGGCGACTTTCTCGTGACACGTCGGGCAACTGGACCTAGCAGCCTGGGAAGGGACCTGGCTCTTTTGGCCAGGGGTGTCGAGCGGCATCTCGGTGATGCACCTCATCTTCACAAGCTGTCTCCACTGAGACGGATAGATGCGAATAAATTGGGCCCACTGCTCAGCATTAGTACTTGGCGGGCCGAGGCTGGCTAATTTGTCATTGAAGAATCTAGCCATGAGCTCCAGATCCTCGATCAAGAGCTTGGTCCAGGGTAGCCGCCTGTGGTCTGTACCCGGGCAGAAGGAGAGGAGGTGGGGGAGCTGGGAAGGAGCGAACCTCAGGAGCGAGGAGAGGAGGAGGAGACGACGCTGAGAGATGAGACACTGCAAGCTCGGGAGGCCGAGCTTCTGTCGCACGCCTAGGTCTGTCCCGTGACCCGTGGCTCGGAACTTGGCGGCATCAGCGATCCGACGAAGACCTCGCATGTACACTGCATTCAGCTTGTTGTACGCTGCCCGTGGCAGCTGGCTCCACACGTGCACTTTAGATATGAGCCTGGAGAGGACCAGGGAGAAAAACAAGCGAACCTGGATGGGACGGGCGATTCCCTTACAGGCGAACACTTTCGATGAGAGAGGACCGTAAGAAGCCATCGCAGACGATGAGCGGTGGACAGCTTCGGGAACCATGTTCCCGTCCCGTGAAAGCACGGAGCCTAGATGTTTACACTCAGACACAACTCGCACAGCAATAGGGGAGCAGAGCGGATTGCGAACGGGGCTCCGCACCTCAAAAGTCATGTTGGCATCTCGGATCCACTGCATATAATGGGCGCAACCTCTGCCTCGAAGAACTATGAAGAACTCCGTTTTGCCTGGATTCCAATTGATCTGAAAACTCCTGGCTTCCAGGAGTTGCTCGCGTTAGGCATCGTGTTGAAGGTTCGGGTGCGTGATGGTGCTCCTTTTTGGGCCGCGTCCGGCTCGGACGTTGAGTGGGCTACTTCGGAATCCAGCCAGGCAGATTTTTTAGTCACGTACGTCGACGACGAATGCATTTTTCTTGCCGCCTCTTCCGCCAAGGTTTTGTGGCAGGCCAGTACTAAGATGTTCCAGTGCCTAGTCCGCACGTTTCGGAACTTCGGTTTTCAGATCAACTGGAAGCCAGGCAAAACGGAATGCTTCAGATAAATATATAAATATATATATATATATATATATATATGTATACATGTACATATACATATACGTATACGTATACTATCCATATATGTACATATACAATTATTTTTAGTAACAAAAAATCATCCGCCGGCCCCCGTTGAGGATCCACCAGGCTGCGAGGGTGAAGGCTGCAGCTTCCTGTTCCAGTTGCAAATTCCAGTTTCCACTGTTACAGTCCTGCTTTCTGCTTCCTTACTGTTTATTGCTGCTGTCCGCGCGAGGGGTGGGAGCCCCAAACGGATTTTTTTACAACGCCCTGGGCGGGTTCTCAGAATTCCTGGGGGGGGCGTGGGACACGTAAAAATACATGGTATTCGCGTCCCCGAGGCCATAACCCGTAGTAAAACTACACCATAGTCGCGTCCCCGACGCCATAAACCCTCGTAAATTACAAACTATTCGCGTCCCCGAAGCCAGCATCCCTTGTAAACTACGCGATAGTTGCGTCCCCGAGTCAATAAACCATCGTAAATTACACAATGTGTGCGTCCCCGACGCCATAAACTTGCGTAAGTTATGCAGTGTTCGCGTCCCCGAGGCAATAAACCTTTGTAAATTACGCAATATTCGCGTCCCCAAAGCTATACAACCTCGTAGAGTACAATAGTTGCGTCCTCGAGGCCATAAACCTCGTAAATTACGCGAGCTTCGCGTCCCCGAAACCATGAACCGTCGTAAAGTACACAGTGGTCGCGCCCCCGAAGCCCTGAACCTTCGAAAAGCATCCAATATTCGTAGTTATGAAATATTCCGCAGTTTGTGAAGTCCCGACATTGCTTCACGTCAGCGTCCAGATATCCCAGCACAGGTCTGGCAAGTTCCATTCGGCGAAGCCCTTACGGATATACATACTTGCATACAGGCATACAGAGATACATGCATGCAGGCAGCATACATGTATGATCATACAGATAATGCACACCTATTGATATGCATGCACATAAACATAAACATACGCATACACATACACATACACATAGACATACACGTACACGTACACGTACACGTACACGTACAGCTACACCTACAGCTACACCTACACCTACACCTACACCGACACCGACACCTACACCGACACATACGCATACACCTACACATACACATAAACATGCACGTACACATACGCATACACATACATATACACATACACCTACGCACACGCATACACATGCACATGCACATATATACATGCATGCCTGCATACATACGTACATGCATATCTTTATACAAATATATATATATATATATATATATATATATATATATATATATATATACACGCAGATGTCAATATATAGAATACACACATGTATACACACATGTATGTGCATATGTAGCTATATCTGTATGTGTGTGTGGTTGATTCCGCTTTCTATTTTCTGCTATAATCTAAGACCCTGCGGACCCCCCCCCCGAAACGGGACCCCGGCGTCCAGGGGCGTCCCGGGTTCCTGGACGCCTCTTCCTGGACGTCTCCTCAAAGAATCCCGCAAAATTTGGGCCTCTCGAAGTCGCTGCCAAGCCGTGCAAACGGGTCGGCGGCGGTCCCAAGAGACCCCGAAGACGGTCCAAGATGGCCTCCAGCGGCCCCAGACCCCCTCCGCTAGAGCCCGAAGACGCCCAAAAAATGAAATCATGTCCCGTTGGTTTTTGTATGATTTGGGACTACTCGGTTATTCAATCTTCTGGGCGTTCGAAAAAGCCCGAGGGCACGGAAAACCGATCGGAGACGACCAACAAAAAGCTTCCCGACAGTCCAAGGGAGCCCCAAGACGGCCCAAAAGAGCTCAAACACTGCCCACAAGGGGGCCCCATGACGGGCCAAAACTGCCCCAAAACGCCCTCCGAAGGATTCAAACCGTGACGCGAGACCACGGTTCGCGGCATGGTAGCAAGAGGAACCCCCCGGAGACCGCCAAAGGGCGCCAGGGACGTCTCCGGAGGCGCCCAAGGAGCCCCTGCAAAGCTTCCACGAGGTCTTCCAGAAGCCTGGAGAAGACTCCACAAACAAATCTGGGGAGGACGGGGAAGGGTTCGCGGGGCAAAGAAGGCGAGAACGAAGAAGATGAAGAGGAAGAAAACACATGAGGGAAGGAGAAGGAACAACAGCGTAAGAGCAGTGACGGCGGAGACTGCAACCAAGATTGATCGTTAGTTTGATTAATCGACCTCTCTCTCTCTCTCTCATTATGCCTGCACGCAAGACGTAAAGGACCCAGGTGCATGGCGCGAACACCAATGAAATCTTCTATACACACATCCGCCAGCCACCTTGCGGGGCCACCAGGCTGCGAGGGTGGATATTGCAGCTTCCTGCTCCAGTTGCAGTTTCCAGTTTCCACTGTTACAGTCCTGCTTTCTGCTTCCTTACTGTTAACTGTTGCTGTCCGCGCGAGGGGTGGGAGCCCCAAACGAATTTTTAACCACGCCCTGGGAGGGTTCTCAGAATTCCTCGGGGGGCGTGGGACATTGAAAAATACATGATACTCACGTCCCCGACGCCATAATCCTTAGTAAATTACACCGTATTCGCGTCCCCGAGGCCATAAACCTTCGCAACTTAAACACTAGTCGCGTCCCCGAAGCCGTCATCCCTCGTAAATTACTCGATATTTGCGTCCACGAGGCCATAAACCCCTGTAAATTACGCAATGGTTGCATTCCCGACGCCATGAACTTCGCAAATTGCATAATATTCGCGCCCCCGATGCCAAAATTTGAGTAAATTACCCGACATTTGCGTCCCCGGCGCAATGAACTTTCGTAAGTTCAAAATACTCGCGTCCCCGAGGCTATACAAACTCATAAATTACACGATAGGCGCGCCCTCGAGGCCATAAACCTTCGTAAGTTACACGATATGCGCGTCGCCGAAGCCATACAACCTCGCAAAGTACCCAATAGTTGCATCCTCGAGGCCATAAACCCTCGTAAGTGTCTCAATACTCGCCTCCCCGAAGCCATAGACCCTCGTAAATTACGCAATATTCGCACCCCCGAAACCATAAACCTTCGTAACTTACGAGGTATCCGAGTCCCCGCGGCCATAAACCACTGCAAATTAAACCATACTTGCGTCCCCGAGGCCACGAACTCTCGCAAATCATATTGGCTCTCGCGTGAAGTTCCGACATTGCTTCACGTCAGCGTCCTGGCATCTTAACACAGCTCTGGCAAGTCCCATTCTAAGAGAGGGGTGCCAGCGGTAGGGGGCGAACCCCATTACGGATATATATATATATATATATATAATTTTATACATGTATTATATATATATATATATATATATATATATATATATATATATATATATACATATGTACATGCACACGTACACCTATACATGTACACTTACACTTACATATAACTATACATATGCAAATACATATGAATGCACGTGTACAAATACATGTACGTGTACATGTGCATATGCATATACGTATATATACATATGTAAATGTATATGTATACGTGCACACATACATATAAATACAGACATACAAATACATACACATACACGTACACACACATACATACATACGTGCGTACGCACGTACGTTCGTACATACATACATGCATGCATGCATGCATACATACATACACACACACACTTGTAGATATCGTGACCACTGGATTATACGTTTACGACCTTAGAAACATGTTTGAACTGAAATTTCCCTGGTATGTCGATTCGTATGTACGTTACAGTTGGATATAGCATGACATGGTTATCCCTGGCATTCCTTTCCTCATTATCATCCTCACCTCCTCCCCCTCCTCCTTTCTCCTCCTCCTCCTCCAGCTCCTCCTCTTATCCTCCTCCTCCTCACCTCCTTCCTCCTTCCTCCTTTCTCCTTCATCTTTCCCCTTCCTCCTCCTCCTCCTCGAACTCGATCCCGAGCCCGAGGCCGAGCCCGAGCCCGCTCTTCTCCCTCCTCCTCTTCTTCGTTCCCTTCTCATCTCAAGCACATGCGGCTCGAGGTTCGTCCGTAGCATTTCGGCTACCAGCGTACCTCGTTGTCGCGCCCGTCGCAATCACGTAGCGCTTGCGGAGCACCGAGTCGTCTGCACACGTTTGCGGACACTCTCGGTGGCGAAAGGGTGCAAATTGCAGCTCAAATTGGGCATTGGTTGGGAAAGGCCAATACTTCAATCAATTTTTCAATACATGGTCTTTGCTTGGGTTGTGGGATGGGGACGTGCTGGCCGTCCGCGTTCTATGCCGTGCATCTTGCGGTGGCAGCTGCTTCCACAAATTGTTGTGCAATGCGGCTTGGATGGGGACGGGCAGGCCGTCCACACTTTGAGGGGGATTGTTGCTTTGATTCGGCCGAGCGGGCAGCTGCGGTATCTTTGTCGCTGTTTCAGTCGATCCAACGCACGGTTTTTCTTGGCTCGCGATGTGGGCGCGTGCCGGCCGTCCGCATTCTGAGCCGAGAAATGTGGAGGCAATTGGTTCCATTCTTTGTGCACTGCGGTTTTCCCTTCCTTTTCTGGGACGGAGTCGTGCCGTCGTTCGTATTCAGTGCCGAGCTTTTGTGGAGTGTCAGGAGCCGAACAGCATCTGCCGCATCAGTCCCATGCCATTCAATGTTTCATCGGTGCTCTTGTCAATTGGCTTGTGTTCCCAATTCCTCGTACATAGTGTCACGGTGCTACCCCGTGTACTTCGCTATCTCACGTGTTGTGGCTCTATAGCTGCATTGCTGTGTGGTTTGCTGTACGACCGACTCTCGATGTGGGTCATACTCTTTGTTCGGCGTGACAGGGCTAAAAGATATAACAACGTGTATGTTTCTCGGTTAATACAAGACGGTGTTGTGTTGAAGACACTCATGGTATCCACGACTTCCGTTGGCTTCAGCAACAGTGCCTAACTAGATCAGAAACAAAAAAACTTAGCGTAAGCAACTGGCGGGAAATTTTCTTCACTTCGCGACAAATCCATTCCATTCCGTTCCCCTTACCTGCTACTTTCCCGTCTGATTTTCATCCATCTCCTCTCCGGAAGCGCGCACACCGCCGTCGGCGGCGGCGGCGAAGCGACCCAGGCCACGGGAGCAGTAGCAAAGAACACTGGAGCAATCAATCCTACGGAACTCGAGAGAATGAAAACAACAAAAAAATGACAACGATAATCAAAAATTAACGGGGAAATAAACGAATAACGAAAATAACAAAACAACAAAAAAACAAAAGACCCAAAAAAAAAAGACAGGATCGGACAGCAAAGAAAAGGGACACAAAAGGAAATGAGAACCCGAAAAACAAAGGAAGCAACGGAAAAAAAGAAACAAAGGATGCAAACGAGAGCGGCAGCAGCAAAGTGACCAAAACAAACACCATCGAACACCATTTGAAATAAAAATGGAAACAAAAACAACCGACGACACGAGATCAACAACGGAAACGGGAGCACGAGGGACGACGAAAACCCAATGAGAATGGAAGCAGAACAAAGATGCTTGCAACCAATGTTATAACGAAAGACAGCGGAACAACACAGCAAACAGAAAACAAAACAAGGGAGCAACACAAGACTACAAAACAACGAACACATGAACTACAACAAAAATGAAAGAAAAACAAGAAAAAAATACGAAGAGTGATAAAAAACAACAAACAAAATACGGAACATCGACGACCACAAACAAAAACATACGAAACGGTAGCAACACAATACTCGTGAAAACGAGCGACAGACAAAAAAAACAACAACAAAAAACGAAAACACACCACAAAAAAACGGTGGCGAAACAAAAAAAAAATGGGCCACCATACTCAAAAACGAAACAGAAAGACAAACAAACGTAGCAAGAACACGGGGGGCACGAATTGCGATGTCTACATATATGAAAGTACAAAATGAGACAAACGATTCCAACTTTCAAAATCGTCTCTAGCTGGCGCATTTCTCGAGCATGGTTATATGCGTAAGGGATTCAAACCAACAAATATAAATTTTGCAAGATTCGCACGCGTGCGAATTACATCGGTATTGAAGTGTATGATTCTCGGTATTGCGAGTCCATGTGTACATGTGTTTCTCCAACGAATCATATGGCGATCACACGAATCGTGATTCGAAATTCGAAACGAGACGCGTTCCCATTTCGGAGACGAATCGCATTCCGAGAACCAACTGAAATTCGAACCGCTCGCATTCTTAAACCGAAAAATACTTGCACCCCATTTGTGTTGGAAGTTTCTGTGCAAACATAGAACGCATAAGCACGCGGTACTACAGAATGCCTACTAATTGAACGCCAAAATTTGGTTCGTAATGGATTATTTGGATTTCTTGCGTTTCGAGGTGGTACTCATCATATTCACGTAAATCACTTCATTTTGAATTACATTTCCGGTTTGATATAATTGTCAATTTTGAAGATGTCCCAAAATGCCATGTTTCACTGGCAAGCGTGCTGGACGCGGCTACATCAATTGCGCACAGCACCTGTTCATTCGGAAGCCAGCTGCCCTCGAAGTGTGTGTCACTGAAATTATCGGTAATGGAATGAATAACTACGGTGCAGATACATAAGTTGTAAAAATTCGATATTTTTCCCTTTTCTAATTTCGTTTCGGCAACAATGTTTGTTCATTCTTTCTTGGATTCTGATACCGACTACATTGCCTTGCATATAGTTTACGAACCATTGATGGTCGACATGCTTCGCGTTGAGAAACGCACGCGGAGATGTAGCAATTGGGGATCCCGCCGCATTCGTGCCCAAAGTCGGCACGAACCCGCTTCAAGATACAAGCAAATAGGCCGGTCGATTCTGGGGGCCTTCAGAAAACTGGTCGCAGCAGTTTTGGTTATGATAAATAACCAAATCGATGAACAATCTACAGTATATCTTTTAGTCTACGGAAAACTAGAAGCTCGGTGGTCGGAAGAGGACGCCATCCAGGAGACAATGTAACGCAGCAAATAACATTGATATTCAAGACAAATCACCATACACGCCCATTCTGCAACAAAACCGCGTCGAAAAGAACAGATAAACAAACAGGCGAAATTTAAAAACTCAAAACAGGCTTACTGTTAAAATCAAGAAACTTTGGCTGACTTGACTCGCGGGATAATTCTAATTCCTCTCATCCGTTGCAAATACGAAGCAAAAGGCTCAAAAAAATGTGGAAAACAATGATAAAGCGTCCCTGATGATTATTCTCCAATTGCCGTGCCAAGCAATTCTGTAGCGCATCTGCAGCTCGACTTACATCAAGAATGTTATGATCATCTCTCAAAATATTAGCAAAATACGGATAGTGTAGCCGACCCAACTCTGATGGCAAATTGAAGTCAAAAGCCTAGATACTTGAGACAAAGGCGCCTGGTCATTCTACCAATTTAACAAAAAATCTAGACTTCTGATCATTCGTGAAAGCTCTATTGTTCCCCATCTTCGATCATTCCCGCTCGCCATCTCAACCTCAGGTCGATAGTGTACATATTACTGCAAAAAACCACTTCGGGATCGGCTGTTCAATGTCAACCAAGGATGAAAAGAACGATTCGCAACCAAATGATAAATAAAACGGCGCATTACAGCCGAAATGAAAACTGTGAATCGCGGCACCCACGGAGAGGGTGCGAAACCAAGGCGAGATTGAAATACGCTGACACCACAAGCGGGAACAATAAAATTCGGGAGAACATTAGGTGCTGTGAAAGCGGCCCCACTAAATGGCGTATGCGTCTTCTGGGAACCCTGACCGTTACCCCTCCCCCTACCCCCTCCCCTGGACCTGGACGGGGGGGGCCGCGGGTAGTTAGAGCGTCCAAGATGGCCCAAGACGGCTCCAAGAGCGCCTCAGAGAACCCAAGATGAGCTCCAAAATGGCTCAAGATAGCGCAAGATCGCTCACGATGGCTCCTAAGATGGTTCCAAGAAGCCCAAAGACGGCCCCAAGATAACTCCAAGTGGCCAAACAGCTCCCCAAGGAGGCCCCGAAGAGGCCAAAATCGTCCCAAAACCTAAGGAAAATCAATGATTTTTGCTTTCTCGCCTTTTCGCTTCCGATGGCCATCCGAGGCCTGGAGATGGCTCCAAGATGGCCCAAGAGGGCCCCAAGAGAGCCCCAAAAGAGCCCCAAGACGGCCCCAAGAGCGCCCAAGAGCACTCCAAGAGCGTTCCAAGAGGGGTCCAAGAGGCGATTTTAGGGGCTTCCGAGGGGGGGCGCTAATTAAACCCCCCCTCTTGTTTGATCGACTCCCTCCAAGATGGCCCCAAAAGCGCCCCGAAGGCTCCCCAGAGCGCCTCAAGAGGGTCCCAAGAGGCGCCCAAGATGCCCCAAGGCGCCCAAAAAGCCCTCCAAGAGGCCCTCAAAAGACCCCCAAGAAGCTCCTTCCCCTCCTCCTCCTCCTCCTCCGATTCTTCCTCCTTCTCCGTCCTCCTCCTCCTCCTCCTCCTCCTCCTCTTCCCCCTCCTCCTCCTCCTCCTCCTCCGACGACGACGACGACGACGACGACTCCTCTTCCATCCTCCCCCTCTCGGGGTCTGTGACAGCTTCCCCCGCCCTTTGTTATTCTGCATGCTCCCCGACTTCCCTGATCACCTCAACTCCCCTGAGCATCGTTTCTGGATGGGCTGGTGGGGATACGCGAAGCGTCAACAATTATTCAGGTAGATTACGTGTATGAAACCATTTAAATTTAGATTTAGATCATGAAGATTGAACACAACAACTCGAAATTTGAATGTTCGTTTATATGTCTTGTGCGTGGTCTTTTTCAGAATGCCAATTAGTCCGAAAAATATTTAGGTGTGCACACATGCTTTCCAAACATCTGGCATGGTTTGATTCCGACATGGTTCCAACGTTTTTTTTTGAAGGGGGGGAGGGGTGTTGTTGAATACGTGTCTTATTGTCTTCCCTTGATTGATTCTTCATATGACAATTCGAAAAATTTGAGAATGTTTTCCATCTCGATAATATTCCTTTCCATATTGTATTTCAATTTGACATGTACAATGCAAAATCTTCAAAATGACCTTATCCTTCGCGAATATGTTATTCATCAATATTGGTGCAACGTGTTTCTTGAATTCTGACTATCTTATATACACAATGGATTATCTCACCATTATGGTCGATTAAATTTACTTCCCATGATTACAATTGCACGTGATCTGTATCGATTAACCGACTAAGAAATTGCGCTCAAAACTGTGAAATATCTATATTCACCTATATTCATTTTAAAAAATAAATTCACCTATAATCATACTATATATTCACACATAAAACTGTCGAATGTATCCAACCTGTGAATATTGACGTGTATCGTATATATTCACTATATCAATACTGGAAAAACACAAACTACCTGTCAAGTCGGCCAGCTCCTCTTTCAACGCAGCAGCAATGTCGACAATTATCGCGCGATACTTCCAATCAAAATGGCACTCTGATAAGCTCTTCAACTGTTTCTCGGACTCGTGCAAGACGAATCTCGATTGGCGTCGTCCAATGAAAATTGTGGGTTTCACTGTCAATCAACCAAAACAATCTGGAAACCTCTTCCAGAACTGAAGGAAAACACCCGAAACCGACAACATCTTCCACGGCACCATTCTGCAACATTGAAACTCAGAATGCGACAAATTGAATGGCGGGAAAGCGGCCGCTGGAAGCTAATCAAACCACTGAGCGCTTTATCCGGCCGAGATCTATCTGGTGATTTTCCGATTTTTTTTTTTTTTTTTTTTTTTTTTTTTTTTTTTTTTTTTTTTTTTTTTTTTTTTTTTTTTTTTTTTTTTTTTTTTTTTTTTTTTTTTTTTTTTTTTAAAAAAAAAAAAAAGAAAAAATATATGTTTTATATTTTTTAACAACCTCAGTACAACAGTGCACATGACCTTACCGCGTGGCGTTCGTGAATCACACGCGTCGACAGGGACGCCGGGGCAAGACCCACACAGCGCGCCCTGGAGATCTGGCTCAACGTAAGACAGGAGAAGGATGGAGGGAGGAGAAGACAGAGGACAAGGAAAGAGGGAAGGAGGGAGAAGAGGGAGAAGAGGAGAGGCCGCAGCCGCAGACGACGGACGACGAGGAGGGAGAAAGGAAGAGGAGGCGAGCGGGGAGGGCCAAGCCCCAACGAAGGCGACGCGCGCAGCGCGCACCGTGCACTCCATGCACGGCGGCCGGGGGGGAGGAGACAGGAGAAGGAGGGAGGAGGACGACGACGGACGAGCGACAGCGACGGCGGGACACGGCGACAGCAGACGACGAAGCGAGAAGGAAGGAGAAGAGGGAAGGGAGGAGGGAGGGAGGGAGGGAGGGAGGAGGAAGGAGGAAGAAGACAAGAGCACCCCATTAACGAGGCGGACGCCACGCTCGGAGCCGGCGCAGAGGGTGAAAAGCGAGTGGCAGGCGGGGGGAGAGGCACTCTGCCCAGTCGTCCAGACAGGCTGCCTGGGCTACCACGAGCTGCTGCAGCCGCCTCTGCAAAACAGGCACAGCACTAGCACGCGCGATGCTGTCCGGAAGAAGGTTGTAGATACGAGCAGCCCCCACAGCCGAATGCAATAAGAAATCCGGCGAAGTGAAAGACGGTTCTTCTAAGTGCCGGGCGTGCCTACGGGGGGCACGGGCAGGAGGAGGGGAGGTGTCAAGTCTGAAAAAGCTCTGAAAACACGATGGGCCCAAGCCCAAAACAGTGCGATGGATCACTCCAAGAATACTCATATCGCGACGTGTGGTCAAACGAGCAAGATTGAAATGAATCAGAGCATCGACTGCAGAAATGCCCAATGAACGCAAGAATCGAGTTTGAAGAGCGTCGAGTGGAGCCAGGACCGAAACAGACGCATGATAAATAGCACAAGTTCTGTATTCTATATACGACAACACATGTGCTTTATATAAATCCCACCAGCCCTCTGGGCGTAGGTGGTCTAGAGCAGATCCTCTTCCACCCCTCCCTCTTCCCCCTTGGGGAGGGGTTTACCCCTCCCCCTACCCCCTCCCCTGGACCTGGACGGGGGGGGCCGCGGGTAGTTAGAGCGTCCCAGATGGCCCAAGACGGCTCCAAGAGCGCCTCAGAGAACCCAAGATGAGCTCCAAGATGGCTCAAGATAGCGCAAGATCGCTCGAGATGGCTCCTAAGATGGTTCCAAGAAGCCCAAAGACGGCCCCAAGATAACTCCAAGTGGCCAAACAGCTCCCCAAGGAGGCCCCGAAGAGGCCAAAATCGTCCCAAAACCTAAGGAAAATCAATGATTTTTGCTTTCTCGCCTTTTCGCTTCCGATGGCCATCCGAGGCCTGGAGATGGTTCCAAGATGGCCCAAGAGGGCCCCAAGAGAGCCCCAAAAGAGCCCCAAGACGGCCCCAAGAGCGCCCAAGAGCACTCCAAGAGCGTTCCAAGAGGGGTCCAAGAGGCGATTTTAGGGGCTTCCGAGGGGGGGCGCTAATTAAACCCCCCCTCTTGTTTGATCGATCTCCTCCAAGATGGCCCCAAGAAGCGCCCAGGAAGCCCCAAGAGGTCCCAAGATGGCCCCAAAATGGCCCCAAGAGGCCCCCAAGAGGCCCCCCGGAGGCCCCCAAGAGACCCCCAAGAGGCCCCAAGAGCCCCCCCAGATGCACCCAAGATGCTCCAAGAGGCCTCGGCGAGAATGCCTAATCATTGATTCTACACAGGTTTTAGCCACATGGAGGCCTCTTGGGGGGGGGCACGGATTAAGATGACTCCAAGAGCGTCTGGGAGAGCCCAAAATGACCTCCAAGATGGCCCAAGATATCCCAAGATGTCTCATAATGGCTTCCTCTGTGTGCTGCCCACTTCTCTGATCGAGGCAATTCCTCTGGGCATCGTTTCTGGATGGGCTGGTGGGGATTCGCGAAGCGACGACAATTTACAAGTTCGGCGTCGCAATAGAAACGGCGCGTTCGAATGAGACTATAAATTCTCCAGGAGGCGGCAGCAACACAGCTTTCAACTGCATCCGCCATCACGAGCTTCGGATCAAAAATAACACCGAGAATTTTAAAATTGTCTCCAGACGGCCGCGTCCTTGAAATCAAATGGAAATGTTCCTTGCCAGCGTCAAATCGCACTCGATTAGCACGGCCCCATTCGTGCAACGAAGCCTGGCATGAGCGGATTTCTGCATATGCATCCGCCTCAGAGACAGCACCGGGCAGCGCCCTCCAGGCGTTGAGATCATCGGCGAAAACGACCTCGTCAAAGTTACAAGAACGGGTGGCCATACAAGTGTCAGCATAATAACAATTCCATAAAAAAGGTCCGAAAACGGTCCCTTGGTAGGCCATGTCCTGCATAACGATAGGTTCAGACAATTTGCCTCCGACTGTAACCCGGCCGACGCGCGGGCGCAGCCAGCTCTCTAGGAGGGAGAGAATCGGAACAGGAACGCTGAACGCACGAAGTTTTTCAAGAAGCCTATCGGAATCGACGTGGTCGAACGCGCCAGAAACATCAGAGCAATACAATGCTATCAACTTGCCAAGAGAAAGAGCTCGAAGCCAGGACAGCATAAAATACAAAATGGCATCTCTGGCGCCATGTTCCTGTCTGTAAGCGAACTGAAAGGGCCCATATACCCCGATTCGTTCTAATCGCGGAATGAACAAAGAGCCTATCAGTCGCTCAACGACCTTCGAAAGTTGCGACGTCAGCTGCAGCCCTCTATACATGTCTGGGTCAGAATTCGCACCGCGCTTAAACAAAGGAAAGATCCAATGTTGACACCAATCCTCTGGCCATCTACCGTGCTGTAGAATAAGACGACAAAGGAGGGCAACGGGCAGCGCCAATTCGCGAGCGCATGTTTTCAACGCACGCGTGGGGAGCAAATCCGGCCCTGTGCCACTGTCCGCTTTTAGGTCAGCTAAAACAAAGCGCGCGGCACGAACACGGACGCGGCGGAAGGACTGAAGGTCAGGAGGAGCCATCGTCCAGGCGAGGTCTGAGAATGCGTTTTGTTCCGTAGCAGGCAACGGCCACTTGCTACGGAAAGACTGCGCAAAAACATTCGCCTTCTCTACACTAGACACGGCCCAACTCCCGTCCTGCCGCTTTAAAGGGGAGCTGCCGGCTTTGGCCTTCTTGCTTAAAATCTGCTCTGACAGACGCCACCATTTTTTGCTGCCCCTAGGTTGCGCCAACAATTTCTGTCGTGTTTGGCGAATGAAACAATCATGAGCATGCATTAAAATGTTACTGCACTTTACACACGCTGCTGGATACCATTCTGTGCCGGCTGCGGCAGCCTTCTCCTGGACAGCTACAATACATTCTGTCAGCCACGGATGAGAAGGACGCTAATTAAATGAAACTGAAGGTATACATTCACCAATAAATCTAAGCAGAAGCGATGTGAAACGAGAAACTGCAGAATCTGGATTCTCTGAAAATATCCAATCCCAGGATGTCGTTAAAAGCAATCTCCGAAGATTGCGCCAATTCGTACTGCCAAAAAGCCACACTTCTCTCTGAAGAGTCTCAAGAGCGAGCGGCGGAGCAGAGAAACGAATAGACAGCGCCCGGTGGTCAGCGATTCCACTTAAAACTTCAATTGTTAAAGCTTCTCTCACATCGCTTAAAACTAAATCTAACAAGTACGGTTCCCTAGTGGGAACTCGGACGCATTGCTGCAGACCGTCGTCGTAAACAAAACGCTTTAAATGACTTCCTCTGGTGTCACAGAATGAAAACGGCTTTTTCACTCAACATTTGTACTTGGATATCCATATAATCAGTAATTACAAGGTCAAGTGGATTATTCAGGCGCGTTGGTTTTCGCACTAGTTGTTGAAAACCGTGCTCTTCGCACCAAGATTTCATTGCTCGTCCTTCGGGCTGCGTGGAATGCGAGTGCCTGAGCCATTCCTTATGGTGCACATTCAAATCACCAACAAGTACAGTGTGAACGTGGGATCTTTCCAGCGACTGCCACTCTTCACCAAAACTACGAATCGATCCTACCTCCAGAGGACGCCATCCAGGAGACAATGTAACGCAGCAAATAACATTGATATTCAAGACAAATCACCATACACGCCCATTCTGCAACAGAACCGCGTCGAAAATAACAGATAAACAAACAGGCGAAATTTAAAAACTCAAAACAGGCTTGCTGTTAAAATCAAGAAACTTTGGCTGACTTGACTCGCGGGATAATTCTAATTCCTCTCATCCGTTGCAAATACGAAGCAAAAGGCTCAAACAAATGTGGAAAACAATGATAAAGCGTCCCTGATGATTATTCTCCAATTGCCGTGCCAAGCAGTTCTGTAGCGCATCTGCAGCTCGACTTACATCAAGAATGTTATGATCATCTCTCAAAATATTAGCAAAATACGGATAGTTTAGCCGACCCAACTCTGATGGCAAATTGAAGTCAAAAGCCTAGATACTTGAGACAGAGGCGCCTGGTCATTCTACCAATTTAACAAAAAATCTAGACTTCTGACCATTCGTGAAAGCTCTATTGTTCCCCATCTTCGATCATTCCCGCTCGCCATCTCAACCTCAGGTCGATAGTGTACATATTACTGCAAAAAACCACTTCGGGATCGGCTGTTCAATGTCAACCAAGGATGAAAAGAACGATTCGCAACCAAATGATAAATAAAACGGCGCATTACAGCCGAAATGAAAACTGTGAATCGCGGCACCCACGGAGAGGGTGCGAAACCAAGGCGAGATTGAAATACGCTGACACCACAAGCGGGAACAATAAAATTCGGGAGAACATTAGGTGCTGTGAAAGCGGCCCCACTAAATGGCGTATGCGTCTTCTGGGAACCCTGACCGTTACCCCTCCCCCTACCCCCTCCCCTGGACCTGGACGGGGGGGGGCGCGGGTAGTTAGAGCGTCCAAGATGGCCCAAGACGGCTCCAAGAGCGCCTCAGAGAACCCAAGATGAGCTCCAAGATGGCTCAAGATAGCGCAAGATCGCTCACGATGGCTCCTAAGATGGTTCCAAGAAGCCCAAAGACGGCCCCAAGATAACTCCAAGTGGCCAAACAGCTCCCCAAGGAGGCCCCGAAGAGGCCAAAATCGTCCCAAAACCTAAGGAAAATCAATGATTTTTGCTTTCTCGCCTTTTCGCTTCCGATGGCCATCCGAGGCCTGGAGATGGCTCCAAGATGGCCCAAGAGGGCCCCAAGAGAGCCCCAAAAGAGCCCCAAGACGGCCCCAAGAGCGCCCAAGAGCACTCCAAGAGCGTTCCAAGAGGGGTCCAAGAGGCGATTTTAGGGGCTTCCGAGGGGGGGCGCTAATTAAACCCCCCCTCTTGTTTGATCGACTCCCTCCAAGATGGCCCCAAAAGCGCCCCGAAGGCTCCCCAGAGCGCCTCAAGAGGGTCCCAAGAGGCGCCCAAGATGCCCCAAGGCGCCCAAAAAGCCCTCCAAGAGGCCCTCAAAAGACCCCCAAGAAGCTCCTTCCCCTCCTCCTCCTCCTCCTCCGATTCTTCCTCCTTCTCCGTCCTCCTCCTCCTCCTCCTCCTCCTCCTCTTCCCCCTCCTCCTCCTCCTCCTCCTCCCGACGACGACGACGACGACGACTCCTCTTCCATCCTCCCCCTCTCGGGGTCTGTGACAGCTTCCCCCGCCCTTTGTTATTCTGCATGCTCCCCGACTTCCCTGATCACCTCAACTCCCCTGAGCATCGTTTCTGGATGGGCTGGTGGGGATACGCGAAGCGTCAACAATTATTCAGGTAGATTACGTGTATGAAACCATTTAAATTTAGATTTAGATCATGAAGATTGAACACAACAACTCGAAATTTGAATGTTCGTTTATATGTCTTGTGCGTGGTCTTTTTCAGAATGCCAATTAGTCCGAAAAATATTTAGGTGTGCACACATGCTTTCCAAACATCTGGCATGGTTTGATTCCGACATGGTTCCAACGTTTTTTTTTGAAGGGGGGGAGGGGTGTTGTTGAATACGTGTCTTATTGTCTTCCCTTGATTGATTCTTCATATGACAATTCGAAAAATTTGAGAATGTTTTCCATCTCGATAATATTCCTTTCCATATTGTATTTCAATTTGACATGTACAATGCAAAATCTTCAAAATGACCTTATCCTTCGCGAATATGTTATTCATCAATATTGGTGCAACGTGTTTCTTGAATTCTGACTATCTTATATACACAATGGATTATCTCACCATTATGGTCGATTAAATTTACTTCCCATGATTACAATTGCACGTGATCTGTATCGATTAACCGACTAAGAAATTGCGCTCAAAACTGTGAAATATCTATATTCACCTATATTCATTTTAAAAAATAAATTCACCTATAATCATACTATATATTCACACATAAAACTGTCGAATGTATCCAACCTGTGAATATTGACGTGTATCGTATATATTCACTATATCAATACTGGAAAAACACAAACTACCTGTCAAGTCGGCCAGCTCCTCTTTCAACGCAGCAGCAATGTCGACAATTATCGCGCGATACTTCCAATCAAAATGGCACTCTGATAAGCTCTTCAACTGTTTCTCGGACTCGTGCAAGACGAATCTCGATTGGCGTCGTCCAATGAAAATTGTGGGTTTCACTGTCAATCAACCAAAACAATCTGGAAACCTCTTCCAGAACTGAAGGAAAACACCCGAAACCGACAACATCTTCCACGGCACCATTCTGCAACATTGAAACTCAGAATGCGACAAATTGAATGGCGGGAAAGCGGCCGCTGGAAGCTAATCAAGCCACTGAGCGCTTTATCCGGCCGAGATCTATCTGGTGATTTTCCGATTTTTGTGTGTGTGTGTGTGTGTGTTTTTTTTTTTTTTTTTTTTTTTTTTTTTTTTTTTTTTTTTTTTTTTTTTTTTTTTTTTTTTTTTTTTTTTTTTTTTTTTTATATATTTTTTTTTTTTAAAGAAAAAATATATGTTTTATATTTTTTAACAACCTCAGTACAACAGTGCACATGACCTTACCGCGTGGCGTTCGTGAATCACACACGTCGACAGGGACGCCGGGGCAAGACCCACACAGCGCGCCCTGGAGATCTGGCTCAACGTAAGACAGGAGAAGGATGGAGGGAGGAGAAGACAGAGGACAAGGAAAGAGGGAAGGAGGGAGAAGAGGGAGAAGAGGAGAGGCCGCAGCCGCAGACGACGGACGACGAGGAGGGAGAAAGGAAGAGGAGGCGAGCGGGGAGGGCCAAGCCCCAACGAAGGCGACGCGCGCAGCGCGCACCATGCACTCCATGCACGGCGGCCGGGGGGGAGGAGACAGGAGAAGGAGGGAGGAGGACGACGACGGACGAGCGACAGCGACGGCGGGACACGGCGACAGCAGACGACGAAGCGAGAAGGAAGGAGAAGAGGGAAGGGAGGAGGGAGGGAGGGAGGGAGGGAGGAGGAAGGAGGAAGAAGACAAGAGCACCCCATTAACGAGGCGGACGCCACGCTCGGAGCCGGCGCAGAGGGTGAAAAGCGAGTGGCAGGCGGGGGGAGAGGCACTCTGCCCAGTCGTCCAGACAGGCTGCCTGGGCTACCACGAGCTGCTGCAGCCGCCTCTGCAAAACAGGCACAGCACTAGCACGCGCGATGCTGTCCGGAAGAAGGTTGTAGATACGAGCAGCCCCCACAGCCGAATGCAATAAGAAATCCGGCGAAGTGAAAGACGGTTCTTCTAAGTGCCGGGCGTGCCTACGGGGGGCGCGGGCAGGAGGAGGGGAGGTGTCAAGTCTGAAAAAGCTCTGAAAACACGATGGGCCCAAGCCCAAAACAGTGCGATGGATCACTCCAAGAATACTCATATCGCGACGTGTGGTCAAACGAGCAAGATTGAAATGAATCAGAGCATCGACTGCAGAAATGCCCAATGAACGCAAGAATCGAGTTTGAAGAGCGTCGAGTGGAGCCAGGACCGAAACAGACGCATGATAAATAGCACAAGTTCTGTATTCTATATACGACAACACATGTGCTTTATATAAATCCCACCAGCCCTCTGGGCGTAGGTGGTCTAGAGCAGATCCTCTTCCACCCCTCCCTCTTCCCCCTTGGGGAGGGGTTTACCCCTCCCCCTACCCCCTCCCCTGGACCTGGACGGGGGGGGCCGCGGGTAGTTAGAGCGTCCCAGATGGCCCAAGACGGCTCCAAGAGCGCCTCAGAGAACCCAAGATGAGCTCCAAGATGGCTCAAGATAGCGCAAGATCGCTCGAGATGGCTCCTAAGATGGTTCCAAGAAGCCCAAAGACGGCCCCAAGATAACTCCAAGTGGCCAAACAGCTCCCCAAGGAGGCCCCGAAGAGGCCAAAATCGTCCCAAAACCTAAGGAAAATCAATGATTTTTGCTTTCTCGCCTTTTCGCTTCCGATGGCCATCCGAGGCCTGGAGATGGTTCCAAGATGGCCCAAGAGGGCCCCAAGAGAGCCCCAAAAGAGCCCCAAGACGGCCCCAAGAGCGCCCAAGAGCACTCCAAGAGCGTTCCAAGAGGGGTCCAAGAGGCGATTTTAGGGGCTTCCGAGGGGGGGCGCTAATTAAACCCCCCCTCTTGTTTGATCGATCTCCTCCAAGATGGCCCCAAGAAGCGCCCAGGAAACCCCAAGAGGTCCCAAGATGGCCCCAAAATGGCCCCAAGAGGCCCCCAAGAGGCCCCCCGGAGGCCCCCAAGAGACCCCCAAGAGGCCCCAAGAGCCCCCCCAGATGCACCCAAGATGCTCCAAGAGGCCTCGGCGAGAATGCCTAATCATTGATTCTACACAGGTTTTAGCCACATGGAGGCCTCTTGGGGGGGGGCACGGATTAAGATGACTCCAAGAGCGTCTGGGAGAGCCCAAAATGACCTCCAAGATGGCCCAAGATATCCCAAGATGTCTCATAATGGCTTCCTCTGTGTGCTGCCCACTTCTCTGATCGAGGCAATTCCTCTGGGCATCGTTTCTGGATGGGCTGGTGGGGATTCGCGAAGCGACAACAATTTACAAGTTCGGCGTCGCAATAGAAACGGCGCGTTCGAATGAGACTATAAATTCTCCAGGAGGCGGCAGCAACACAGCTTTCAACTGCATCCGCCATCACGAGCTTCGGATCAAAAATAACACCGAGAATTTTAAAATTGTCTCCAGACGGCCGCGTCCTTGAAATCAAATGGAAATGTTCCTTGCCAGCGTCAAATCGCACTCGATTAGCACGGCCCCATTCGTGCAACGAAGCCTGGCATGAGCGGATTTCTGCATATGCATCCGCCTCAGAGACAGCACCGGGCAGCGCCCTCCAGGCGTTGAGATCATCGGCGAAAACGACCTCGTCAAAGTTACAAGAACGGGTGGCCATACAAGTGTCAGCATAATAACAATTCCATAAAAAGGTCCGAAAACGGTCCCTTGGTAGGCCATGTCCTGCATAACGATAGGTTCAGACAATTTGCCTCCGACTGTAACCCGGCCGACGCGCGGGCGCAGCCAGCTCTCTAGGAGGGAGAGAATCGGAACAGGAACGCTGAACGCACGAAGTTTTTCAAGAAGCCTATCGGAATCGACGTGGTCGAACGCGCCAGAAACATCAGAGCAATACAATGCTATCAACTTGCCAAGAGAAAGAGCTCGAAGCCAGGACAGCATAAAATACAAAATGGCATCTCTGGCGCCATGTTCCTGTCTGTAAGCGAACTGAAAGGGCCCATATACCCCGATTCGTTCTAATCGCGGAATGAACAAAGAGCCTATCAGTCGCTCAACGACCTTCGAAAGTTGCGACGTCAGCTGCAGCCCTCTATACATGTCTGGGTCAGAATTCGCACCGCGCTTAAACAAAGGAAAGATCCAATGTTGACACCAATCCTCTGGCCATCTACCGTGCTGTAGAATAAGACGACAAAGGAGGGCAACGGGCAGCGCCAATTCGCGAGCGCATGTTTTCAACACACGCGTGGGGAGCAAATCCGGCCCTGTGCCACTGTCCGCTTTTAGGTCAGCTAAAACAAAGCGCGCGGCACGAACACGGACGCGGAGGAAGGACTGAAGGTCAGGAGGAGCCATCGTCCAGGCGAGGTCTGAGAATGCGTTTTGTTCCGTAGCAGGCAACGGCCACTTGCTACGGAAAGACTGCGCAAAAACATTCGCCTTTTCTACACTAGACACGGCCCAACTCCCGTCCTGCCGCTTTAAAGGGGAGCTGCCGGCTTTGGCCTTCTTGCTTAAAATCTGCTCTGACAGACGCCACCATTTTTTGCTGCCCCTAGGTTGCGCCAACAATTTCTGTCGTGTTTGGCGAATGAAACAATCATGAGCATGCATTAAAATGTTACTGCACTTTACACACGCTGCTGGATACCATTCTGTGCCGGCTGCGGCAGCCTTCTCCTGGACAGCTACAATACATTCTGTCAGCCACGGATGAGAAGGACGCTAATTAAATGAAACTGAAGGTATACATTCACCAATAAATCTAAGCAGAAGCGATGTGAAACGAGAAACTGCAGAATCTGGATTCTCTGAAAATATCCAATCCCAGGATGTCGTTAAAAGCAATCTCCGAAGATTGCGCCAATTCGTACTGCCAAAAAGCCACACTTCTCTCTGAAGAGTCTCAAGAGCGAGCGGCGGAGCAGAGAAACGAATAGACAGCGCCCGGTGGTCAGCGATTCCACTTAAAACTTCAATTGTTAAAGCTTCTCTCACATCGCTTAAAACTAAATCTAACAAGTACGGTTCCCTAGTGGGAACTCGGACGCATTGCTGCAGACCGTCGTCGTAAACAAAACGCTTTAAATGACTTCCTCTGGTGTCACAGAATGACTGAAACGAAACCAATGGCTGATGTACGTTGAAATCTCCAACTATCAATGTATAAACTCGCGCAAGGAATTCGATTCCTCACTCAAAACATCTATCGACGTGGTCTCACCATATCGTGGATGTCGGTACATACACCCTATCAGAAGCGGACCAGAGGTGCAATGCATTAAAATCCATACACTTTCCTCGCGTCGTGATTCGAGAAGAAGCGAACTAGAAAAGACTAAAGAATCTAAAACAAAAATCATGACAGCTCCTGCCTGCCGACTACTATCTTTACGTGCTAGCGCAGTGTACCCGTGCAACTGCGGATGTTGAATCGAATCGTTCAACCAAAATTCTGTGAGACAGACAACGTGCGGAGGAGAGGCGAAGAGGGAGAAACGAGCAAAAAGTTCGCCAGAATGCGCATTCAAGGAACGAATATTCACATAGAAAATGGAAAGGTCAAAATCGCGAACAGGCGGCGTAAGCTGGGAGTGGCCACAAACCGCCTGGAGGAAAACCTATCGAACTGGGCGCCGGCGGTAAACCGTCAACCTTTCTTACCGCCGGGGGACTCGTAGAGCTTCCTGACAATATCTACTGTGGGGAAAAATCCAAAGAACGACTTTTTTTTAAGCCCAAGCGATTTCAGACCTCTCAATACAACGCTAACAAAGAACAAACAGTTTCGCAACCCAGTTCGAGTATCAAACCGAGTTCAGACCTCTGAATGCGACAGGCAGGCGCGTCTGATGTCTCCGAATCCACTCATGGGATTCCCTGCCCTGAAGCCCCCCTACAGACCCGAGTGAAGTGCAGAAAACCGACAGTATCGACTCGAATAATATAATGGATTTGCGAACCTAGTTCGAGCAGCAGACCGAGTTCCGAGCTCTCGAATCGACCAACAGACGCGCCTGATGTGTGAAAATCGATATCTGTGACCGGCAGCACTGTAGCCCTCTCCCAGCACGAGTTGAGTGCAGACAACCGAGAGCACTTCTCAAGATGACTCGAACCTAGCTCGCGCAGCAGGCCGAGTTCATAGCTATCGATTCAATAGACGAACGCAACTGATAATTCCCCATCGATGTCCGTCACAATGAGCCCTGTAGCTGCCGTACAGCTCGAGTTAAGTACAGAAAACCGAAAGCGTCTATCAGGATGACTCGAATAATACGAATAGGTTTGCGGACCTAGCTCGGCTAGCAGACCGAGTTCAGACCTCTCGATTCAACAGGCGAACGCGCGTGATGATTCTGAGTGCGAAAGGTTGCTTACCAGCACTGTAGTTGCCCTGAAGCTCGAGTTCAGTACAGAAAACCGAGAGCGTCTATCAGGATGACTCGAATAATACGAATAGGTTTGCGGACCTAGCTCGGCTAGCAGACCGAGTTCAGACCTCTCGATTCAACAGGCGAACGCGCGTGATGATTCTGAGTGCGAAAGGTGTGCTTACCAGCACTGTAGCTGCCCTAAAGCTCGAGTAAAGTACAGAAAACCGAGAGTGTCTATCAAGATGACTCGAATAGTACGAATAGGTTTGCGGACCTAGCTCGGCTGGCAGACCGAGTTCAGACGTCTGGATTCAACAGGCGAACGCGCGTGATCATTCTGAGTGCGAAAGCTGTGCTTAACAGCTCTGTAGCTGCCCTAGAGCTCGAGTTAAGTACAAAATACCGACAGCGCGTATCAAGATGACTCGAAACGACCGTTCCCGCCTGCCTGCTTTTTGGCCTTCAAAGTTACCCGATCGAGCTGAGATCAAGATGGCGAGCGGGAATAAGATCGAATATCATGGGAAAAAATACTAGAGCTCTAACGAATGTTGAAATTTCGAGAACAAAATTTTCAACCGACCAAAAGTCAGCAAAAGGTCCGTCGAGATTTTTCTTGCCAACTAGCTCTCCAGCTCCCCGGAATTACTCTTAAGCTTCCAGCAGTAACTTGCTAAGGGAAGCTCTACGAGTTATTCTCGGGCTCAGAACGCCCAAAAAATGCATGCAAGAAACAAGGCCGAGGCGGAAGGCCGGCAAGAGACGAAGACAGGATAAGGCTGCTGCGAAAAATCCGAGATAAGAACTCTCGAAAATTCCGATCTAAGACTCGTCGAAAATCCGGGTGTGAGATTCGTTAACAATGCATTCGACTGTGATCGGAAACCCGACCGTCGCATCGATGAAACTACGACGCGTTCTTCGAGGGGGCCGCACACAACTCAGTGTGAGGGGCGCCAGAACCACGAGGAAAAGAGAGAGGAGAAGAGGAACTGGGAGCATGCATGCGAATCCGTGTTTCCTAAAGCACGAGAGTCTGAAACGGCACTGAAAACTTGCCAGTAAAATCGGTAGCCTCCTGCCTGAAACCATCAGAATCGTTTACCTTCACAAACGGGCCTTCCAGTCAATGACGGACATCCGACTCAGGCACTTTGGCCTTAATGTTTCGTTCTGCATCGCGAAGGGCCCAATCTCTAGTCGTATTCATTTTCGTCTTGGCACGCTTCATTAAAATCGAAGCTCCTGCCGACAAATTAACGTCTTACTTCGCCACCGGCTTTCTCGAAGAGAGTTTTAGCATCAAATTCGGGAGCAAACTGGAGATAAAAAGCCGGACTCAGTTTCTGGCTGCCGCGCGTCCTTTCATGAAATGACCTATCGACACAGGCCGAATAAATCTCTGAAATACCTCTACTGCGCGAGACTCTAAATCCTCAGACTGGAATCCAACAAACGCAATTTGCAGATTGGATGGGTCCATCGCGTTCATCATCTGCAAATGGCGCTGCGTAGACGCACCGCCCGGTGATTGGAGCGCCTTTTTTTTAATGCCCCGCGATTCAACATTCTCATCACAATGAAACAAGACGAGCACGCTGTAGAGATGCACGCCTATTTCTATGTCTGAGATAATGCGCTACAAGTGGCTGCAAGGAGCGTCTATGGCGGTTATTTCGAGCAACTATGCCCCGAAGAATTCCAAGTTTATATTTTATGTCGAAGATGGTTCCAGCTGCGGTCTAGAATACTCTCGGAAAATACAACGACTACTGCTCTAAGTGTTTTCACACCGATACGCTGAGGATCGGTCGTGCATTTTCTTGCATTCAGTGCCGATCTGCTGCCGTCTACTTCTGTATTATGCGTTGCTGAATGTGACAAACGCGGGCGCTTTTTACTTTAATCTGACGTTTTTTTTTTTTTTTTTTTTTTTTTTTTTTTTTTTTTTTTTTTTTTTTTTTTTTTTTTTTTTTTTTTTTTTAAAAAAAAAATAAAAAAAAATAAAATAAATAATAGAGAATTTCCAATCGAACGCCGATAACAAACTAATCTCAAACATCCAAAGACATTCAGAATTGCACTCTATTTTCCTTTCGAAACCGGCTTATATTCCGTGGAACTTCCCTTGGCTACTTACTGAACTCAAGAATAATACTGGGGGATAATTAACACAAAAAAATCTCGACAAACTTTTGGCAATCGTTTGGTCGCTTCAATATGTTGTTCCAAAATAGAATTATGTCTGAACTCTAATCACTAATCATTGTTTTCGTGATATTCGATTCATCTCGTGCTGCACGATGGTCACCAGCAAAAAATCAGACAAACCCATTTGAAATCATTAAATCCGTCTGCTTGTTCGGAACCGCCCGGCCTAGGTCTGCCACCAATATATTGTCGACCCCATTTTCGAGGCTGTCGATATCGAAAGCCATAACATCATATGATTTTCGCGTTTCTTCCTCGGATTAATCCTTGAGATTCTTATTATTCGAATCATAAAACATGGAAAACCGAATTTTAAAGTTTCCTCAATAATGGACGAATTTGTTGATTGCATCCGAATCATTTCGAAATCGATTATAACTCCGTTTTTTTTTTTTTTTTTTTTTTTTTTTTTTTTTTTTTTTTTTTTTTTTTTTTTTTTTTTTTTTTTTTTTTTTTTTTTTTTTTTTTTTTTTTTAAAAAAAAAAAAAAAAAAAAAAAAAAAAAAAAAAAAAAAAAAGCGGTAGATATAATTGTTAAACAAGTTTAGACGAAATTAACTATTTCGAGGCATTGTTGTATTCACGATGTTTTTCTTGAGTTCAGAAATCAGAAAAACTACATTCATTTTCAAAAACAATCATTCAAACTCATCAAAAATATTGATTTCTTGAATCGGAGGGTTCACAACCGGTTTGCTATTCGAACCAAGGTCGCAAAATTGCTCGTATTCTCTAGATGAATTACTCCGACTGTACGAGTCCGCCACAAAACTTCGTATTGAGGTCACTTTCCATGCAGATTTTGCGCGGTACTGGGTCGATTTCTGTCGTCCAGCGCCTTCGATCTTTCGTTCGTTTGATTGTGCGTTTTCTGCGTCTGTCCCGACCTGCAACCTTAAATTCGAAATCGAAACAAAACCACTTATTTGACGCATCGTACACAATTATTTAAATATCTGAAACAAAATATTTTGATTTCTAAAAACTTTTAAATCGATTCATCAACAAACCACCTTAGAAAAACCAAGAAAAACCGAATTCGGTTAGTGTCTAAAAACCGTTTTTTTGGTCGTGCTCGTGAACATGATGTATTAATCGTGTTCCTGAAAAAAAAAACTTCTGGGGACGGTCAATGATGTCTGTAACCTGTTCTTGAAATTTATACAACAAATGCATATCGAATACATGATGCATGCACAATTTAAATGTTGCACGATTTTTTTTTATTATATTTTTTTACATGTATATCTAACTAATTTATGCATCGTTTATATTCAACAAACATGCCACTACAACGTCAAAACTTCGAAACATACACACATACCTGATTCCGAATACATCGAAACAGGTCTACGACAATAGAATATGCTTACCACGAGAACTAATCTTAACCAATAATAAGTCATAGATCAACACATCCTTTATTTACATATGTACCATTGCAATACAATCTATTTATTAATTTTCTTAATCATTTTTTTGTTTTGATTTCCTTCTCGCTTCTTCACATCTATCTTTACTCTCCTCTCTTGTCCATTTTCTTTGTTACAATGATCAGACTCGATATGCTCAATCAATTAGTGTGTGTGTTTAATGCGAGCGTTTGTGTGTATGTATGTATATGTGTGTGTGTATGTATATATATATATATATATATATATATATATGTGTGTGTATATATATATATATATATATATATGTATGTGTATGTGCATGTGCATGTGTGTATGTATGTGTATGTGTATATATATACATATATATATATAAACATACACATACACATACACACATACACACATATATATATATATATATATAGATAGAGAGAGAGAGAGAGAGAGAGAGAGAGAGAGAGAGAGAGAGAGAGAGAGAGAGAGAGAGAGAGAGAGAGGAGAGAGAGAGAGAGAGAGAGAGAGAGAGAGAAAGAGAGGAGGAGAGAGAGAGAGAAGAGAGAGAGAGAGAGAGAGAGAGAGAGAGAGAGAGACAGAGAGAGAGAGAGAGAAGAGAGAGAGAGAGAGAAAAGAGAGAGAGAGAGAGAGAGAGAGAGAGAGAGCTAGAGAGAGAGAGAGAGAGAGAGAGAGGAGAAGAGAGAGAGAGAGAGAGAGAGAGAGAGAGAGAGAGAGAGAGAGCGAGAGAGAGAGAGAAAGAGAGAGAGAGAAAACAAAAGAGAGATAGAAAGAGAGAGAGAGAGAGAGAGAAAGGCATCGTCAAAACCTTCTTTTAACGATCGCCGTGCTGCTGACGCCTGTTCTTTGGAACTTCATCTCATGTTTGCTGGACAAACATCTCTGTATTGGATATGCTTCGCCGCCAACACGAACATCTCATATATATATGTATATATATATATATATGTATGTATGTATGTATGTATGTATGTATGTATGTATGTGTGTATATATATGTATATATGTATGTATATATATATATATATATATATATTATATATATATATATATATATATATATATATATAGCGATTGCAAATTGTTCTACTCGGGCAGTTGTTTCAGTCGGCAGTCGGCCTTCCAATTAGGCCCGGAATTTCCGCGCGGTCAATCGAAGATGCCCGAGGTGATCCCAAGACGGCCCAATATGCCCAGGCCTCCAGGAGGTCTCCCGAGAGTCCCCCAAGAAACAGACGTCAAGATTTGTTTTTTTGTTTTGTTTAAAATTTGGCGTTCTCGCCTCCTCGGCTTACCGACGGGCTCCCAAGAGGGCCCAAAGAGGCCTAAAAGGCGGCCAACACGGCACAGGAGGCCCCCAACACGGCTCCAAGAGGGGGCACCCGGGAGGCCCCCAGAAGGCCCCAAGAGACCCCCGAGAGGTCGCGAAGAGCCCCCAAGAGGTCTCAGGAAGCCCTGAGAGGCCCCGAGAGCGCCCCGAAGAGACTCCAATCATCATCCCTGAATAAATACTCTGACCCGCAACCCAAGCACGGTGGCCGGATGGGCCGAATGCCGTTCGATCCGCCGCCCCCTGTTGATTTACAACAAGGCTGCCTGGCGTGCTGAGATTCAAATGGTTTATAATTCTTTTGACGATTCTCCGTGGACCTTCGGCACAACGCGCCGAACATCCGGAATTTGCATCGCCCGTCGGTCTTTCCGCGCTCTCCAGAGGGCCTCCAACACGGTCAAGATGGCCTCCAAGTTCACCCAAGCTGGTCTCCAAGACGGGCCAAGAGGGTCCTAGATGCTTCCAAGTTCGCCCAACCAAGACGGCCTAAGCTGGCTTAGATGGCCCAAGACGGCCCAAGAGGCACACAACAAACATCCAAGACGGTTCAAGAGGTCCCTCCCGGAAAGGCCGAAGAGGCCCATATCAGTGTTGTTCGTAAGGTTTTGTTGTAGATTTTGGCACTGAGGGACCTCCTTCTTTTGATCGATCACCTCCAAGATAGCCCCAAGAGCGCTCCCAAGGCTCCCAAGAGCGCCAGAAGAGGGCCTCAAGAGGCGCCCATGAGGCCCCAAGCGGCCTCCAAGAGCCTCCAAAATACCCCCAAGAGGCCCCAAGAGGCTCCCCCGAGGCACCCAAGACGGTCCAAGAAGCTCCCGGGACCGCCAAGAGGCCCCCAAGACGCCCCAAGAGACCTCAAACAGTATCCCAAGAGACATCCCAAGAGACCCCGCAAGGCATTCAAGAGGCCTTTCTTTGACTCTTCTGATCGCCCTTATCCTCCTCCTCCTCCCCCTCATCATCATCACCATCATCATCATCATCATCACCATCATCACCATCACCATCACCATCGTCAAGACCACCACCATCATCGTCATCATCAGCATCATCAAGATCAACATCAACATCATCATCCGCCTATTCCTCCTCCTCCTCACTCCTCCCTCCCCGCCCTCATCCTCCTCCTCCTCCTCCTCCTCCTCCTCCTCTTCCGCCTCCGACTCCTCCTCCATCCCCCCCCCCTTGGGGTACGACGGCCTCCCCAGCCCCTTGTTCCTCTGTATGCTGCCCCGCTTCCATGATCACCTCTACTCGCCTGGGCGTCGTTTCTGGATGGGCTGGTGGGGATACTTTTTTTGTCCGGCGGCTCGAAGGACAGATCCAGCGAGCGGGGCTAACGTTCTGGGGCACAGGGCGAGTAAATTGGCTGCAGTGGCACGTAGGCCGCTGAAGCGAGTGCAAAGACGATGCCAGAATATTAGAAGCTGTCACAAGTGGACAACCAGCGAACACAAGTCAGACCCGCAGGTGGGGAACCTGACCGGTGGCCGAAAGAGAGAGAGCGGAGCGCCAGGTGGCTCGCGCGAAGCAAGGCGGACTGCAGCCAGAGACGAGGCGCGAGCAAGGACCACTGGGCAGATGCCAGTGAGCCAGGGCACCAGGAGGGTACCGCACTCGCAAACAGGCGAAAACGAGCACAGAGCCTGTACCCAAGCAGCCACGGAGCGCAGAAGGCCTAGAGCGCCGGACTCACTCACGTAGCACCCAGTGCATATCCACCACCGAGAGAGACGATCACTCCTGACATCGACGATGGGGGGGAGGCCACTGGCACACAGCAAGACTTCAAACGGTGGAGCGATGAGGGGCCTTCAACCAATTGCCTCAGCACCACGGCCCGGACTCACACGGGCAAAGGTCTGGGTGGGGTTATTTCAGCCGGCCGCAGGCAGGGCACCCCACGGGACGCCGCGGGTACCAAAGTGCAGTGAAGTGCCCCTCGACCCCGGGAGGAGGCACAATTCGTGGCCAGAGCCATCCAATGTATGCAGGGGCCGATGGGGCGACGCCTTCAGCCAGTCGACCCGGACCTCCGCGGGCCGTCAACGCGACCAAAACCGTGGGTGGGGTTATCTCAGCCGACCACACGGGCTACAACCCACGAGGCTGTGGGAGTCTAACTCAGAGATGATCACCCCAACGGCGCCCAGGGGGGGAAGCCACTCGCACAAAGCTGGACTTCAAGTGGTGGAGCGCAAGGGGGGGCCGGACCAGCGTCCTCTGCACCACGGCCCGCACTCGGCGCGGGCAAAGTGGAAGCAGGACAGATGAGGAAACGCCTTCAGCGAGACGTCGGGCCGGTATCCCGACCAAAACCGTGGGCGGGGTTATTTCAGCCGACCTCACGGGCTACGAGCCCACGGGGGCCGTGGGTATCTAGCGCAGCGTGGGGGGTGTACCTCACTCCCAGGAGGTAACACGGAAACCGAGGCCGCAGCCTGCCACTGCGGTGAAACGATCCCCTCACTGGGTGGGCCGTCAGGAACGTGGCCGCCCAGTGGGAAACCTTCGGCACTGGGGCCCGCCCCGACCGACACTGCCTGCGTGAGGCGGGACCCACGATAGCCGCGCCTCTCAGGTACTGTGCACTGGCGACGAAGAAAAGGGGGGTAGCAGCCGATAGCCACGGACTAGTGTAGCTGTGGCACTGGCGACAAGCTGGTGGGGATACGCGAAGCGTCAAGAATTAATTGGAAATTTCGGGACCATCGTCGTGTACGATTGTCAGTCAGGCGGGGTTTCGTAACCGAACGTAGGTACAACACGTTCAGTATGTCGTCTCTCCTCTCTTTTCTGCCCCACTGACCTCTCCAACGTCTGTTCGCTCTTATTTTACCGTCCCACCCACTCATCATTATTTTGTTGTTGTTGTTATTGTTGTTGTCTCTCTCTCTCTCTCTCTGTCTCTGTCTCTCTGTCTTCCCCTTTCTTTGGGCTCCCTCCTCCGGCGCAGTGTGCTTTGCGGTTATTGCACTGCCTGCGAGGCTACGCACTTTCTGTGTAGTCCCGCCCAAAAATCTCAACGAGTATTTTCGAACTTTCACAAACACCAATTATTATCTATCCAAACTCTCGTTGCCCCCCCCTCTCTCCTCCCTTTGCCGTCTCTCGCTCGGCGTTTGGCGTTTCTGTAACCATTTCACGGTCTACGTGATTACGCGATGTTGGCCGGCTCCTTTCGAAGATTCTAAATCATCTTTCTTCCATTCCGGCTCTCCGGACCTATTGTCGTTGGGTATTTTCGAAATTGATATTTCGTGAGATAGCAGAATGTGTACTCATGTTTGGCCCCCTCTCCAGCCTTGAATCGTATCCGGCTCCCGCGTAAGTCTTGATCGTCTCCAATTTCCATTCCAGCCTTGTTCGTCTCCAGCTCCTGCTCCAGCTTTGACGACATGTGAACCATTGTATTTCAAATGACAACCTGAAATCCAAATTGTTGCAATGTATTTTCGCAAACGCTTGTGTGGCCGTGAGAACCGCCGATCTTGACGCTGCGAGCCAAGATGTTGAGGATTTCGCTGAAAGCGCGTACGCTGACGACTCATACGCATTGAAGATTTTGTCTCTCTTCTCGTTTCGAACGACCAGGCGCGTTTCCCTTGCCAGCAACCTGTATATTGTTGGAGCAATATCATCTGTGCCCAATTCGACTCTGGCAACAAACACGTCCTCACATGTTATCTCGCAACTCGCATGTCAGTGATTCGTGCAAATCTTGACACGTTTTCGGCTGGAAACTGTTAATGCACGAAGCCGTGGATGAACGTGTCGGGTTTGAATACAATCTCAACCGCACGCGCCGCTTTTACTTTGACCGTGAGTTGGCTATTCCGTTCAAGGCCCACGTGCTGTCATTCATCGAATACCAGAATGCCAGACGTGCGCGGTAAGCCACGTTCGGCCAGCGTGCTTGTCCCGCTGGACGCTGTGCTCGATCTTCGCCTTCGCAGTTTAAACATATCTTAGCTGGAAACCTTTATGTACCTCAAGCTCACTTCTTCTCCGCCCCGGCGGGACAAAGCAATCTTAGGAATGATTCACAGGTCTGCTTTGAGTCTGGGTTTCACGCGCTTCTTCCATTTTGTTTCTGCCCTCCGTCCCCCCCGTGCTCCAAGGCGCCATTGTCGGCACATGGACGGGGGAATGGGGGCGCCATGCGCGCCTGTGCAGCAAAACGTGACGGGCGTGGAGCTTTCTCGACGCCAGAGGGGGTCCGCAAGGGGGGGGGCGCTACGCGCATCAATGTCGCAAAGCGTGGCAGGCGTTGAGGTTTCTTGATCCCAGGAAGTCCGCAGGGGGTGTGGGCGCTATACGCTTCAATGTCGCAGAGGGTGGCACGCGTGGCACTGCCTCGACACCAGGGGGGGTCGCAATGGGGTGGGGGCGCTATGTGCGCCCGTGGAGCAAAGCGTGGCTGGCATTTTCTCGACATCAGACTCGAGGTCCTCGGGGGGTGGGGGCGCTATGCGCGCCAATGCTGCAACGCGTGACTGGGCGGTGTTCTGCACGGGGTTTGGGCGCTGCGTGTCAATGTCGTGTGAAACGCGGCAGGTGTGGCACTTAGACCCAGCACAATCATATTCACGCAGACTAAGCTCAATCATGTTCATACCCATGCGCACAAACCACTCGCGCGATGCTCATTCGCACTCCGTCTCGCTCACGCTCTGACTCAGTCACATCCATGCTACTCGTACGCAGACCACACGCACCCAGATACACCGATACTCAGACTCCCTCGAAGACTCACTCATAACCCAACCTCGCTCAGACCACTCACATTCAGAAGTACTGAATGCATAACAGTTGGGTGCCCCGAGGGGGAGCCGCCAGGGGGTGTCACACTTGCTTGTCCGCGGCACGACACTGGTTTTTGCACCCAAGCAATTTGCGGGCATTCCATAGAAGGGGAACCGACATGGAACGCTAAATTGACACAAATTAAGACTCTCTCACTCCGACAAAGACGTGCCAAGAAATTATACGCACCTATGTGGAACCCCGGGTGAAATGATATATGTGAATTTCCGGTGTTTCTTCCATGTTGCCTAATGTGGCTGCTATCTTCCAACGTTTTGCTGGAATGGAGCAACTTTCACTAAACGTCTCACTCGCGGGCGAATGCGCGATGACATCAATAATCGACGGTTCTCGTACGGACAATGTGCTAATCTTGCTCCGTGCAAGCCAATAATGGCATCATTCCGCGCCAGTCTAGCTTTATGAATTTTGTTACGCGTGCGGGCTTGCGCTTGTTCGTTGCGGCTACGCATTCGTACAGCGCGTATACTGCGGTCATGACCAACGAACTGCCGATCTTTCGCGACATCGCTGTCTGGGCTGCATGTTCGCGTGTACATACAGAAAATAGTCCATTACATTGACTCCGCATACTCCAAGCAAACACGTCAAACTCGCCACAAAGACAATCGGGATTATCTCGTCCACTTGCCCTCCAATGCGGCCGCCAGACTCGGAGAACGAATGTAATTAGGTGCAAACCAATCGCGTGCCCTATCGAATCATACGCATACGCATGTTCTAGCAGTGTAGACTGAAGGCACTATCATACAGATAATCTCCCGAGCCGATGAAAACTCACTGCGATGTCGCTGGTCCGCAGTCGAGCCGAACCGGATATATTATTTGTACGTCGTGCGTCAGAATTGGAACGACAAGTGAACTGCCTTCGGTGCATTGTGCTACTCAGACCAACTGAGAATGGCCCTTTGTCATCTGGGCACGCCGATGGTGCATGTGGCGTCATCTGAAATGATCGTGGCAATTCAGATTGCCAAATCGGGAAGAATGACTGGTACATACAACAACTACCTGGGATCGAATCGCCGCTAATGCCTCATTGCGCTTATAGCAAGTCGTAGGAAACGTATGTATTTGTGTGAAGACTTCGCGCAGTAACATAATACCCGAGACGTATCCAACCTCTTCTCCACGCGAGGTTATCATATGAACGCTCCAAACTCATCAACACATTGCGAGATTTGCACCACTCTGAAATGCTTCGCCAAAGATTGTCGGGCCACGCGCGTCGCACACCTGCGCACACCACACCACTCCGTTGAACCTCCCAGGAGCCCATGAAACTGACGACAACTGCGCAGTCCGCAGCTCCACAAGGAGCAGCGAGGTCTCACAAGGAACCGTTTGACTACTCACCCCGCTGGACCTCCCAGAAGCTGACGACACTGGCGACGGCTGCGCAGTTCGCAGCCCCCCGAAGAGAGCAACGAGGCCGCAAGAGGATCGGTGTGACTACCTACACCGCTGAACCTCCCGGGAGCCCATGAAACTGGCGAACGGTTGCGCCGTCCGCAGCCCCCCAGGGAGACGCGAGGTCTCGTCCGGTTCCGCGCGGCCCTGCACTTCGACGTGCCTCCCATGAGCCCACGACAAGTGGCGACCGTTGCGCGGTTCGCAGGCCCCCTCGGGGGCGGCGAGGTCTCGCCTTGATCCGCGTGGCCCTGCACTCCGCCGTGCCATCCAAAAGCCAGCGAAAGTGCGGTTGCGCAGTTCGCAGCCCCGAAGAAGCTGCGATGTCTCGCCTGGACCTGCGTGCCCCAGCACTCCGCCGTGCCTCCCAAGAGCCCGCGAAAAGTAGCGACGGTTGCGCAATTCGCAGCCCCCACAATGATCTGCGCTGCCCTCACCTGCGCCGTGCCTCCCAAGAGCAGCTCGCAGCCCCCCCAAGGGAGCCGCGAGGTCCTAAATGATCGGGGGTGCCCTCACCTCCGCCGTGCCTCCAAAAAGCCCACGAAAATTGCGACCTTTGCAGTTCACAGCCCCCCGGAAGGAAAGGTACGAGGAAGAGAGGCAAGGAGGCAGGAGGAGGAGTGGAAGAGGGGCAGGAGGAGGAGGGTGAGGAGGATAAGGAGGAGGAATCCCATCAGCCCTCTGGGCGTGAGTGGTTTAGCGGGTATTCTCTCTTCCAACCCCCTTCTTCTCCTTCGGGGAAAGGTTTACCATTGTTCCTTGCTTCTCTACCTCGCTCCCACACCCGACCGGCGACAAACGCTGGACCATGCCAACACCCCCCCCTTCCCTGTCAAAAAAAACAGAGTGCACTTCGCACCAATAGCTGCATGATGCGCGGACGCCCCACTATCACTTTGAAAAGTTTTTGGCAGGGACGGCGGGGGGGCCGGCATCTTGCCTGCTGCGTGCCATGCCAGCATCCCCCAACCATTCATTGCAAACACAATGCAGCATGCACTCTGCGCCAAAATCAGGATCATGCACAGACGCCCTACGATCACTTCGCCTTGGCTTTTGACAGGGACGGTGGGGGGCCAGCATATTGCCTGCTGCGTGCGGGCCCATCATCAATTGCAGCAAGAATAGCAAAGGTAACTCTGTCTGGGACGGTGGGCGGGCGGCATTCTGCTGGCGGTGTGCAGGCCTACCGTCCTTGTCAAAAACAAGTGCAAAATGATTGCGGGTGCACGCCCGCACACAATACACAATGCTAGTAAACCCGCCGTCACTTTGCATGAGTTTTTTTTTGTCAGGGATGGTGGGGCGGTCGACCTACTGCTCAATGTGGCGCACCTGGTGCACGTGGCGCATCTTGCACGTGCGGCGCACCTCGCGGGCATCGCGCACCTGGCTGGCGTCTGCACTGGTTCCCGATGAGGAGCAGCCGGATGAGCAACAGTAGAAAGACGTGCAAGATGTGAAAAATGCGCAGCTTTGGAAAGGTCCGACATGGGCGTTCGAGCGAAAACTATACCGGCGCAAGCTCCCTCAGGCGACCAAATTCGTGTCTGCACTATCCGGGCAGAACTGGACTGCCTGCAAGCTGCCGACCTTTCGGCGTGGTCACGCGCCAGAGACCCAGCTGAATGGAATCATGCGCACCACGTGCCCGCGAGCACTCTCGCGCAGCATGCGCCCAGATCCAGTGTTGTCGATGGCGCCCTCTGTCTGTGATGAGACTCGGGTGCTCCTTATGTAGTGGGAGGGCGGGTCGGAGTGAACGACACGGCTTGCGGCTTGGGGTAACTCGATCAACCTTCCCTATTCGAATATTCGAAAACACCCTACCCCACCCGACTGGCAGCCAACCCAGACCCACGAGGGCACCTATGACAACAACCCACCCACCATCCGTCAGAAAACAATCTAGAATAAACTTGGCCTCCGCATCTGGAGCATGCACGGGCGCCGAACGACCACTTTGCATGGTTCTTGAACGAGACGACGGGAAAGCCCTCATATTGTTTGTTGCGCGCAAGCCTATCATCCCTGCCAAGAAACAATACGACATGCACTTTGCCTCTCAATGTGGAGCATGCGCGGGCGCCCCACGACCACTTTGGATGGTTTTTGAAAGGGACGACAGAGGTGCCCTCATATTGCTTGTTGCGCGTAAGCCTATCACCCTTGTCAAAAAACAATGCCAAATACATTTTGCTTCTGAATCTGGAGCTTGCGCGGGCGCCACGCGACCTTTTGACAGGAACAGAGGGTGTACCCTCACATTGCTTACTGCGCGCAAACCAGTCATCCCTGTCAAACTACAAGACGGCATGCACTTTGCCTCCAAATCAAAAGTATGCGCGGGCGCCCCGCGACCACTTTGCATGGTTTTTGATCAGGAAGCTCGGCTGCTACCTGTGTGTTGGGAGGGCGGGTAGAAGTGAGCGAGACGGCTTGTGCCTTGTGGGCAGGAGATGTCTTGATTACTACTCCCTATTAATATACACCCCCTCCCCCACTCCACCGGCAGCCAACCAGGAACAATGCCGACCACCATGATCACCCCCCCAACCATCCCTGTCAAAAACAATACAAAACGCACTCTGCCTCCAAATTCGGAGCATGCGCAGCAACCAACCCGATGCGGGCCCACCCACCATCCCGGTCAACAAAAACAATACGAAGCACACTTTGAGGGAAAGGTTTGAGTCATGTTCGTGAGGCCAGCGATCGCTGTGTATTGTTTTTTGACAGGGACGGCGGGGGTGTTAGCACATTGCCTGCTGTGAGCAGGGCCACCATCCCCGTCAAAAAAACAATACAAAGTGCCGCAGGGCCACCATCCCATTTAAACAACAATGCAAAATACACATCGCGGCCAAATCTCGATCACGCGTGGCCACCCCGCGATCACTGTCGAGTCGTTCTTGACAGGGACAGCGGGGGTGGTGGCGTATGGCCTGCTGTGCGCATGCCCACCAGACACAATGATTGGCATCGGTTTTCGACAAGGACGGTCGGGACCGACATGTTTCCCGATGTGTGCTGGCACGTGCGCAGGCGCACCTGACACACTTTGCACGTGCCCCGAACGTGGTGCACCTAGCGCGGCTGGAGTATGCGGCACAACTGGCGCACGTAGAGCGCGTGGCGCATCTGTCGCACCAGGCGTGCCTGGCACGCCAGGGTCCAAAGAGTGCCTGGCGCGCGTGGCGCGCCTGGTGCGCGTGGCGCGCCTCGCCCCAGCGGCGCGCACACTCTGCTGGCCCTCCTCCTCCAACTCCTCCTCCTCTTCTTCTTCATCCGCCTATTCCTCGTCCTCCTCCTCCTCCCTCCTCCTCCTCCTCCTCCTCCTCCTCCTCCAACTCCTCCAACTCCTCCAACTCCTCCATTCTCAACCTCTTGGGGTGTGACCGCTTCTCCAATTCTTTCTTCCGGTGCATGCTCCTCCACATCCTTGCTCAGGGCAACTCGCCTGGGCATCTTTTCTGGATGGGCTGGTGGGGTCACGCGACGCGTCTAGAATGGGATGATGATGAGGAGGAGCAGGAGGAGCAAGAGGAGGAGGAGGAGGAGGAGGAGGAGGAGGAGGAGGAGGAGGAGGAGGAGGAGGAGGAGGAGGAAGAGGAGCAGGAGGATGAGGAGGAGGAGGATGAGCAGGAGGAGGAGGAGAAGGAAGAGGAGGGAGGAGGGGGGAGGAGGAGGAGGAGGAAGTTCTTGGATACCACAGTGCTCTATTCAAAGCGACAACCTAACACACAGGAGGGTTGGTGAATAGAAGTAGCAAATGATCGTGCGTTGAATGCAGTAGCTGTCGCAGTAATGGAGAGGACGGGAGCGGGAGAGGGAAAAGGACACGCAAGGGGGAAACAGGAGAGACGGAGAAACCATTCCCCCCCCGAAAGGAGAAGCCGGGGCCCCAAGCGTGGTAGAGGGCCGCGAGGATCGTGAAGGTGAACGCGACCAAGTTCGTGATGCCAGATATGTCTGTCGCGAGGTGCGACCTCGCTTGGTTTTTCTGGTCTCTCTCTCTCTCTCCCTCCCTCTGTCTGTCTGTCTTCGTATTTTTCATTGTCTCTTTTCTTCCTTCACTTCTCTTCTCTCTTACTCATTGCCCTTGCACTGGCATCTGTCACCCGCGCTGGCCATCTGATGACGTGCTGGCCCCAGAGGTCGCAGAAGGCCCCCCGAATCCCATCTGGAGGCCTCCAGAAGCCTCTGGGACCCAAACAAGAAGCTTGATCCTCGATCTCCCCTCCTCGTTTCGTTCCCTTCGGCGTGAGGTGCAGGAAGACGAGGGTGGTGCCGGGGAGGAGGCGGAGTGACTCCAAGCTGGCGTCGCCGGCGAGCGCGCTGCTGCGACAAGGAGCAAGCGAGCTCTGCGGGTGCATGGCCATGCAGACCCCGGGGCCTGAGCCTCCTGCCCCTCCTCCTGCTTATACTGCACAGTCTTCGCCTCCCACCTCGCTCCTGATCCACATCCGCCTGCTCTCCCTGGGCCGCTCCTGCCTCCTTGCCCCCCCCTCCCTCACCCCCCCCCCCGAGCGACCAATTGGAGACGTTCTTGATTTCGTTCACGTCGGTGACCATGTGCTGCAATTGTTCACCGACCTTCTTGACGTTCTTGACTTCGCCTCCTCGCCGGCGCGACGCACGACGATCCTAACGACGCGCCCCTGCCCTCACGCTCTCACGCCTGCCCCATCCCCCCTCCCTGGCCCACTTCTGCCCTCCCGTCCCCCCCACTTCCCCACTGCCACTGTTCTCCTTCCCCTCCCGTCCCCGCCACTTTCCTCCTCCTACCTCCGCTCTTCCCTCCCCCTCCTCGCCGCCCTGTGCCGCTCCCGCTCCTCCTCCCATCCCCTCCACCCCGAGTGCATCCACGAAGCCGTGGCCCGAGCAGGGCAGGGCGAGAGGGCACTTCGCGCGCGCGCGGGAGCAGGATCGGGGCAACCGGGCTGACTTTGAGGGGGGCGCTGCGCCTGGCGAAGACCGATGTCGTGCGCGGGTGGGACAGGCCCATCACGAGGGAGCGAAAATGTGGCGAGGACGACTCCCCGCGGGCAGGCCAGCCTGCCGACTCCCTGGACTTGCTGCCCGCCGGTGGAGCCCGGAGGATGCCAGAGGTCGTGTGAGATGCCTCCCCCTCCCCAAACCCCTCCCCCGGGAGCCCGGTCCAGCCAGTTTGGAGTGGGTGGGGGGGTGGGGGGCAAATTTATCACCAGGCCCCACGAGGCCCCAGAGGGCTCCAAGCGACCCCCACGACGGCCGAAGAGGCACCCGAGACGCCCAAAGGTCGGCCCAAGACGCCCAGGATGGCCCCAAAACGGCCCCAGAAGCCTCCCAGACGGCCCAGGAAGCCTCCGAGAGCATTCCCAAGAAGGGCCCCGGATGCCAAAATCGTGGAATTCCTATGGGAAAACGTGCATTTATATCATGCGTTTTTCGGCCTTCACGGCGTTGAAGACGGCCCCAGAGTGCCACAAAACCGCACTAAAACGGCCCAAGAGGCTCCCAAGACGCGCTCGAAGCGGCCCAAGAGGGCGCCAAGAGGCTCCCAAGACGGCCCAAGAGCGCCCCAAGACGGCCCAAAGAGGGGCCCAAGAAGGTGAGCCTGAACCAACAATCCGTGCAATCCGCCCCAAAATGGCCCCAGGGGGGCCCAAGAGGCGCCCAACAGGGCCCCTGAGGCCCCCAAGAGGCCCCCAAGAGGCCCTCCAAGAGGCCCCCAAGAGGCACCCCAAGAGGCCCCCAAGAAACTCAAAATAAGCCCCAAGTACCACTTGAGGCATGTAACTTCCAATCCGCAACCCAAGCACCAAGGATCTCAGGCCGACAACCAAGGCACGGTGGCGGGATGGGCCGAAGGCCACTATATCCGCCGCCCCCTGTCGATTCATCGCAGGGGTGCCTGGCGTGCTAGATAGACCTCTCGGTTTTGGTTTTGGTTCTTTTTTCAAAGGGCTTCGGCCCGTCCCGCCGGGGTCCCGGGAGGATTGCCCAGGACCCCAACGTGCACAAAAAACCCTCCCTGAAACGGCCGTTTCGCTCGGGACATCCCCAACAAATCGCGAAGATGGCCCAAGATGGCCACCAAGTCCGCCCAAGATGGTCCAAGACGGCCCAAGAGAGTCCAAGACGGCCCAAGAGGCCCCCCAGAGGCCTCCCAGACTGCCCAAGAGGCCTCCAAGAGGTCCTCCAGGAGGGCCCGAAGAGGTCAAAACCATTGATTTTCCTGAGGTTTTTGAAGAATTCTGGAATCTGCTTCTTCTCGGCATTCCGACGGCTCAAGACGGCCCAAGAGGCCCCCAAAATCGCCCAAGAGGCCCCCAAGAGGGCCCCATGACGGCCCAAGTGGCCTCCAAGATGGCCCCAAGAGGGCCCCAAGACGGCCCAAGAGGCCTCCAACACGCCCAAGATGGCCTCCAAGACGCCCAAGATGGCCTCCAAGGCGGCCCCGAAGCGCCCCAAGAGGGTCCCCCGTTGGCCCAGAAAGGCCCCCAAGACGGCTCCCGACGGCGTCAGACGTGCCAGGAACCCACCAAGATGGCCGAAGTTGGCTCGAAGCTGGCCCAAGACGGCCCACGAGGAAGAGACCAAAAACATGGATTTTCCTTAAGTTTTTGACGGACTTTGACATTTGCTTCTTTTCGGCCTTCCGACGGCCCGAGACTGCCCAAGAGCCCCCAAAGATCGCCGAAAGATCGCCCAAGAGGCCTCCAAGACGGCCAAGATGACCTTCAAGATGCCCACGTGTTCCCCGAAGGCTTTCCCGACCGATTCGGGGAACACATGGTCCGATGGTTTGGCAGGTCTGGCCTGAACGTTCGGCCACATAAGCGCTTCCAAAAAGGCAGGGGGCGGCGGTGATTCGCCGTAGGCGTCTTCGATCCGCCGCCCTCTTTTGATTTATCAAAGGGGTGCCTGGCGTGTTGGACCCTCTCGGTTTTGGTTTTGTTTCTTTGTCCAGAAAAACTCTCCCAATGGGTTTCGGCCCGTCCCGCCGGGGTCCCGGGTGGATTGCCCAGGCGTGCAAACTCAACGAAAACTCATCCCTGAAACGGCCGTTTCGCTCGGGACATCCTCAAAACATCGCGAAGATGGCCCAAGATGGCCTCCAAGTCCGCCCAAGATGGTCCAAGACGGCCCAAGAGAGTCCAAGACGGCCCAAGAGGCCCCCCAGAGGCCTCCCAGACGGCCCAAGAGGCCTCCAAGAGGTCCTCCAGGAGGGCCCCAAGAGGTCAAAACCATTGATTTTGCTTAGGTTTTTGAAGGATTTTGGATTCTGCTTCTTCTCGGCATTCCGACGGCTCAAGACGGCTCAAGAGGCTCCCGAGATCGCCCAAGAGGCCCCCAAGAGGGCCCCATGACGGCCCAAGTGGCCTCCAAGATGGCCCCAAGAGGGCCACAAGACGGCCGAAGAGGCCTCCAACACGCCCAAGATGGCCTCCAAGGCGGCCCCGAAGCGCCCCAAGAGGGTCCCCCGTTGGCCCAGAAAAGGCCCCTAAGACGGCTCCCGACGGCGTCAGACGTGCCAGGAACCCACCAAGATGGCCGAAGTTGGCTCGAAGCTGGCCCAAGACGGCCCAAGAGGCACCCAAGAGGGCTTCCAGAAGGCCAGAAAAGGCTAAAAACATAGATTTTCCTTAAGTTTTTGACGGACTTTGACATTTGCTTCTTTTCGGCCTTCCGACGGCCCGAGACGGCCCAAGAGCCACCAAAGATCGCCGAAAGATCGCCCAAGAGGCCTCCAAGACGGCCAAGATGACCTTCAAGATGCCCACGCGTTCCCCGAGGGCTTTCCAAACCGATTCGGGGAACACATGGTCCGATGGCTTGGCAGGTCTGGCCTCAACGTTCGGCCACATAAGCGCTTCTGAAAAAGCAGGGGGCGGCGGTGGTTCGCCGTAGGCGTCTTCGATCCGCCGCCCCCTGTCGATTCATCGCAGGGGTGCCTGGCGTGCTGGACCCTGTCGGTTTTGGTTTTGGTTCTTTTTCCTAAAGAACTCCCCCTGGCGCTTCGGCCCGTCCCACCGGGGTCCCGGGAGGACCATCCAGGACCCCAACGTGCACAACAAATCCTCCCTGAAACGGCTGTTTTGCTCGGGACTTCCTCAACAAATTCGCGAAGATGGCCCAAGATGGCCTCCAAGTCCGCCCAAGATGGTCCAAGACGGCCCCCAAGAGAGTCCAAGACGGCCCAAGAGGCCCCCCCAGAGGCCTCCCAGACGGCCCAAGAGGCCTCCAAGAGGTCCTCCAGGAGGGCCCGGATTTTGGAATTTGCTTCTTCTCGGCATTCCGACTGCTCAAGACGGCCCAAGAGGCACCCAAGATCGCCCAAGAGGCCCCCAAGAGGACCCCATGACGGCCCAAGTGGCCTCCAAGACAGCCCCAAGAGGGCCCAAGAGACCTCCAACACGCCTAAGATGGCCTCCAAGACGTCCAAGATGGCCTCCAAGACGGCCCCGAAGCGCCCCAAGAGGGCCCCCAGTCGGCCCAGAAAGGCCTCCCAAACGGCTCCCGACGGCGTCAGACGTGCCAGGAACCCATTAAGATGGCCGAAGTTGGCTCGAAGCTGGCCCAAGACGGCCCAAGAGGCCCCCAAGAGGGCCTCCAAGAATGCCAGAAAAGGCCCAAAGCCTTGATTTCCCTAAGATTTTCGAAGGATTTTGACATTTCCTTCTTTTCGGCCTTCCGACGGCCCGAGACGGCCCAAGAGCCCCCAAAGATCGCCGAAAGATCGCCCAAGAGGTTTCCAAGATGGCCCCAGAACGGCCCAAGAGGGCCCCAAGACGGCTTCAAGAGGCCCCCAAGACGGCACAGCAGGCCTTTAAGACGCCCAAGATGGCCTCCAAGACGGCCCTGGAGCAGTCCAAGAGGGCCCCAAGTCGGCCAGGAGAGGCCCCCCAAACGGCTTCCGACGGCGTCAGACGGACCAGGAGCCCACCAAGACGGCCGAACATGGCCCTAAGATGGCCCAAGACGGCCCAAGAGGCCTCCAAGAGGGCCCCCAGGAAGGCCCGAAAAGGCCACAATCATTTTTCCCATGGGTTTTTGAAGGATTGTGGCATTTGCTTTTTGTTCTGCCTTCCGTCGGCCCGAGACGGCCCGAGGCCCCCAAAGATCGCCCAAGAGGCCCAAGACACGGCCCCAAGAGGCCCCCAAGACGGCCCAAGAGGTCTCCAAGACGCTCAAGATGGCCTCCAAGACGGTCCAAGAGCCCTCCAAGACGTCCTCCAAGAAGGCCCGAAAGGGTCAAAATGGCCTCCAGACGGCCAAGATGACCTTCAAGATGCCCACGTGTTCCCCGAAGGCTTTCCAAACCGATTCGGGGAACACATGGTCCGATAGCTTGGCAGGTCTGGCCTCAACGTTCGGCCACATAGGCGCTTCCAAAAAGGCAGGGGGCGGCGGTGATTCGCCGTAGGCGTCTTCGATCCGCCGCCCCCTGTCGATTCATCGCAGGGGTGCCTGGCGTGCCGGATCCTATCGGTTTTGGTTTTGGTTCTTTTTCCTAAAGAACTCCCCCTGGCGCTTCGGCCCGTCCCGCCCGGGTCCCGGGAGGCACTTCCAGGACCCCAACGTGCACAAAAAAACCTCCAAGACGGCTCAAGATGGCGTCCAAGATGGCGTCCAAGATGGCGTCCAAGATGGCCTCCAAGTCCGCCCAAGATGGTCCAAGACGGCCTCCAAGACGGCCCAAGGAGAGTCCAAGACGGCCCAAGAGGCCCCCCAGAGGCCTCCAAGACGGCCCAAGAGGCCTCCAAGAGGTCCTCCAGGAGGGCCCGAAGAGACCAAACTCATAGATTTTATACATTCTCGTAGCTGCTTGGGAACGACTGCTCTTTTCTGATTTCCCTTAGGTGTTTGAAAATTTGGGGGTCTGCTTCTTCTCGGCATTCCGACGGCTCATGACGGCCCAAGAGGCCCCCAAGATCGCCCAAGAGGCCCCCAAGAGGGCCCCAAGACGGCCCAGGAGGCCTCCAACACGCCCAAGATGGCCTCCAAGACGCCCAAGACGGCTCCCGACGGCGTCAGACGTGCCAGGAACCCACCAAGATGGCCGAAATTGGCTCAAAGCTGGCCCAAAAGGCCCAAGAGGCACCCAAGAAGGCCTCCAGGAAGGCCAGAAGAAGCCAAAAACATTGATTTTCCTAAGGTATTTGACGGATTTTGACATTTGCTTCTTTTCGGCCTTCCGACGGCCCGAGATGCCCAAGAGCCCCCAAAGATCGCCGAAAGATCGCCCAAGAGGCCTCCAAGATGGCCCCAGAACGGCCCAAAAAGGCCCCAAGACGGCCTCAAGAGGCCCCCAAAACGGCACAGCAGGCCTTTAAGACGCCCAAAATGGCCTCCAAGACGGCCCTGGAGCAGTCCAAGACGGCCCCAAGTCGGCCAGGAGAGGCCCCCCAAACGGCTTCCGACGGCGTCGGACGGACCAGGAGCCCACCAAGACGGCCGAACATGGCCCTAAGATGGCCCAAAACGGCCCAAGAGGCCTCCAAGAGGGCCTCCAGGAAGGCCAGAATTACCCTGCGACGTACCCAACCCAATGGCATCAAGTGGCAAGCGGAGTAGGGAAACATTAGCAGGAACCGTGACAGTGCAGGCGCGGCGATTTGTAGTGCGACCTACATGGGATGCGTAATGTTGCACGACTCACAGAACAGCAATCGATAAGACGAGGAGTATGTCTCAAGGCTTGTTAAACAATAGCGGGGGCGGGAACGAGGGACAGGAGAAGGACGAACCCAGTAGGAAGGGGCGAGGAGCCATCGCAGCAGCAGCACCATGAATGCATAAGGTAACAGGAGGACTAGGGCGGCGATGATGAAAGAGGAGGGAGGAAGCAAGAGACTGTTTCGTTTTTGCAGGAGCTCGGTCAACGCATGCCCGCTGCCGGTCCACAGGATCATACCTGTTTATATCTAGTGCAGGAAGCGATCGAGACCTAGCTCGCGCGCCAGCTTCTCTGCCTCCTTCCTGCATGTTGCAGTGCGGGAACTGAACTTCCGCAGTTTCTCCGCAAGGTCTGCCGGTGGGCCGCGGGCAAGAAAGTCAAGGCCGGGGTCGCGCACCATCAGTAGGTTGTCTATCGTCGTCGCCCTGGACAGCATCGCGTAGAGGTGCAGCCGCAGAGCGTCCAGGTCGTTCGCATCCTTGCACTCTGCGTCAACAATGACTCCGCGGTGCATGGTGCGGCCCTGGCAGGCAGTGGACGTCAGGACCTCGGCGTGGGAGATGACGAAGCCAGTGCGCGTGACCTTGTACTTGCGGAAGTCGAACGGGCTCGAGCTCTGTGGCTCGATGAAGACGAGGCCCGCTGCGTTCGCAGCGTCGATGCTGTCATCGAGCTCCTTGAGCTTCTTTCCGCAGGGACCACCCTTGTACTTGTCCATGCGCACCCACACGCCGTACGGCAGGTACCGCAGGTACGCCCGACCTCCCTCGGCCTTCGCTCTCTCCACCACGCCCTCATCCTTCGGGTTGATGGCCACGTGCACGACCTCGCCCTCGGCGTCCTTGACGAGCCCCTTGTCGAGGTCCAGGTGCTCCAGCAGGCGTATGCGCATGCCCACGTGCAGCGGCAGCATCCCGTGAATGCCGCCCGTGTCGCCCGGGTTGACGCGGTTGACCAGCTTCGCGGCCAGGTCCACGGGCAGCGAGGGCGAGGACTTGTCGGCTGCCTGGACGAGGTAGAGCACCCGGCCGAGGGACGCGGCGTCCCTCCTCGCCCGCATCATCATCATCATCATCACCCGAATGATTAGCGGGCATGATGGGCAACCTCACTTCCAAACCAAATCGCCACAGTGATCATTCATCATGCTCGTGGTCAAAAGAACTGAGTGACAAGAGAGCCCGAGGGGCAACCTCACCTCTGAAACGACCCGCGTCAGTGGTGACAGTTTCCCAGAATGGCAGCCCCCCAGGGACGGCGAGGTCTAATCTGAATCTGGGTGGTGCCTCACTCCGCGGGACTGACCAGCAGCCTTCGAAAGTGGTGACAGTTTCACAGATCGCAGCCCCCCCCAGGGATGGTGAGGTCTAATCTGAATCTGCGTGGTGCCTCACTCCGCTGGACCCACCAGCAGCCCTCGAAAGTGGTGACCGTTTCGCAGATCGCAGACCCCCAGGGATGGCGAGGTCTAATCTGAATCTGCGTGGTGCCTCACTCCGCTGGACCCACCAGCAGCCCTCGAATGTGGCGACAGTTTCGCAGATCGCAGCCCCCCCAGGGATAGCGAGGTCTAATATGAATCTGCGTGGTGCCTCACCCCGCTGGACCCACCAGCAGCCCTCGAATGTGGCGACAGTTTCGCAACCAGCAGCCCTCGAATGTGGCGTCAGTGTCGCAGATCGCAGCCCCCCAGGGATGGCGAGGTCTAGTCTGAATCTGCGTGGTGCCTCACTCCGCTGGACCCACCAGCAGCCCTCGAATGTGGCGACACTTTCGCAGATTGCAGCCCCCCAGGGACGGCGAGGTCTAATCTGAATCTGCGTGGTGCCTCACCCCGCTGGACCCACCATCAGCCTTCGAAAGTGACGACACTTTCGCAGATCGCAAACCCCCAGGGATGGCGAGGTCTAATCTGAATCTGCGTGGTGCCTCACTCCGCTGGACCCACCAGCAGCCCTCGAAAGTGACGACAGTTTCGCAGATCGCAGCCCCCCAGGGACGGCGAGGTCTAATCTGAATCTGCGTGGTGCCTCACTCCGCTGGACCCACCAGCCGCCCTCGAAAGTGACGACAATTTCGCAGATCGCAAACCCCCAGGGATGGCGAGGTCTAATCTGAATCTGCGTGGTGCCTCACTCCGCTGGACCCACCAGCAGCCCTCGAAAGTCGAGGTCTAATCTGAATCTGCGTGGTGCCTCACTCCGCTGGACCCACCAGCAGCCCTCGAAAGTGACGACAGCTTCGCAGATCGCAGCCCCCCAGGGATGGCGAGGTCTAATCCGAATCAGCGTGGTGCCTCACTCCGCTGGACTTA
>CAUYUJ010016701.1:77306-79806 GCA_963575745.1 Prorocentrum cordatum
TAGGTATGAGTATCGTGTCGGATGCTGCCCTCCCTTCTCCTCCTCCTCCTCCTCCTCCTCCTCCTCCTCCTCTTTTTCCTCCTCGTCCTCCTCCTCTTCTTCTCCTTCTTCTTCCTCCTCCTCCTCCTCGGCCATGCCCTGCTTGGGGCTGGAGTTTTGGATGCTGTAGGGAACACCAAGAGGAGACTTCAGTTCTGTGTAAAGTGCGGTAGTTTTTGCTCGGGGGGAACCCCTCGAAAGGATTGCAAGGTCCCTGTAGACCCAAGACGGGTGCCACGGGAGGGCTCAGCGATCAGTTGAGGAGAATTCGTCAGTCGAAGTTCCCCTCGTATAAGCACGACCTGAAGGGGCTGCTCCTTGGGCCCCATGTGGGCCTATCCCTCGCCGAACGGCGGGCGCTGGCTGTTTCGCTGTTGTCGGGTGGTCCTGGGGCCCCGCGGGTAGCCATTCAGGTAAACTCGACTCCCAGGGCGGGTACGCCTGCAGGGAGCAGGTTTTGGATTCCTTCGGGCTCGTGGAAGCCGACCTCGCTTGGGTCAGAGACCGTGGCGTGGCTTCCGCGCGCCCAAGGGCCCCTCTCGAGGAGGAGACCGATTCGGACGCGTCCGATCTGGTCTGATCTTGGATCTTCGGCTTCAGGCCCGTCCCCAACCTCCTTTTCCTCCTCTTTGTCATCCTCCTCCTCTCCCTGCCTCCTCCTCCTCCCTCATCCCTCCTCCTCCCTCCTCCTCCTCCTCCTCCTCCTCCTCCTCCTCCTCCTCCTTCTCCTGGGATGTACGGCGTATTCGCGCAAACCTCCCTCGCTTTTTCTGAAAAGGCAATATCATGCAATCATTCAATCTGGATTGGTTATTCTGTCGGATGCAACAATCTGGATTCGAGAATTTCTCCTCCTCCTCCGCCTCTCCTCTTCCTCCCGGCTTCCTCGTCATCTCCTACTTTTCCTCGGCGCTTGGCGATGTAGGCATTGGTTTTATCCTGTCGGATGTGCCCCCTCCTCCTTACTCTTCTTCTTCCTCCTTCTTCCTTCTTCTATACCCTCTCCTCTCCTCCTCCTCTCCTGCCTCTCTCCTCCCACTCTTCCTTTTCCTCCTCCTGCTCCTGCTCTGCTCTCCCTCCTCCTCTCTCCTCCTCCTCCTCTCCTCCTCCCTCTCCTCTTTCCTTTCTACTCGGCGCTCGGCGCTATAGGCATTGGTATCCTGTCGGGTGCTGCCTCCTCCTCTGCCTCTCTCCTCCTCCTCTTCTCTCTCCTCCTCTCCTCCTCCTCCTCCTCTTTCTCTTAACTCACTCCTCCTCCTCTCATCTGTCCTCCTCCTCCTCCTCCTTCTCCTCGTCTCTCCTCTTCCTCCTCCATCTTCATCTCCATCTCGTCCTCCTCCTCGTCCTTCTCCTCCTCCTCCTCCTCCTCCTCCTCCTCCTCCTCCTCCTTCTCCTCCCCCTCCTGCTCTTCCTGCTGCTGCTGCTGCTCCTCCTCCTTCTCCTCCTCCTGCACTCATGATGAAAAAAACTGGCCCTGGGGAAAGGGTCGGGGACTTCTGGAGACTCCGTATTGAAAAGTCACACGGCCAGATCTCTGAGGAGGGCGCGGTGGAGGGGACAGGGGGGAGGCAGAAGGATGGGGGACTGGAGGCGGGCAAGGAGGTACGTAGGAAGGATGTCTCGGCAGAACGCAGCAGACCAATCCATAACTGCAGCTGGAAGGGAGGATGCGAGACAAGGAGGCACGAGAGAAAACAGCAACGCACGTCAGTTCGAAGCAGAATCGAGAATATCGTACTGCGGCAACGACCTACGACCTGTGAGTTCACGTGCGCAGCGGTTTCTCCCCCTCTCCTCCTAGTCACTCTTCCTGCGGCGAGCAAGAAACAGATCTCGGGGGCCCTCTCAGAGGGTAGCGGGCCTCTCAGGAGGGACCGACCCCGTAGAAACCGTGCCGCCCACACCGTCTGGGAGGCGAGGGGCCTTCTCAGAGGGCGCCCCCCTGGCCTTCCGAGGGCGCCGACCACACACCTGCATCGATCCTGGCCAGACCCATCCTGGGCCCAGGGTCGGTGCATGCGCCCTTCCTGGCGTGGCCAAGGGGGCGCACGTGCACACCGACCCCCCGACCCAGCATCGGCCCGGCCAGGACCGGTGCAGGTGCATTGAGCTGGCGCCCTCCGAGCCCCTGCCCTTGCCCCCTGGGTGTCCGCCGCCTGCTCGGCCACATGCAACGGCGGCCCTGGGCAGGAGTGACCTCCGGGTGCGAGGACAGAGGGGGCGCAAGGTGGCCAGAGCCAAGCGCGCAAGCAGCCGCGAGAGCACCGCGCTCAGCCGTCGGGGGGGCCCCGAGAAGCCCGCCCCAACAAAGGTCACTCTGTCGAAGGGCCACCCTCACGTGCAGCCGAGCCCGTCCGCCCCGGGCGCGCGGGGGCGGGCGTGGGAGCGCGCGCCTGGCCGGCGGACAGGAACTCGTGCGCCCTCCGGCGGCGCCTCGCCACGCGCTGGCAGTGCTGCGCGG